>BMAU01015594.1:0-13480 GCA_019973935.1 Trichonephila clavipes
GCCACAAATGTTGGAAAAAGTCATCGAAAATTGAACGTCCAGATTGGACTATATCCGAGCCAGCTGTGGCAGTGCTATGCCAGAAATCATATTTAAAATGTAATGCCACAAGATTATCTTTCGAATAAAAAATTCATGTCTATCGAATAATACATCGTTGTTTTATTGCAATTTAAAGTTCTATACCTCTAAAAAAACACCCTTTATATAATACCACGTTTTGTGTGTGTTTGTGTGTGTATGTGTGTGTTTTTTTAACTTTTAGGTTCAAACGTAAAAATCCATGTAACATCATTTTAAAAACATAAATGAAATTAATGAAGAATATATGCAATTAAAGATATTAAAACAAATGCTTTTTACATACTTAACTTATAATTTTCTAATATACTGAGTCAATGAATTGTAAGAAAATATTTTTGTGAAATTTGTTATAATTCATGTAAAGTGTAAATACATTTTACTTTCCTAATTTACCAAACCATATACTCCAGCTTCAATGTATTAAGATAAATTTTGGTAATTTTTTCTATTAGATATTGATGTGAGTTAATTGTTTGTTATGAGAACTATACCGCAGACTACTTCTAAGCGCAAAATTAAACTGATCCCGAATAGTCGACAAAAGGAAAAAAAATCGATTCCAAATAGAACGATTTTAACTAACTCTTTAAGCAATTCTAAGCCGAGAAAAGTCCAGCATCCCAGTGTTTCTCAAACTGTGTGGAGCTCCCCCCTAGGGGGCGTGATAACCCTACAAGGGAGCGTGAGCTTATCAAAAAGTCGAAAATAAAAGATTTTTAAAAGAAATTATTAAATTACTGAAAGAGAGCAAACAAAAAAATACTTTCTGACATAATAAAAAATAAAATACACATTTACATCGATATAATACACTTATAATGCATCAGTAAGCTTCATGATGTATTTTTTTAATAAATAAGCTTAATACCAAGTTAATAACACAGTTTAAAAAACCAGTGATCCTATGGGTTTGTTATAAATTTATATACAAAATTTTTAAGATTCATCTTGATTACTTGTATGGCTTATAGTTAGAGTAGCATCGTAGCTTTACGTCAAAGTACATTATTATTGAATTCAACACATTGTTATTATATGTAGGGGGTGCAAGAGGAAAATTATGATTGAAAATTGGGTCGCAAGTATAGAAAGTTTGAGAAGCACTGCAGTATCCCCGTAAGACCCGAATAATTTTTATCTTTAAATAATAAATTCATCTGGCTATAATTAATATATGGACCCCAATGACACTGGGAAAAATAAGGAAAAATCCCACTCCTCCTCTGGAACGTAGACGGTGAGGTTAAGTGAAACAGTTCATCCATGAAATTTTACATTTTTAGCTCTAAGTTGATAAAAGAAACAATCTTATTTCAACTAAAACTGTTATAAATAAGGAAATTATTTAAGTATAATTAATTCTTTTATTAACTCATTATTCATTTACTGTGAACAAATCTTTAAAACATGCTTTGTTTTGGACAAATATAAATAAACATTGCATTTTTCAAAACATGTTTTCAAACAGCTTTCGTAGTTTTCAAACCTGCACTTGTAAGGCATTGAAATGCCATGAACACATCGAAAAATGTCTATGCATGTCGAGCCTTTTATCCTGGAATACCTAGGATAAAAGCATGGTATATATAACAGGTAGATTATAACACTTTGATCTTTTTGCAAGTGGTATTACAACATTGTTAATTTAATCATCAGTTAAAATACTTTTGTTAGTAGGTGGAGAAGCAGCTAACGCTCTTCAACTATCTCTAACTTAAATTTGAAACGATTCATTATTATTTTTTAATGGGATTTTATTTCATATTGCATCTTGTTCTCGAGGAAACCAAGAATTTGCAACAGCTAAATCAATGAAATAAATGTGCTCAAGAGACTCTTATGGTAAAGAATTTTACAAAATTGTTCTTCCACATCTCAAATATCTCTTTTTTTTCTTCATTTCTCTCACTTGAACTTCATTCTCCTTTTAGTGTACGTGTTTCATATGTTTTGTTCGCAGCATTGCCATCATCAGAGACATCACTAAGTTCTGACCTAAGTTCAATCTGAGTTATTCATCAATCGCAAAATTTCTTCTTGTGTGAGAACTCTTCTCCTTTTAGACACTGAAAAAGTTTTTGGTTACAGCATTCCATGAAAAATAATAAAATGTATCAGAAAATTTTATTATTTAAAAAAACAAAATATTTAAACCCCACCATACTAACTCCCGCCGGAAAACCTATTTCTTTTGGGGGGAATAGGTATAGATGCAGCTATCTGCGTAAAGAATGAAAATGCAATTCCCCTCATCAAAGGTGTGAAAGAGAAAATTAATTGCAAAAAAAAGAGCCAGAAAAAGAAAAATGGGAACCATGGCAACCACGATGAAATATGGTTTTTATTATGTAACAATATATTTCGTTTTTATTTAGACTTTTATAAACATTATTAAAAAAGAAAAGAAAACTCACATGGCAACAACTTACCTTTATAGCTGCAGTGACTAAAGTAACGCCCAACACGCACCATGGTGCAGGTAACGAAATCCCGAGTCCTTCAAGCATCATTAATGAAATGTAGTTAATACTTTTTCTATTTTACAATTAGTTAAACATTTATACAAAAATTTGTATCCAAGCAATTACAGATATATTGATGATTACCTTTTAACGACAGATAAAAAGAAGACGCATATCATTGTACAGAGTGTTTTTTTTTCCAGTTATAGAAGTTTAAGTTGACATTACTTTCCAAGATGGCGACCGATTTAACAGCTGTCAAGTGATTTATTCTCAGTTTGGTTTGGCAATTCATCATGAATAGACTCACGCCTGAACAAAGCTTTCAAATTGTGCAATTTTATTTCGAAAATAATGATCGATTTTCATATAAGCGAATTTTGTTTAGCGATGAAGCGCACTTCTGGTTGAATGGCTACGTCAACAAACAAAACTGCCGCATTGGGAGTGAAGCTAATCCACAAGTGTATGTCGAAACACCGTTACATCCAGAAAAACTGACTGTTTGTTGCGCTTTATGGGCTGGCGGAATCATTGGTCCGTACTTCTTCAAAAACGATGAAGGCCACAACGTTACAGTCAATGGTGATCGGTATAGAGCCATGATTACTAACTTTTTCATTTTTGAATTGAACAATCATGATGTCCAGAAGCTGTGGTTCCAACAAGACGGCGCAACATGTCACACAGCTCGTACCACAATCGATTTATTGATAGACACGTTTGGTGACCACTAATTTCATGTTTTGGACCTGTGAATTGGCCTCCAAGATCTTGTGATTTAACACCGCTAGACTATATTTTGTGGGGCTATGTAAAGTCATTGGTCTATGCGGATAAGCCACAAACGCTTGACCATTTGGAAGACAACATTCGCCGTGTTATTGCCGATATACGGCCACACATGTTGGAAAAAGTCATCGAAAATTGAACGTCCAGATTGGACTACATCCGAGCCAGCCGTGGCAGTCCTATGCCAGAAATCATATTTACAATGTAATGCCACAAGATTATCTTTCGAATAAAAAAATTCATGTCAATCGAGTAATACATCGTTGTTTTATTACAATTTAAAGTTCTATACCTCTAAAAAAACACCCTTTATTTTAAAACAAAGCTAGATTTGCCTGCTGAAAGTAAAACTTGGACTACAACCACCGTCTATTGATAAAAAGTTATGCTTTACACTTTCTACAAATACATTTAATCTTTGGATACGGGATTTTCTTACATACGACTTTACCAGAAACAAAAACGTATAAGAATGGCTAACCCACAGGATGTGACATTTGGGGTTATTGACGCAAGATCCAAATTTGGCTATACTGCGCCACACGTTTGTTAAAATATTAAAACCACGTTAAAAATACACATTAAAAATATAAATATATATACATAAAATTTATACGTGCACATGCCTGCATGCACATATATAAAAATTAAATTTCAAGGTAAAATATTTTTAAAAGTCAAATTAACTATAAAAATCCAATTTTTCTAATAAAAGCAAATATGTTTTGGTGGGGTATTTCTCCCTCCAAGTCAGATAATGTTAAATGAGATGATCCAAAAAAAGTAATGCGTTAATGATTAAATACGGGACAATCTACTAGAATATGTTTAACAGTATAAGAGACTTTGCATGAAGGACATTGAGGAGCATTTTCCTCCAACAACAAATGCCTATGAGTAAAGCGAGTATGACCAATGAGAAGACGAGTCAATTGGAAATCAGTCCTTCGCATTGGCATCATAGGTCATGCTCCTATGACAGGTTTCAAAGAGTTCACCCACGTGATCGTGCGGGTTGGGTCTTAAAGGCGTATGCGAATAATTTGTCTTACTTTTCATACTTTTCTGTGTAACATTTTTCTGTAAAAATATTTGCATAAATACCTCAATACTGTTTTATCATGAAACATTTTAATTTTACTTTTAGCTAGCAATTAACGTCAATGTGTATAATATATTTCAAAAGTTAAAATTATATAATAATTATATTATTCTTGAGTGTTTACAATGAAAAATTGTTTTAATTTGACAATGAAAATTGTTTTGGCGCAAGAGCCATTAACTGCCAAACATTTTATTAAAAAAAAGACGAAAAATTTAAATAATCCATAATCAAATATTTCATCAGCAAATGATTAAAATTAAATTTTAATATATCTATCAATCATTAAGTTTTTGGTATTGAAACCAATGCAATCAATATTCTTTTTTATAAAATTATTTATACATTCAGGGTATATAATTTAAAAATATTATATTGCCGTAATTTGGAGAAACTATATATATACTTTACTTAAATTACACCATTATTAAAAATAAGATTACTTAACAAGAGTAAGTCATGAAATTTACAATAAAAGCTGGTAGATTTATGTAAACATTTAATTTTTAACGAAACTAAAAAGTTTTCAGATTTTCAAAAACGAAAATAGTCAACATTTAGAAGAATTCAATCATTATTAAAAGAACTACCATTAAGTTGTGTTACTTAGTTGCTAGTGTAATTATTCTAGTATTCACATCTGACATGTTTAAAAACTTTTGTGATCGCCAAATAAGAAAACTTGTCCAAGAACTATTTAAACAGCCCTCTTCTATTTCGACACAAATATCTTCATTAATCATAAGCAAACAATGCAAAGCTGACACTAACTTTAAACACCATTTTCGAAATATTTGAGACTTGACTGAATGATATTGTATTTTTCGCTTCAATCGCCTCTGCTAAGATTATCCTCCCAAAAAATACACTTGGCGCTTTTTATTCTTTCTCTTGTCGACCGAAAACAAAATAGGAGATTTTGAAGACGTTAATAAGATAGGAAAGAGATGACAGAAAACAGTTAAAGAATATTCTAAAACGCTTAACGAGAACTGAAGTTTTGTAAGAGTTTGAAAAATAAAATATAATTCATATTGGAAATATTTTCTAAAAGTGTTATCTAGCATGTAATTGACCAAGTGATCCTTAATGATGCGTTATTCTTTTTTTAAAAAAATTCCCACTACCCATGATTTTAAAAATTTTCTGAATGATCTTCAAGTTTTTTTTTATTTACACTTTTAATATGGAAAATCTTAAAGAGTAAGATTATTCGATTGGAACAGATATCTTCAAAGGCTTCACACGTTTTAATCGAAATGAACAACTTTATTTGTGTTAAGACTCAAAAATTATTCTGTTTAGAGTAATCATTAACTTTTTACATACGAGAGAGTAAAAATTAAATTCTCTGGTAAATGGTTCATCCTTGTGAAACGTTTGGGATTTAATGCGTTTAACAAAGAGTAAAGAAGAAAATATTTTAAATATTTAAACTTTTTCAAGCGTTAAGTAAAGAATATTAGATTCTTGTAGTCTATATATTTTTATGAAAAAGGTATATTTGAAGACTCTTCAGGAAAAGTTGAACAAGAAAAGATTGAATTAAGAACTAGAATGTGTAAATAATGTTAAACCTTCTCTCATGAGTTCTTTTAATTTTAATTATGTGATTTATTTCGCTAGTACATCATAAGTAAGAATGTTAAGAAAAAACTTAACGTTTATTTTAGATAAAGACGATAAAATATTGAAAAATTATCCCTGATTTTTTAAGCATTATATTTTGCTGGAAATTCCTTTTATCTTAATCGTGATTTTCAAAATAAATAGAATTTAATGATCGAATAATTTTGGGAAAAAATACATTTACTAAACTATTTATGTCCCAAGCACTGAAAAAAAGGATCTAGTTTTATTTTTTGCCATAATTCAAAGATATATTATAGAAATATCATAATTACATATATAAAAATTGTCAAATATAATTTACAAACATCCAAGTATCAATACCTCCAGGAGTCACAGTTAACAGTCTTAAATGAACGGACAAATATACGCTATTTTATTCCACAATACCAATATTAATATCCATTTTAAGGCTTCAACTCTTTTCTGGGGACATGGTACGATTTACACAAAAAATTTTAATATAAGGATTTTCAAAATGTTTTTCATTGCCTCTTATGTGTGTATATTATGTAAAACATATTTTGTGCTCAAAATTTCATAAAAAGCTAGCCATTCAATTTTTTGAGGAAAAAACTTAAAATTTGTGAAGTGATTTTAAAATACTACTCCCCCCCCTACAAGAATTTACGTACACGCATGAAATTTGATTTGCAAGATTGTCAAACTATGTATAACCAAATTTGGTATGGGTTTTACGATAACATGATTGGTATTAGTAAAATACTTCTTTTTATGAATGGTTATTGAAAATTCCTTAGAAAATTTATAAATTCTGAGTTCAATTATTTTTTTAAAAAATAAGTTTGGCTTTGATTCAAAAATGCATACCAGCTTTTGTTACTTGTACATGTTACAGGTAAAAAAAAAATTCAAAGCATTAGGCGTAATGGGAAAAAAGCCTTAGCATTTAAAATGAAGACAAACTAATTATTTTACCTTTCTGAGATAAGTCGGTTTAAAGTTTTGATTTGCCATAAGGATGTGAATAAAAACGAACATAAAATCTATCATAATTCTGATTTTTACAAGTTTAGAGCTTTCAAATTTTGTGAGATTATAGAAAAGTATATAAAGAATAATTTAGAATAGAAAAATTAAGATTTGATTTTTTTGACTAATTTTTGTCAATTGAATTGTACTATTTCGCCTTAAGGATTTGAACGAATGTTTATATTAAATATTTCTGTGGTGAACAAAAAATTCCTTCAAAGAATTCACAGAAGATATTTTGAGTAAAACATTAACGCACAAAGAAACTATAAAATTCCATTTTTTTTTTCTAAAATTCCCTTTAAGAGGAAATATATTGAAGAAAAAATCCTTAGAGAACATCAGTGATCTTTATTTGAACTTTTGATGCTGTTACCCTGTAAGAAAATAATGATTATCTAATAAGTTCTATTTGATATGCCATAAAATCCGATGTATAACGCGCACCGCTTGTTTTTACGAAGAAAACTTGAAATATATGTGGGTAATGCTCTCATGCTTTTATGTCAATTATTCGAACTATTGTTCCAGGCTTTAGAAAATTAGTGTATTTCTAAAACTACAACCCTTTAAACCTCCGGGTGGTTTGCTTCCTTCTGAAAAGTTATTCCGAAAGCCTTATTTTGCCGTTCGCTTAAAAAAATGCAACAGACTTCTTTTCTTTCCCCCTTTAAAACTTGGGAGGTCGAACGGGGACAATTCTTTATGACTTAGTTCCGTCTCTTTGTCAAGTGCGAACCAAGAGATCAATCGTTACAAAGCTGTTAAGATGCCTTGGGCAATCTTTATGAAAGCTGTAGTGCAACTCCCCCGGTCGTTCCCCATATGTTCAGTCACAGTAAAATTAAAAAAAAAATGAAGGGTAAAAAAAAGGAAAAAATGAAATAAATGGTGTTAGTTACTAAATAATTAAATTTTCTTCAAACAAAATTTATTTTTCTGTCATTTTTTAAAAATCAAATATATGTATATATATATATATATATATTGGTATTGCACTGAACCAGAAAAGAATCCTGTATTTTATTTTGAATATGATAGTAAGAAAACGCGCTCACTTTCCTTCCTGTTTTTTAAAAAAGTAATGAGGTAAAAAGAGTAAAGGCCCATCTCTTTTTTTAAACAATAAGACAATAAATGGTGCATACGGTGATATACATATGATGATTATACTTATGAAATAAAATCGATCTTTCTCTATTCAATTATATTTTTAATTTAAAAAAACATAAAAAAAGGATTTCTATAATTTTAATTTATTTTAATTAAAATCATATAAATGATATTTTTATGTTAACTGAATATTTATCGGAAAAAATCTAAATTTTCATTCCTAGTGTTCTCTTTTTCGAGCTTCTTGAATTAAATAAAAAATTCTTTTCTACATCGGCATTTGTGATGGACATAACACATATTCAATCAATAATTTTTAATTTTAATGGGGGATATACTTCTTCAAATACGCGTGACAGTACTTCTAACTATTTTCTACTCAAGTTTAATTTTTTATCTTTCTGTTTCCTTTATTACAAGGAAAAATGTCACACATTGATAGCAACATTTTCACACAATTCAGTCATTACAAATTCTATCGTGAGAAAAGTTCTCCCTAATTAATTTTGTCTTTCAAAACAATACACTTAAAACAATTTTTTTCAGTGAAGTTAACCGACAGTTCCACAATGTATCCATACTAAATTTTAAAAACAATTTTAACATTTGGAAATGTATCCTGTATTAAATTTTTTGAGTATACACAAATATTTCCTGCTGTATGGAAGACATAGTATGAGATGTGGTGTGTGGCTTTGAAAGAATGTTTTCGTTATCGTAGACTATTTTTGTCAATTTAAATATCACTGAAACTGATCATATAACTGCAAATGAGCCTTATTTTAATGTGTAATGGTATCAAAATAAAACACTTTACTATTAAACAGCCTATGAGTTTATATTCAATATCAAACTATTCGCAAAATGGCTTACAATTTCTATTCAAATTGTAAAGAAACTGAAATATAAATAGATCTTACTGCAGTCAAAAATATTCATAATATGTAAATATCCTATTCCTCCACTTATTTCAGTACATTTTAAAAACTGTAGCTGAAAGCAATTTTTATATTTATAAACGAAGCATAAAAGCTCACACAGTTATATAAATGTCTTTATTATTTTTAAATATACTACTATAAAACGTATATGGATTGTAATATCAGTTCTAAAATCCTAAAAGCTTTTAGAGGAGCAAAAAACATAATTTTCGATGGATCAAAATTTTAATATAATACACAAATACACATGTTATTAAGCAAATACATTTGAAAAATCAAAGTTCCTTCTGAAATAACCGTAATTGAAAGAAAAATGTTTAATTGCAAATGAGTGGAAATACATGTTTATCTAAGGGGTATCCCCAAAGTGAGGCAATCCTCAAACTTAAAACTCAAACTCAGTGGCACAACAATCCATGAAAGCCAGGAACTACTATGCACATCTTAATATACGTGACCATTGGGCGCTGAGGTGCATGAACAGATGTCCCGATTTGGTGGTCTGTCTGAAGAGAGACCTTCAGTGTTTAAGACCCCAAGCAAGCATGGTACTCATTTATCGACCCAATGTAGCGGGATGAAAGGCTGAGTTGACCTTGCCCAGCCCGTTAATAGAACCCAAGATCTGTAGAGTGGAAGCACGATACACTACCACTCGACCCTATTCGGTTAAAAATTAAACTTAATGGTGGAATCTTATATAATTTCCTAATGAATGAGGGAATCCAAACTCTTTTTTTCATGTAAACTGTTTAGACGGAAATGGTTAATTTTGAACATTTCACAATTTCCATAAATTAAAAATAGCCGTTATAGTTTACATAAATTTTAAGAGTACAAAAGGTGTATTTTGACTGCACGAATTAATTTTAAAAGGAATACGGTTACGAAAAAGTAGTACAAATCTATCTAAAGTAGGATTGGTTACCTTAGATATTGTCAAACACAACAATGTTCTGGAAGTCAATTCCACAATTCGTTGTTATAAAAATGTATGGAAAATTACAAGACTTATTTTTGCATTTGTAATTTATATATTTTTTTCCTGAGAACTTTAAAAGCTAGAGCGGCATCCATTAAAACCGCGGGTCCTTCTCTGTTTTCCCAGATCGCCCCTGACTAAGCCGGCTCTGCTATAGTAAGTGAAAGTGCCGTATTTTGTTTGTCAAGATCATTTTATAGCAGACTGCATTTTTCATGTATTTTAGATGGTCGTTTTATATTTTCTACATCAATATCTTAATGTCTGAATTTAAAATTACATAAAATTCTTGACATTCGAATCAATGACCATTATAATTTTTATTAATATATGAATGCGTCATCAAACGATTACATGACTATTATTAACATGTTATTTTAATAATTAAATTAATATTAAGTATAACATAACGCACACAAATTTTCTGAGCTTTAAAATAAATATTTCGAAAACTACTTCAGATATACTCAAAATTTTTCTTCCTACGGTTTAGCTACTCAGTTTTGCTTCTATGTAAAAAATTTATTGTATATTCATCAATTTTTTAGTATATTTTTTGCTCTTAACATGCAGTTTTCAACTGAATTGTATGAAATTTTCGAGAAATATATTAAAAAATACTAAAGTAGCTATATAATAAAATTTAAAATTTTTATTATACTCAAAGAATTGCTAGAACTTATGTTAAATAATTTTGAACTGCGCGACGCATTTTTTTTTTTTCGATATTTCAAATGGAATTTCTAACATAAAATTTCGAGCTTTATACGGTCGAGATTTCAAAAAATATCCAGATTTTAAATACTTATTCAGTTAGCATTTATAAAAAAGATAAATGTTGAGGTATTTTGCATAAATAGATATTTTTGAATAATAATTCAAATGTTTTTGAATAGCTCAAATTTAAAATTGATTTTTATGTTTATTTATATGCATAAATGTCTACTGTAAATGTTTCCGTATATTTTTGATTACCATTTATTCAAACATTCAAGTTATAAAAAAAATGTGGGAAAATCTTCATTCATGTTGTCTTTGATGTAAACTGAAGTTCAAGCACATAAATTTCAAATATAATTCGGTGTATTTTAACAATATATAATCAGGCACTGTACGTAAACCTCCCTGAACACTTCGGCTTTGAAATCTAAGAAAAAAAATCTAATAGATCTTAATTAGTTTTTTTCTCCTTATTATTTTTATCAAAGTGTAAGAAAATGTTTCAAATTATTTGATGAAGTTTAAATTTATTCATTTTTAGGGGTTGGAAAGTTTAAAAGGTTTCAAATTTTAAAGTGTTTGGTGTTTTATTATTATTTTTTGGCATCTTATAATGAAATAATCACTTTCAAAAACTGAAAGCATTGATTAAGATAAGAAAAATGAAGTGAAAGAATATACTTAAAAAGGTCATTTGTCTAACTGTATAAAATAGCAGAGAGAGAGAGAGATTGCCCTGACACGCCCTAACTTGCTACAGTTTCAAATTAATATTAAACCAAAAGGGAATTGTAACATATTTTACTTCTGCGTTAGGACTTTTCAAGACTTTTAAAATACAAGCTAACAAACAAACTTTTCCTGGGGTCTAAAGAAATTCTTCTCCGATTTTTCACGATTGCTCCAAAGTCAAAACACGGGGTTCCCTGCGAGCCATAAAACTTCCTGCATTAGTGTCCTGCTGTGTGGCTTCCAGCGTCCCTAATTATCTTTCAAGATGTTAAACCTTTAAAAGGGGAAAGGATTTCAGAAAAGTACGGCTCAACCGCTTTTGAGAATGTTACTTGAAGGCAAAAAAAACCGTGCAGTGCATTTTCAAAGCATCTTTACAATGACGGAATTTTCCGTGTGGAACGCTTGGAGGGTTAAGTTCATAAGAAATGTCATTCCTTTTAAATAAGCAGTATTTCGATGTAGAAGTCATTTTTATCTGTGTAAACACTTCTATTTTTATTTTTGAAGCTCTCATTTTGTACCCGCCGTATAACGCGCACCCAAAAATTTCAATCTTGTATTTTGTGTTAAAAGTACGCGTTATACCCCGTATTTTATGCTTTATGTCTTCGTTTTTCTTGTTGTTATTGCAGTTTTTGTTTTCTTTCAAGACTTTTTGTTCCAGCATTTTATCGGCTTTTTAAATGCATTAATTGTTAACACTTATAAATTTAAACTGGTGCTGAAAACATTATTTACTTTTAATATAATATATATTGCGATTCGAAGGATTAAAGTTAAGTTCCAAAAAGGCATCGTGAGTATAGCGTAGTGAATTAAACGAAATATAAATTTAACTTTACCAGATCAACTAATTTTAATTCATTTATCTTAAACCAGTGTTTCTCAAACTTTTATAATATTGGTGACCCAATATTCAATCATAATTTTCATCGCGCCCCCCTGCCCCTCCATACAAAAAAACAATACATTGAATTCAATAATTCTATATTCTGAGGCTAAAGGTACAATACGCCTTTAACCGCTAAAGTGCCACTGGCGCATATATGTCTTGTCCGACCATTGCGTTAAATGTCCCGGGCGTATATTTACGTCTTTCTAAAGTACGATATCTCTGTGCACTGCTATCTTTAAAATTATTCCGAAGGTTTTGGGATGCAATAAAAGGACCTTGACAGTGTTTGCGAAGGGTTTACTTATATATCAGGATATTTCTTTATTTATTTCTTTTCTAGGCACCCCCTCTCTAAAACATCACATACGTATACCTACGGGGAGAACGGAGGCATTGTTGAGCGAATCGTGTAACTTTTAATCGACAGTTAAGGGGTTATTTATAAATCGTACAAATTATCAAGATAAGTGTTACTTTTTGTATATAATTATATTTATGACAAGTCCATGGGCTAACATGAGCGTTCTTAACTTGGTATTGTCAAATTAATTATAAAATACATGCGTGTAGTACTGATACATTTATAAGTGTATTATATCAGTGG
This sequence comes from Trichonephila clavipes, assembly GCA_019973935.1. Lineage (NCBI taxonomy): Eukaryota > Metazoa > Arthropoda > Arachnida > Araneae > Nephilidae > Trichonephila > Trichonephila clavipes. The sequence continues at coordinate 13,053 of BMAU01015594.1, forward strand.
AAATCAGTTTTTATTACGCCAGAATGTATTTTGTTCGTTTACTTCCAGTAAATTAATAATTTCTTTAAATAATCTTTTTGTTTTCGACATTTCAATAAGCTCGCGCCCCCTTTTAGAGATAGCATGCCCCTCTAGGGGGGCGCGCCCCACAGTTTGAGAAACACTGTCTTAAACCAATACTAACAAATTCCTATAATGAAAAATTATGACTTTCATTTGAAAGTTCCAAATGCTCTCGGAAAGACTATCATTTTTCATCATATCTTATGAGAGTATACTAAATGTGCGTGCGTGTGAGAGTAGACAGAGATTTTAACCAATATATATTTGGAAATCAAGGTGTTTAAAGGAAATATAATGTACCTTTCCAAGGAACACTTACATGATGTCTGAAACCCATCAATATTTTGACATTAAATTAATTTCTA
>BMAU01015595.1:0-322765 GCA_019973935.1 Trichonephila clavipes
TAAACACTTTGTCATTCTTTATTTCCTGTGTTTGTACCTCACTTTATCTCTTGCACCCATGTATTTTTATGTAAAATCATTGCATTGTTCCAGACCAATCCTTAAGATACAAATTTTTGAGTTCAGGATCATCCAGCAATGTTGAAATTAAAAAGATAATGTGTAATAATGTTACCAAAGGTATTTAAATATAGCTTAAGTTATACTAGATTCAAAATCATCGATTGCAGAGTCTCAGAATTCTATAGCATGGAACTAATGCTAAACATTCAATGAAATGTGGAATTTTTAATGTGAACTATTTTTGAAAGTATTTGTCTTAATTTCTAGCATTACTTCTAATATATATTTCATTAACTTGTTGTAATTTAGAGATATTGAATCTTCTTGGAACCAAACGATACATGATTTGTATTGGATTCTGATACTTAAAATGAATTACAATGCAAATTGTTTTTACATAAAATCTCTCCTGTTACCTTACCATTTCCCTTTAGAAGAAAAAAAAATGTTAATGTAGAAATTAACAAATGTTGCAGGATGTAATATTTGGAGAAAACAATAGGTTTTCTCTTTTCAGCACAATGTATACTGGAAATTGATGTTCATTGCTTCTCTATTAAAATTAGAAAACGTATAATATAACATAACACTTCAAAAGTTTATTTTGTGTTCAAAGTTCAAAAATTCTTTATAAAAACTAGTAAAAATTTCTAGTATTTATAATACAAGACTATTTTTAAGATTGTTTTGGATCACAATTAAATTAATACTTAAAATATTCTATTAAATTTGGATTCAAATTGTATACCTGAATAAGTACATATTTTTTTATTGGAATTTGTACAATAGCATATTATCATGTCTATTCAACTTTAAAGAAACTATTTCGCTGCCACTTTTAAGATGTAATATATTGAAAGATTAGTTCTGGTGTATGTGATGCTTAAATTATCTAATTTTATATGAATTGTTAATTTGTTATTTGATAGATTGATCTCGATACAACACTGGGACGTTTATCTTCCATTTTGGATACTGGTCATTTTGCTTTAATTGTACACAGCCAGACGCAATGTAAGTATATTGGTATCTAAATATCACAATTGGTTCCCATTGTGTATTTTGTATAAATATTTTCTTGTTTAATTTTTCTAAAACCCTTTTAGTTATATATTCTAGGGGAGAAGTGTAAAGGAATGTTGGTTGATTATAACAGTTTCTTTTACGAATGCATTCTAAAGTTTTAGAGCATTACTAAAAGCACAAGGATGCATAAAGTCTTTCTCTTATAGGACTTCATAACTTCCATCAATTTATTTGTTTACTTGTTTTGATTGTATATAAATGTCATGAAAAAGAGTTTCCACACATTTAATTGGAGAATATGCCTCCATTTGAATGAAAATACATTCAATTAGTTCTTAAGTATTTGGAATAGTTTGGAATGTAAAATTCAACTTTTTGGTTGAAATGAAGTTGTCAAACTGTTCATGAAAAAACAATTCAGAATCATGATAGAATATAATAAACAATTAAGTTACTTCTAACTTAATGAGTAATTAGAGCAGCATCATTGTAAATGAGTTTTACAACTTGCATGGATCATTGAACGAAAGTAAATTTTAAGTTCATTACATTTGCTGCTTCTCACACTAAAAACTATTGTGGTACCAATTGGATTTAATCTAGAATTTTTCCAACCAGAGTTTTTAGTAATGGGTTTCATTCTGAATTGAGCCCATGTACCAACAAACACCTAGAACAGTTATAGGATACTAAGCTGTTTTACAATTCAATCGCTAGGTAGTGCAGAATGGAGTATCATTTTGTTCTTATACCTGATGTGTTTCTTCTGTGCAGTTCAGGATTTCTTGACAATATTGTGAATCGAATGTGTTATTTTTCTTTTATGGCACCTGACTTGAATTTCAACAACAGAATGTATTTGTTTAGAACAATTATTTCTACAGATAGTCTTTATATGTACGAAACATTTTCCAACTATTTAGACCATCTGATGTTTCACCAATGGAGACGTGTTCAGAAGTACTGATAAGTACGAGTCTCTGGCTACCCTTGGTCTTGCCAATCTAACTTCACAGTTAAAGAGAGAATTTTACAAGATATCTATAAAGCGTCTGTAAATCGGTACTAAAGGAGAATGAATATGTGCATTAATGGTGGAGATCTGTATTCTATTTCCTTAAACAATAACTATACATCTTTTCATCAAAACATATTCCTGTAAACTAATTTTTTTTATACATATGCATCATATATATATCAATATTCTTCTCATTCAAATAATGATTGTGGTTGCCAAGTAGTCATGGAATTTTTGTCTTGGAGTACATCATTAGGGTAATTTAATTCTAATTATGATGGATTTACCATGGGTTTTGCTGGAATATTGAAGTGGTTAGTTTGTTATCAACAGAAGCAACTATTGAAATCTTAAATGTTATATATACTTGGATCAATCTTTTGAGTAAAATTTTTCGAATGATAAATTTGATTAACATGACTTTATTCTTATTGAGGGCAATTAGACACTGGTTATCGATTTATTTAAAATTTTCCTTTATATTTTTAATTAAAATATTTCGAGCTTTGCTACTTTTCAGTATCTTATATTTTAGACTGTGGTATTTTTTGGTTTCTGTAATGCTTTAAAAGTTTAACTTGTAAAAAAATTTAAGTGTAAAAAAACACTCTAAAATCAAAGTGTGAGAAAGTCTTTAACTTTTTTTTATATTTAACACATTTAAACTTTTTATATAACAGCTTTTAAATTAAAATCTTAACATGTCTAATTTAAGAACTTTTTATTGGATTTTTTTTTCAAATGCTGTGACTAAAAGATTTTTAATTATGAGAACCTGTGTTCTTTACAGCTTGTTTACTTTGTTTTTATCAAGTAAGCAAAAAGTTGTGCTTTCAGTTTTCTCTTTGCACTTTAAATAAATTATGTCTGTGTAAGCTAATGCTTCCCTTTTTGAATTTATGATGTAGAAAGAGTAATGTAGTAGACAAATGTTCATGCTTTTGGAATAGGATATCATTTAAATATAAATCTTTCGGAACTTTTACTTAATTGCCTTGCTTCTTAGTTTAATAAAATTTTTACTCTCCTGAACTAGTAAAGGAAAGGTTAAGTTAACAAGTTTTTCTTCAACTTGTTCAGTATAAATATAAAATTGACAGGTGATGCTATACCTGATGATGTTTCTGCTAAACTACCAAGAGCGGAGTCAGGAAATTTAAAGATTCTTGCTTCATTGCCACATGACATGACAAGTGAGTTATATAAAAGTAAAAATTGTAAAATTTAGGAATGGAATTCTATAACAAGAACATGTTGTTAAAAGTAATATTGGCAGCATTTCTTAAAATGTTAAACTGTTGATTTTAATTTTTTAGGGGTAATTTCTTATTTACAGATTGTTAATACTTAGAATTTTCACTTATTTATTAATTTCATTTATTTTTCTTTGGAATAAATGTATTTAAAGATTTAAAAAAACATCCTTGTACGCTTGCTGTTCTGAAGAATAATTTTTGAAAGAATCTTAATACGAGGAACATGGATAACTTTAACTTGACATATTCAGTTATAATATTTCTTAAAATGGTTAATATTTTAAAAATTTCATCAGTGATGGTAATTTTTAGTTATTTAAGGTTATTTCGGTCTATTGCGAAAGCAGAAGTTAATTAGTTGAATTATATGGATAAAATATTTTATGCTTTCTCCTTGCAGCTAAAGATCTTGAATACGTTTTCTTTTATGTAATATAAAATTAACTCTATTACTGTTGAAGTATGTGGTATAGTAAGCAATATCAGGTCATGTAAATGCTTGGTGTTAATGAAATATAAAATTTTAGATCTAAAAGCGTCCAGAGTTAGTCTTTTCTTTCTTAACTCTGTACAAAGGTATGATTGTTACCATACAAGTAAATGCTATCAAACAAGTAAATATAAAGCTGGTAACTTAAGATCCTGATAAATCTTGGCTTTTAAAAGCTATACTAGGAAATAATTTTATTCTAAATTTCATTTATAATGAAATTACGAAGTCTATATGCACACTTCCTAGTAAATAACCTTTTATTTGTAAAGAAGCCAATAGATTAATCTTGTGCTATAACTTGCATATTCTATTAATTTTTAATTTTCAAAAAATTATTCCTTAATTTAATGCTTTAATAAAATGCAGAGAAAGCAAACTTTCAATTTATCCAATGGTTTAATCTGTTCTCTTGGACACAAATTTTATTGGTGTTTTCACTCGTGCTTGTAATACTGTTTTTATTGTAGAATTCATTTTTATTTATCCTAAATTTTTAATCTCATCAATACACTAATTGATTTGAAGAACACTAAACTTGCAGAGATGGAAACTTGTTAAGTTAGGCTTTAATTTCATGATTGATTGAAATAATACCAGTTTATTTAAAGGCCTTATGTTTTAAAAATAGAAAACTTTTGAATGCAATCTTGAAGTGTATGGGTTATTTATAGTATTTTAATTGGTTATAATGGAATGTAGTGTTCTTTTTTAAAAAAGAGAAAGAAAAGTTGTACCTATGAGTATTTACTTTATTAATTCCTAGGGGGGGAATTATTTTAATTTGCTTGTATTAAACTTTCCATTGTGTCAAAAGAAAAATTTTGGAATTGTTTTATGTGTGCAGGATGCAGTATCTTTCTAAGTGTTACATGAAGCTAATGGGATTGAAATTCGGAAAAATCGGAGGCGATATGAAAGAATACAAGAATATCGTAATATATTGCATATAAAAATCGACGTAGGTAAATAACTATTGTAGTGGGGGGGATTTAGGAAAGTCTCGATTAAGAGATAATCATTCTTCGAACAGCATAATTATTTTAACATTTTGTGTGTCAAAAGTGTAAGTATGGAGGGAAGTGCCTCTTGTTCTGCAAGATTTGTCGTCTCTCTCTCTCTCTCTATATATATATATATTTATATTAAAGGAGAAAAGCGACTCTCTACCCACTCACTGACTGACTAATCACGATATCTCCGGAACTATTAAACCTACAGACTTGAAATTTAGTAGGTAGGTTCCCTTCATGGAGTAGACGTCAGCTATGAACGGATTTTGAAAAGTTCGAACCCCAAGGGGCGTTATAGATAATTATTTCCATTATTAAAATATTAGATGTACAGTCGTGAAACTTGGTACAGATTTCTTTCATAAAGTAGAGATCCCCTACATAATTTTTACGAAAATCGACCTCCAAGGGGCGTTGATGGCGCTTAAGGGGCGTTATACATAATTATTTCCATTTTTAACCTCTTAGACGTACAGTCTTGAAAAATTTGGTAAGCGGATTCCTTTCATAGAGTACAGATCTACTACAGAATGGATTTTGTCAAAATCGACTCTCAAGTGGCGTTGTACAATATTAGGTGGCGTTATAGGCAATTAACTCCTTTTTTAAACTATTAGACGTAAAATCTCGAAATTTAGTAAGCTGATTCCATTCATTAAGTAGAGATCCGCTGTAAGATGGATTTTGTGAATATCGTTTCCTAAGTGGCGTTGCGGGGGCTTAAGGGGCGTTATACATAATTATCTCCGTTTTTAAAGTATTAGACGTACAGTCTTGAAATTTGGTAAGCGGATTCCTTTCATGGTGTAGAGACCCGCACAAAATAGTTTTGGGGGAAATTGATCCCCAAGGGTCACTGAGGGGGGATTAAGGGGCGTAATAAATATTTCCGCTTTTCAACTAATAGAACCACCTGCTTGTAAATTAAAAGGTATGTTCCGTTCATGGAATAAAGTTCCTTTTACAAAGACTTTTGCGAAAACTGACCCCCAAAGGAGCGGAGTTGCGAGGGATTAAGGCGTGTTATAGAAAAATTCCTGTTTTTGAATTTAACTCATTTACTTGAAATTTGTTGAGCACTTTTCTTTAGTTGAATAGAGTTCCAATAAGAATGGATTTTACGGAAATCAACTCCAGGGGAAGTGGGGAGAGTTATTGGGGCGTATTGATAGACAAAATTCCCGTTTTTGAACTGCTAAGACTATAATAATAAAATTTGGTTTGCGTGCTTCTTTTGTTGAATTGGAATCCGCTAAGAATGCTGTCAATGAGGTATTGATGATAAAAATTCCGTTTTTGCTCTGTTAGATTTAGACTTGAAATTTTGCATGCATGTTTATTTTATGGAGTAGAGATCCACTGAAAGTTGCTTTGGTGAAAATCCACTTGATTATTAGGTTAAGTGAGTGCAAAAAATCTTTCTACTTCTATTTTAGATATAAATAGAAATTAGATATTATAATTTATGTTCTTTTTATATCAAGTTTCTAGAGTGTAACAGCTATAAATATATTTTTCAATACAATCGAATTCTTAATGCTAGATATCACTAATTAATATATATGTAAACAGTATACATATATACAACATCGTGAAATACCCAGTGAAGCGGGTGGGTAACGGCTAGTTAGACATTATAAAATAAAAAATGTACATGCTCAGCATAAAAACTATATTCAAATCTTAATTTAATTCAGCTGACTTGGGATTAAATAAAATGAGTTTACATTGTATAGTCTTTTGATGAAATATAACTGATAATTCTATGCCTGCAAATTTTCCTATTAATTATATTTCGTACTTTTGACATGTATTTTTTCCCCATCTCAATTCCTACTTGTAGCCTTTTACTTTCAAAGGGATATGAAAGATCAATAACAAGAGACGGAAGTAACGTTAGTGTGCTTGTAATTATTTCTTAAGGGAAAAGCACAAATTTTAAAGCATTTTTATATTCTAATTCATAAAATCTGAATTTCTGATGGTTTCTTTTGGTAAAAGTGGTTTTTATAATCACACACTTGAATAAAAACTTGGTTTTAATGGAGTTTTTTCTCTTGTATAAGTGTAGTATTCCTGATAAGTGTTGTGTTTTAGAAGTACTGTATAATATTTCTGTGTTTAATAATTTTTCAATTTGCACTATATAAATGAGATTTTTAAAATTTATTAATTAGTCAATAGAATTTTTTTTTTCATAAGAACATATACGTCTAAAAAATTTTTTTTGCCTGTAATGTCTAAATTGTATCCTTTTCACACTTAACACTTTGTTTATTTAATCTATGCAATTTTATATAAAGCTTTTGTACCCTTTCTTTTGATAAATTTAACGAGATTTGATGTCTAATATAGTCGCGCATAGTATGTGTAAGTATTTTTAACATAAGAAACTTCTTCTGTTACAGTCTCGAGTAAGGAAAGCATGGATTTGAAACAAATTGTGATTGGTGTTGTGACTCGTATAGATCTCCTTAATTTTATCGCAAATGAACAAGGTAAATGTTCATCTTCAGCAGATTCAAGCAAATCTAAATCCGCTTAAATAAAGATTCTATTTTATTGAAGACACTCGCCATGCAGATGGAACAATCTTTTTTCCAAGTTTTCATTCCCTGTTTGATAGCATTTTTATAGGAAATGTTTCAGTTCATTCCAGTGATAGGATGATAGTCTAATCAAAGTGTAATATTTAAAAATGTTTGTTTCTTTATTGGATGTGATGAGATAGTTGAATATTTTTTACAAAGATCTGTGTGCAGTTATTTTTTCTCATTCTTACATTTTTATTTAAAGTTACGTTTTGCTCTTAAAAGTTTAAAAATTTCATTTTTGCTTGTGATATTTATTGAAATGTGTTGTATAAATTTTTTTATATTACTAATTACAATTTTATTCAGTGAGTGTATCAAATATTTCTAATGGTTTTTTATATAGTAACAAATTTTAATGAAACAAACTTTACGAACTGTGTGTCTGACTTCGATACATATCAACATTTAATAAGGACCAATTTTGTATGTTTGAGCATTCAGTTTTATGTGAATTTGTATTAAACTTGTTTCTGACATGAGTGATAATTTAAAGATTGTTGGTAAAATTAAATGTTAATAGGAATAATTATATATTTCTATTAACATTATTATATATATTATCGTTATGTTGTTCTGGCCTTGGCTAACCTTAATGTTAATCCTAAACAAATTGGCTGATATATATTTCATGATTATTAAAGTTTTACTTCTGAAAGCTAGTTTAATCTTACTAGACTTGTCAACTTGCAATATTTTTATGATATTCAATTTTTAATGAAAAAATGGATTTTTGGTAATTATCATGGATTCTATTAAATTTTTTAATGGAATCAAAGAGTAGAAGCATACAATATTTGTACATCAAATTGAAAATGTTTTTAGTGTTAACTTATGCTACAAAAGCAGAACATAGATGGTAACTTATTGCCCATAGTATATAAATATTTTAACTATGAAAAGTGATATATTGTGATATTGATTATTGTTATATACAAGATGGTTTATGTATTTTATCTAGTGATTGTTTGTTAAATTGATGTTTATATGTATGGGCTTTTTTATTAAAATATATTTAAAGATTAAAATTTCAATTGTAAATTACATGTTTCAAATGTGTATTTTTTTCCTGTTAATTGCTGTGATTTTACCAAGTCTGTTCTAAATTATGTGTATATAGCTTATTTTTATGTGTTACAAAAATTATGTAGTTTTAGATACTGAATAACTTTTTTTTTATTAAAATAGTATTGTAAATTAAAATGGGGTATTGTAAAATGCAAGTATTAGAATGCTATTATTAAAATACTTAAGATTTGGATTTTTTTTTTTCTTGTTTGACAATTTTGTTTCACAATCCAGCTACTTTTGAATTTGTAATCTTAATTTTTACTGACTTGTTTTAATAAAATATACTGCTCAAAACAATTAGGGGAGCAAGCAAAAAAGTGAAGAAAACCGTGTGAGACAGCCACGTATTGGCATACAATGCATAGTACACGCGTATCAATGCGCAATACAGAAAAAAAGTGTAAAAAAATTTGGAATTAAGCTTTAATTCTTTGAAAATATAGAAAAAACACGAAAAGATGATTTAGGGCAACAATTTGGTTACATGTAAACGATAAAAAAAAGGTACTGTTTAGACATGATGCATGAGTTGTAATATGGCGTGTGGTCTCCTCAAACAGCTAAGACTGCTGCACACCTGTTTGCCATGGATGCGATGAGGTTATCGATCAGACTTTGGGGAATACTGTTCCACTCCTCAAGAAGTGCAATCTCCAAGTCTCGAACAGTAGCAGGCGGCCTTGGTCGCGCAGCAATGCGTCGTCCGAGCATGCCCAAACATGCTCGATTGGATTCAGGTCAGGAGAGCACGCTGGCCATTACATACGCTGTATTGTTTCAGCTTCAAGCATGTTCTCCACCAGACGAGCTCTATGCGGTCGGGCATTATCATCCTGGAAAACAAAGGAATCTCCAATGGCTACAGCGTAAGGGATGACATAAGGTCGAAGTATCTCGTCTGCATACCTTCGGCCCGTCAAAGTGCCATTCGAATGATATGCAGGTCCGTACGTCCGCCTATGCTGATTCCACCCCATACCATCCAACCAGCTCTTCTGTATTGTGATCTTTCACGAACGAATGCGGGGTTATTTTGAAAGTGCCCCTGTCCCTCCATACAAGAACACGTCGGGTGTCACTCTCTAGACTGAATTGGGACTCGTCTGTAAACAGCACTTGGCTCCAATCATGTTGCTCCCAATCTCGATGTTCAGCAGCCCATCTTCTTCGGGCCGCACGGTGGTGTGGGGTCAACGGAATGCAGACCATTGGCCTACGTGCATAGAGCCCTCCCTCATGAAGCCGATTACGTGCTGTTTGGCTCGACACCCTTCGTCTTGTTGCCAAGAGCAACTGTCTTTGCAGCTGCGTAGCATTCTCTGTTCTGTTTCGACGGGCTGTTAACTGTATATACCGGTCATAACTTGATGTAGTGGCACGTGGCCGACCTGCCCCTGGTCGACGTCTAACATTTCCTGTTTCATTGAATCGATTCCATATCCTTGCAACAACACTTCTGGCGACTCCAACAGTGTCCGCGACACTACGTTGTGTTTGCCCGGATTCCAGTCTGCCTATAACACGCCATGCCATGGATTCCGGTAAATCACGTTGTTCAGACATTCTCAAGTAACCTTGCCTCAAAAAAAAAAAAATACTGCGCAATCGAATTTCACAGTTACGGCAATAAAACAGACGTTTTTGCAACATCCCGATTTCTGCACTATCTCCTTTTTCTCGTTTTTGACGTCATGAACTTTGATTTGCATATAAAGTTTTCTTTTTCCGTTTCCTGGTAGTCTTTACATTACAGATGATTCATTTTATGTTACTTATTGGTATACATCTTTGCTTACTTTTGTTAAAATCATGTGCTCCCCTAATTGTTTTGAGCAGTGTATATTGTTTAGTAATGGATTTAAATATTATTCACTTATGTGCAATATTCAATTCGTAATTAATTGTAGTTATGAAATGCATAGGAAGACAAACTTGGATTTCCCCCTCTCCTTTCTCCAAATTTAAATATCTTAAGTTTTTGTTTATCTGCATGAAATATATTGTGGACCAATCCGATGTTTTCGAATTTTAAGAACATTGTGAAATCTTGTGCTTGTTTTGGAAGATTGATTATGGAAAATATTTTCTATAATCAAAATGAATATGAAGCTTTTTAAATAGGAACACTTTTAATTTATAAATCAATGAATATACAAGTTAGTTTAAAATGAAGTTTATTCCATTGTAATCGCATATAATTATTATACATTCATAGAAAAGCTACATTTCTACCACTTTGAAAAACAATTGCAATATAAAAAATGGCTTTTTATCCAGCAAAAATTTGAAACATACAGTTTCTTATCTTGGTATAAATTTTATATTTATAAAAGCATGTTGTATTTTATTATAGATCTCCTAAATATTTAGACTAGATTTACATTGAATAATTTTTATTAGAAAAATTCTGTATCTTAATGAACTAAATTAGTTAAGATAGAGATTACATTTTACTCTTTCTATAGAAGTTTACTTTTAAAATTAATTTGTATTAAATATTTGGTATTTTTTACCATATAAACTTGATTTGTTTAACTAAAATTGGATGGAGTTAATGAATTTCCTTTTTAATAGTTCTAAACATTTATAAACTACTTTTTACTGCATAAAACGATTGTAATAAAGAAAAATTAATAAAATATAAAACATTTCTTTGTGAATTTTTTCTAACAATGTGGTTTTGAATTTGCAACAACTAATCCTTTAAACTGGTAACACATTCAACAAAATCAAATTTATGCTACTATTTTTATAAAACAGTATAAAGTTTCAAAACTAACAACTTGCATATGGCTGAAAATGACAATCAAATCATATTTACAACACCAGGAAACAATAAGTAGACTAAAGCAATTGTAGAATATCCTTGGGAGGGGGTGGGGGAATTGGACAATATTTTACCATGTTTGTAAAAATTGCTTTCAAATAATTTTTACAAAACATTTGATATACAAAGCAATAGGTAGGCATCCCCCATGTTGCATATCTCTGGTTTGCATTTCACTAGCACCAAATGATAACATTTTGTATGTGAACGATTAAAGTCAAAATTTAGTTAAATTACATTGTATAAAAATGCTGAAAGGCAAATGGACATTTTGGTTGACTATCCAATTAACTGCACTATAGCTTATCCCCCCCTCCCCGAAGTACACTTCAATCAAGTAACTGAATGACACAAATGACCAGATCACCTACTCCATTAAGAAATTTTTTAGACATGGACTTCTTCTTTCGATCATTTCGCTTCACATTAGAGTTGGCCGATTGAGTTGAATTTGATGGCATCACTGTTAAGTCCACATTATTAGTCGATGCCATTTCTGGAGTTGCTATTGGCAGATTTTGCTGGGACTGTCGTTTCTCTGAAATCTTCCATCCATTCCAACGCTCCGGCAGAGACACTACAGTTGGCGAGTTTGGATTTGAAAGTTTAGATAAGAAAATCTCTTTGTCTTCTTTGCATAGAATACCATGACTGACGGGCCCTCTGAGGAATTCCTCTGGAGTCATAGTTAGATATCTGACTAGGAAAAGAGCCTTCCCGAGAACGGAACGTTTGTTTTCGGATGTCAGTTCCTTCCTCTGCTTTTTGCAGGCTCTGCAAGCCCATCTCATCACAGAATCGAAAACAACCGCCTCGGAGCTGACTTGTAGAGTGTCTCTTTTGACTATCTCCACCATGAGTTCGAGCTCCAGTGTTTCGAAGAGTTCGCTCTGGAGGACGTCGTCGGCATGATGGTCAACAATGAGGAAGCATTTGAATACCAGTTCATTCCTTTCATTGTCGTTGTCGTGGCACTCTTCGACTGGTGGTGCGTCATTATCATATTGACGGATGAAATGATGATGGACTTCTGGGCAAAGAAGATGGCTGAGGACAATAAGCACATTAGAAGTACTGACGTTCTTGGAAATATGACTCAGGCAGTGGGTAGTGAGTAAAGGCAAATGGTATATTTTGCTTGGATGCAGGAGGCGCAAAGTGGAGTCTACAGTGAGGAAAGTGACTTGACCCGTATAAATAAATCTGAAAGAAGAGGGGGGAAATGAATAGTGATCAATTTAGATGAGATTTGAGTTAGAAAAATGTTAATTTATAAAATGTTTTATTTTTTCTCCGTTTTGCAGCTCGAGAAATATAACTTTTAAAGGATTATTCGGTTAAAGTAGTATATATAGGGGGGCACTTGGCGCAGTCTTTCTTTTCTTTCTTTTTTTTTTTTGGCGACTAAAAGTGGTCGCCAAGGTACTTTTTTCGGAATTATTTATTTTCGAAAGAATTCGATTTCTCACCATGATATTTAGATAAAAATAGCGAAATCCGAAGTGCCTCCCCTCCATACTACACTTGAACCGATTATTCTTCTAGAGGAATTTATTTTTTTTAATGTTATATACTTCGCACGAGTTGCATTTTTATAGTCTATTTAAAGCACGTTCGATAATGTTTAATCCAAATGAAATTTCAGTGACTGTTTAATAGGCATTGAAAAAATGTAAAAGATTGAGAGTGCAAAATACGGATAAAATTTGGAATTTAAGTTTGATTATAAGACTTTTAGATTATAAAAAAAAAATCTACGGTATATTTTTATTCTATTCAATTCATCTCGTATTCAGTTGTAGTAGCTTATGCAGTTTAAACTCTTCTACTTTCAGAATCGTTAGTCTAAACCTTTTTCATTTCATATTGTGCTGATAAAGATTGCTTTTACCTAAGAATTAATGTGCTGAAACAGCAGACTGTTCAAACTAATCTGTCACTTTTCAGAAATCTTTGAATATATTATTTACTCGGACGCTAAAACTTTCCCAGTGGGTCACTAGGTGACCCTCGAGTCAGGTTGTCGACCACCGATATAAGCAAAATAGAACTTAGTACATCGGCGTTAGTGGTGTACACACTTTTTCGGAAAGGGTTATGCTTTAAAAAAAACCCTAGTTGAAAGCACCGGTCTGTGGTAAAAATTAAATCTACCCCCTCCCTCTCCAAATCTCACCCTTGTGCACGCCACTGATAGAAGTCTAGTTTTGTAGTTGACAGACATCACAGTTTATTGCCTAATTATTTCTCTTATGAACACCTCGGGAAATTTGTTTAATGTTATGCACCAAAAATAGTCTTGTCCAGTTTATTGTTACAGGTATAGTTCGTTTAATCAGAAGACTTCGAAGCTGATTGTTTTGTTTTAATCAATAAAACGAAAAAGCTCTTGAGTTGATCTGATGTGACTAGTTTTAAAAAAAAAGCAAATCTTATTTCACGATTAGAAACGCGGGTAGTAAATACTCCTTTACGATAACTTTAACAGCATTATTAAATGACCATTTAACAATGCAACTTTGAAATTCTATTTTTATTTCTTATTATTCAATAGATATACAATTATTTTAACCAAATATTCATATTGAAACACTTTCGAAGAATTTAAATTGGTTAATTGTATGTGACATTTCATGTACCTGCTCTAGCCTTTTTCATTTGCGAGTTGAAATAGCTCTTTCACCATTACTACAATCTTACATTATATTAATTATAGATTTGTCTTTTCTATAAATGCTTACCTAAGTATTTGCTCGAAGACCTCTGGCTGCAAATTAGGAAGTTTCAAAACAATCGGCGAACTGGGCTGTGATTGAATTTCCATATTGTTCAGGCGAGATTGAAGTTCTTCATACCCAGTACCATGAGCTGCTTTGAGTAGAGCGGTTAATGTAGATTGTGTTTTACCTAGAATGAAAGAATGAGCGGGGAATCTCCACTCTTCCTGACCCACAATAAAGGTGATATCGCTATGATCTTCGCTATTGTAGAATATGTGACCAGGACTTGGAGCTGAAGGCAGGGGACGGTTCTGACTGTGAGTGTTCTCCTGAAAAAGAATTGAAAGACTTATTCAAAATTCACTTCAAAGAAATGTCGTACATTACACTAGTGCATATTTAATGATAATCGAAAGTAATCTATATTCATTAGCGTCTCTTTTTTAGTTACCAAATTGATTATTCCCAAATTTTCATGTAAAGATTAAACTGGTATATTTTCTCAAAATAATAGAAATTCTCATTTTAGATTTTAATATTTTTTTCATACATTTTTCATGAGATTTAAGGACAATATATATTCGACAGCATCACTGAAAATTACAAGATATTATTTGGTTATTGCTCTCTCTTTTATTACAAAATAGTTTGAAACAATCGAAATTTAAAAGCATTTTAAGTGTCATATATTTGAGGAACGACAGCATCCTTTCCATGTAGTGTGTAAATTCTTTAAAATTTTGTCTAATTAATTGGTATTAACATATATAGTAGATAATTGTATATTTTTTCAGTTCATACCTTTAGCATGTATGATATTTGAGAAATATTAATCATAATGCAATTAGTAAACATATGGAAATCGCGCGTTATTTATTTCTATCTTTCCTAACTTTTTATTTCCACTTTTCGTGATAACCATCTTAATTATTCCTTGTAGATTAGGCAAAGCTTCGTATTGCGACTGAAATAGTCTATAAATCAATCCAAAAACGGGAACATAATAATTGGAAAAGTAAAATAATATTCTAGTTATAATATTAAAGAAATATAAGTTTCTGGGAATTTTTTAGCTCTCTTTCTCAATTTATTCTACACTGCTGGACAATTGCTAAGGACGGATAACACTATCATCCATAGCAACCACAAAATGAAAGGAAGCAAAATGAGAATAAGTGCGGGATATTAGTAAGAAGTATGAGTATGCAAATTTTTTCCCCACGTCTGTTCATCACGTGATAGCGTTCATAAGAGCTTTAAAGGTTTTGACGCGTGTGGACAGTTGTTGTTTCAAGTCAAAGTTTTACAGGAAAGATTTAATAGACGAACTTAAAATTTTTGGCATGTCTTCCCGACATCACATAGATGATTTTATGCGTGGCCGAATTATTGGAAAGATCGAAGAAGGGCGAAAAATAACAGATGTTGCCAGGGAGTTCGACATCGCTCACAGCGTTGTTTCACGCCTGTGGAAATCATTTAAAACTACTAGAATGTGTAGTAGACGGCACGGGGGAGGTCGTGTTAGAAGTACGACGCCTGCAGAAGACAGATATATAGTCCTATCAGCAAAAAGGAACAGGCGCACCACAGCTCAGCAGGTGGCAAATCAGTTTCTTGCTGCCTCAGGAAAGCAGATCTCCCGAAAAACTGTTGCCAGACGTTTGAGGGGAGGAGGACTATACGCACGCAGAAGTGTTTTGTGTGTCCCATTGACCAGACAGCACCGTACTGCTCGTTTGCAATGGTGTCGTGAGCATCACAATTGGACTGAACAGGACTGGGCATGCGTACTATTCTCAGATGAGAGTAGATTCAGTCTGTCATCGGATTGTAGACGCCAACTGATCTGGCGCGAGAGTGGTACTGCTTATCGTCCAGAAAATATCCAGGAAAAGGACCGATATCCGACATGCAGTATCATGGTGTGGTCCCGGCATCATGATCAATGGCCGCACGCGCCTACATGTGGTTGCGAATGGGACTATGATGGGCCAACGATACATTGATGAAGTTCTACTTCCTCATGTTCGTCTTTTCAGTGGTGCTGTCGGTGATAAATTTGTTTTTATGGACGACAACGCAACATGTCGTCGAACACTCGCTGTTCAGGATTGTCTAGACAGCGAGGGTATTCAACGTCTCGTATGGCCAGAGCGTTCTCCAGATCTTAACCCCATTGAAAATGTGTGAGATGCTTTGGGGAGACAAGTTGCTGGTCGAAACTATCCTCCGACAAACAAGAACACCCTCATCCGTGCACTCACAGAGGAATGGGATAAATTGCCTCAACAGCTGCTGGATAATGTTGTGCAAAGTATGGTACGACGTGTGGAATGTTGAATCACACTCCACGGTGGACATATCCCGTACTGATACCTTTCTTTAAGGTGCCTGCTGACTTTTAGATGCATTGTTCCATTTCTCCGTACGCAGATCAAATGAACATTTTTTTTTCTTTCAGATGTTTCACAGCTTTTGTACTTTCCAGAACAATAAATATTCTTTATTCTAATGTCTGAACAGTGTGGCAACTATATTTTATCCTACTAGGCCTCATGTCTCGCTTAATGTTATGCTACATAGCAATTTGTGATCCGTCCTTAGCAATTGTCCAGCAGTGTATTTAGTATTACACAATACTTTTTTTAAAAAAAATTCCATTATTCTTGTCTTTTATTTTTACTTAATTATCCCTCTTTTTTTGGCAGAATAAGAAAGTTTGTGATCCAAGGTTTACAATTTTTTTAAGAGATATATTATATGAATTTTATTTACGAATCTATTAAACGCTCACAGGAATCTGCTTACAGTTTAAAATGTTTATTAGTTTTCATAGATCGCGTTATATAATTACACTTTTATTTATTTATTTATTTTTAAAAATTCCAGTTACCGGCTTGAGGGCAAAGGCTAATTACTTTTCGGAATTCTATACAAAACGATCGGTAAAAAATTATCATCTTTTTACTTTTCATATCACAGCTTTTATTTTAAATTAAGAAATCAACACAATGCCAAAGTTTTATTCAAAAATTAGTTTCTTTTCCATCCAAAGCCGGTTTAAGCTAATTCCGGGTCCTGGGCGCAGATGATCCACAGACCCCTGGCACTGGTGGATTGAAATTTATGTTCAGCTTATCGGAGCCCTTCCAGGCCTTGGACGCCAGCCTGTTTTAAACCGGCACTGCTTTCATCACTCAAAAGAAAACACAATATTGGGGGAGAAGTGTCAACTTATTTGTTAAAAGTAAAAAAGATTTTTTCGTTTTTCTAAATTAAAAAATTTGTCTCGTCGTCCTCACTGGTGAATGTTTATACACATTTATTTATTTATGAATATATAATTATACATTAGTGACCGAATGATGCATTTGAAAACTAATTTCTGTACTATTTTATTTGAAAAATATAGACTTTCAAACATTCAGTGGCGTAATGTACACCCCCGCATTGCGGGGGGGGGGGCAAAGCTTGACCGACGCTCAGTACGTATTTGGTCTTGGGGCCCTAATATTCTCCGTTACGCCACTGCAAACATTGTGCGTTTACGAGTATTATCTTATGATATTGATTTAATGATGGAAAATCAAAACCTCTCTCTCTCTCTCTACTCTTGAAGTACATTGCGGACTACTGCAGCTTAGTGATTAAGGCAATAATCATTAGGCTGCATTAATAAGGCAATGGAGTTCCAAAGTGCAATATTCCTCCAAAAATGTAGCATTGAATAATGGAGTTTCTGCATTTTAAATATTACAGAATGTCAAAGCATTTATGAAGGCTGGAATGCAGAAATTAGAAAAGTAATGCTACTTTTTACGGGGTATTCAATATTATAAAGCTTAATCCAATTAGTCCAACGTAATGTTGATTGAGCAAACGCATATATATGCTTTAGGTCTAATACTGTTTATACATGTCTTGCCAACTTGGCGAGTTATTAATAGAGTTGGTGATAGTTGCGATTATACGTAAGTACCCAAATTTTTGTTTGCCCGGAAAATGTTTAGTAATTATCCTTTAGATATATTAAATGTGTCTTTTTTAATTTACACTTGTCTTTTCTTCTTCATAAAACAGGTTGCCATAAATCATGAAATTTTCGGCAATTTTTTAAATTGCTGGTATGCGGTTAAAATATGAATATGGTTATAGGGACCACATTGGTTGGCGACTGCTTTTCTGAGTGGTCGCCAACACGAGCATTGGCGATATTATTCAATAGGATACATTCAGTACTAACACAATGACGAAACAGAATTTGGGGTACTTTTTACGAGTTGTCTTGTGTGGCTTCAAGGTCGCTATAATCCTTATTTCCTTTCCTGGTTGGATCTTACTGAAGAAAGATCCAACCGGGAAATTATTACCGTTATATTGCATAGAAAAACAAGTTAAGCGCGATTTGGAATCATTTTTGTGAGTGAGAGAAAAGTTTATGCAAGAATTTTTAAGTTATAACTTTTTTGAAAGTTCCGTTATATTTATAAGATATATAGCATCAGAGGCGTCTTAGGACTTCTTGAGGCCCTGGACTCCTACACAAATGTAAGCATCACCTATAACCCATAAAAGATGATAGAATTTAGCATATGTTGTCAAATACTTGTACAAACAATAACCTAAAACAAATAAATGTGCATGACATACAATCGCACAAATCGGCTCGACATACTGCCGCCTTTTGACTGAATGAGTAATGATGGTGTATGGTAATAAGCCTAGACCTATACAAGGACGCTGGTCATCACATGCAGTCAGTTGACATACTCTCCGAAATTTCAAATTTTTTTTGGAAAATACAACCGGAAATAACATTCGATTGTTGAAATTATTCGCGAATCGTGATCTCATTAAGGCTGAATCGAGAACGAGATAAGGCCCCCCATTGTGACCAGGACCCTGGACCTGCCTTCAGACGTCCCAGCATAGCATATGCATAATTTGATAATTAACTATTTATAATGAAGAATCAACATCAATGAAAACTGATAGTTATCCATAATTTTGAAGCATCCGTATCTTCATCCAAAGCGCTTTGTAATCAAGTGCGTAAAATTAATTATTAAAAAAAAACAATGGAGCAAATAAAGATTTTCAAAGGAATTTCAGAAATCGGTCCATTTTCGAATAATGAAACAGTAAATTTGGATGCATGTCAGGAGCGAAAAGGTGTGTGCATTACTTACGAGGCTGAGATAGGCTGTTTCGGGCTCCCTATGCTGAACCCGAGTGGTAACTACGGGAGCTGTGGTGGAAGCGTTGATATCTGAACACAGAGTTCCCGTATACCTCATGGGAGGTAGGAGGAGAGTGGGTCTGGGAGTGGGTGGGGTCGAGGATCGTCTGCGAGGGTGCTTTGAACTGTTCTTGCGCCTCCATGCGCCTCCTCCACTTTCAGAATCCTTTACGCGAGGACGACACTGGAAAAACAGATAAGCAAAATATAGTTACATTAAGGGATTGAAAAATATATTAAGCAGTTTTCACGAAAATGTGGAACTAATTTGATGTCAGTGACCTACGTAGTTTTCCACGAAATAATTGTAAATTTCACCAAGTTGGGGCGATAACATTCAATACGATAATATCATGGCTACCAAAGATCTGTTCTGAGCGATTTCAAAATCATGTCAAAAACGATAGAAGTGAACCATTCAGTTCCGAAAACATTCTATGAAACATTAACTGATGTTATTTGAGAAAATTAAACAGTTTATTTTTCTAATACTAAAAAAAGAGGGAAAGAGCTCATTTTATTTTCAAGCAGATCGAATGAATCATCCTTATATTTATTATTTCATCATTAAATTTATTTGTTTCAAAAGTAATTTTTTTTATGAATGAGAGGATTAGAGGATGAGGACTGAAGTGTAGATTTGGCGGTTTTTCTTTGGATTTGGCGATTTTTATCTGGATGTCATGGTGAGACAACAAATTCATTCTGGCCAAGAAAATCGCCAAAAGAAATTGACACCGCCAAGCGCCCCCATACTACACTTTAACAGAGGATCTTTAATTTCATAGACAGTTTTTCAGTATAGATATAATAAAATTAGGAATTTTCATGCCATATTCATACATTTAAACATGTTTTACTACATAAATAAGCTAAAACATCATTATTCAAGAAAGTGCTCATGTACATCATCAATAATTTATTAATTCACACACGTGAATTGTTAAGCAGATAATAAATCCAAAACTTTTACCGTAAGCGATATTAAAAATATATAGAAATAGCATTTGAAAACCCATAAAAATATAGATCAATATTAGAAGCAGAAAGAATAATAAAAATAATTAACTGGAAAAAAATTTAAACATCGCATGCATATATATCATAATAAGAATTAATAAACAGATTCTGGAACATCTTTAAAAATTTAATTCGATGTCGAATGTCTAATTCATATAAAGTCAATAAAAAGTTGAGTGAAATAATTTCATAATTTTTTTTGGAGGATATTACAAAAATAAGGATCATAATTATGGATCGTAAAGAAGAATTAATAAAATTTTTTACATCGTTGCATTTTTGTTTGAAAATTGTTTCGAACTGGTGAAAGCAATCATCTCAATGTTATTATTTTTAAAATGTTCTTATATAACTGATTATTAAAAATTTTAATTAAAATTACAATTAATCGTTTAAAAAAACTTCCTTAAAGTAATATCAGTTCTCCAATTCCTCCTCCCAATTAAAAGTACCTTTAAGCCAAGAGTAGAATGCTAATATATATATAATCATAAGTATACATCAATTGATTTGAGTGAATTTTTTTATTATTACGAAGACATTACCTAACTACACTATTAGCAAAAGACCAGAAATCAATAGAACATATTAATAATTTAATGTGCGTTTTCGAGTTATTTGTAACAAAATGATACTAGTTTAAAATTAATTCTCTTTTGATTTAGTGGTCGATTTTAATATTACCCCAGGATTTAAAAAAAAGATTAAACTATAAATAATGGTTTTAAAATAATGTAGAATTTTTTTTCAAAAAGAATAGAAAAAACTGTGAAGGGAATGTAAAAAGAAAAATAATATTTCGATTACCTCAAAGTGAAATACTATATATTTATGGCAAATATACAAATTTTATAATTTTTTTTTCAATAAAAGAAAGAGTAAGAGGATATTTTAATATCCGAATAAATATTAAAAGAGAAATATATCGCGCTAAGCACAGAGTAGCTAATATAACTTGAGAACATTCTAATGTCTGGAGCATAGGAAGCAATAGCTTCCGTATGAAGTTTTTGTAAAAAACACGTCTTAAAAGAATTAATTATAAAGACTACTGCGCAGATTTTTTTTTCAAATAAATTACTCTTACCTTCTTTCTATGCAACAAAGTAAGTACATTTTGAAACATGAGTAAATATCCAAATAGCACATAATTTTTTCAAATAACTATTGTTTTGTGTTCACACGCAGCCAGAAGATCTGATGCACACAACAGATCAAATGCCACGTGCATCCCCTGTCAGCTCATAAGTGATCACCACCGTCCAACACTTGTTAAATCTACAAACTAACAAGATCGCATTTGCAATGCCTTCTCTTAAAGTTTGGTCAGTTTCGTTTCCAACCACTAAACCGTGCGCAAAATATTTCGCGTGTGTCTGTCTATGTTCCCTTCAAGGTTGCGACCTGCCTAAAAGAATCCAAGTGAAACATATTTGTCAACCTAGGGTTCTAAAAGAGAGAGTGTTGCAAAAAAACGATGCCTCCATCTGAGTGTGCAAAAAGTTTATTGAACTAAAACGAAACTGAGAGATTAAGTTGGGTCTTAATCCTCTTGCAACAGAGGATTGTTCACTGATATTCGCGCTCGGGTGGGCATTTGCATGTTGACTTGGTGTGATGTGATAATATTTTTCTTACATTGTTGCCCCATTTATCGATTTTTGTTTATCTTCCTTAAAATAACGTTTGAATATTATCGGAGTCAATTTTTTTTTAAATGCTTGTTAAGTTGTTTGACAGATCAGCGCTTTGGATTATTTAAAATATGCTAATTCTAGAAATATATTAAAATCAACAAAGGAGATACATGGTTTAGTGAAATATATTATGCTATAACATGGCAATTCATAATAAAATAACTACATAATAGATCATTTTATGTAACTTAAGTTTAAAAAGTCTCACACTTTTGTAAGTAGCATACGATTTTGAGTAAATCAACAAGGACTTTTGATTACCCTCTTACTACACATTAGATGCAGTGGTTGACATATACATTTCATTACCTAAAAAACATAAGCAACATTAAAGTTTTAAATCCTGATTTCAGCTATTCAAATCCATTGGGAAGAAATGTATTGAATCTAAAGAATTTCGAACTATTAGAACGATTTTTCCTAAACAATTTAAGAATACAACTTACGGTATTGTGTTTCGGACAATTTTTGAAATTAATTCTTATTTAGTAATTTGCTACCGTATAAGATTGCAAAATACATATTGATTAATTCAACAATATATTATTTATTTATTTGACTAGAGAACATGAATTGAATTTTAGTTCTGACAAAAATGGTAAAACGGTAACGAGAAGATTAAGTTTTTCATGCTTTTCAAATACATAACTATGGCATAATTAAAAACGCTTTTTAACAATTCGTATAAATGTTAAATGTTATTTATATTTTCGTATGAAAAATTATAATTTACGATGTTTGATTATGGCATGATCTCCAATGTAGAGAAATATTTCGCTTGTATGTAATTTATTTTAAATTAATGAACTATGAAGATGTGATAATATAATTAGAATATTTATTTAATAAGTGTATTTTAATACAGAGCTTTCTTCTTTGCAATATGTATTAAAATAGCCTAGATTGAGATTTTTTATTTTTAGCAAAATATCCAACGAAATTTTTATAAAACATAAACAAATTGCAGAAGTATTTTATATAATATGTATGAGTCAGACATTGGGTCATTAAATTAATGAATAAGTTCTATTTATAAAATTTTTTTAATTTTTTTGTGTGAATGAAAATTTTATTTTTTGTCAAATGATAACAAAAATTCTGTCTAGTTATTGAGCCAAGTAGTTCAAGGAAGCGACCACATTAAAATTCCCGATAAATTTGTAATTGAAACATTTTATCTAATGGGCACAATACAAAGAACTTTTTGTTTTCTTTTAAAGAAAACAAATGTTTTCAGCAAAAGTCAAAGCATCCACTTTCCTTCAATATAATAATTAATCAATGACTTCCTCAAAACAAATTTTTCTTCTTCTATTAACAGTTTTATTTGCAAAAATTCAAAATTTTGGTTATATTTTTTGATAACATATGAAAAAATAAATGCCTTCTTTTTCTTTCAAAGAATTCCGATAACTTCTTTTTAAGAAAAAAAATAAGTTCCGTCTTGAAATAAGCAGTTTATTTTTTTAAATATTAGAAAAATAATAAAATTTAATTTATGAATAAAAAAGATTATCTTAACATTTTGAATAACAAATGTAATTTTTCTGCATGAAAAAACAATGTGTTCAATTTTCAGGTTATATGCTTGAACTCTACGTAGTAATTATTTCTTTCCTTTTACATTTCATCTAAAATTGATTAATGATTCATTATAGATGGGAGATATTTATTTATTTTAATTTAGTATAAATATTCTCAATGTTAACAACAAATAATCAAGTGCTATATCCGCACTGTACAGTATCCATGATTAAAAGCTATCGTTGGCTTTATGTCGGCATATTTCATTTCGAATCAAAGCTCTGAAGAAAACATACGAAAGTGAGGTGTTAAAATAATTTAAAGAGAATAAATTAGTGCAAAACCTCATTTGGTCTGCATTTATGATTTTTTAGTAATTCAAATAATATACTACAATTTGTGAAAATTGCAACATCAGGAAATATCGTGTATACAACACGAAATTTGAAGGAAAATACAAAATAGTATATGCAAATTATTAGGATTACAAAAAAAAAATCACTCACATATGAGCTGAGTATCGCTCTCTAAACATTCATGTGAGTCGTGTTGTGTACAAAAGACATAGTAAAATACCTTGAAATGAGGATATAATGGTTTTACAGTGCTGTAAAAAACTTATTAGAAGTCAATATGCTTCTCGAAAAACGCAGTGTCATGGATGCAATTAACGGTGTTCCACAGGGAGAGGGTGACTTTCGTTTCAGGAAATCACCTGTCGTACGGGTCGTAATGCCACGGGTCGTGCAACGTGTGTGGAAAAGATGGATCATGGAGAACAGGACTAGTCGAAACTGCTGCGATGGGACACGCGATTTAACATATATTCTTTCATATTAAGGATCCGCTAACTCCGGCTAACAATGGACTCACTGACATTGACAACAGCATGCCGATTGGTAAGGTCATTTCCTCAGATGAATCTTGCTACTGTATGAATTATAATGATGGATGCGTGTTTGTTAGACGCAAAAGAGATTAATGCTTTCTCCCAGTGTCTTATTTAGAGTCATACTGGACCATTGCCTAGAGTTATGGTTTGAAGGCACTATTACTGCTATCTGGAGAAATTCCTATCTAATCCAAATTGTGAAGACCTGAAGACATCAAGGAAATTATGGAACCCGAAATCTCACCTCCCTTTTAACTCATTCCCAGACAATGCCCGTAGACGTATTGCTCGGAATGTACAGCCTTCTTCATTACGTGGCAGGTTAAGCTATATGTTTGTCCATACATTTATTGGGATTTATTTACAGCCATGTCCTATACATTTATTGGGTTTAGATCTTATCGAATATATCTGGGATTATATCGGTTATCCTACTCACTCATAGTTTTCGTCTGGCACCAAGTACACATAAATTTTGGCATCAAATAGAGGTCGCTTAGAATGGCATTCCTCAGCATGGCAATCTGAATCTGCATAATTCGATGGTACGACATGTGGTGGCTCTCCTCACTGCGCGAAGCTGTTTCACAAGCTATTAATTTTCGACATCACTCTCGCTTTCTTGCTCTCTGTAAGTCTGTGATCGCTCATTTAAACAACTAAAAGTAATAAGTGGAATATATTTAATTTATTTCTAATTACTATTTCATAGGGGTGCAATTTTCACAAATTAGAGCATAGTTAACGATTTGGATGAATAATTGTTCCATGGATTGTTCAGTATCAAGAAAAGACGATAAAGGATTCTTTGGTACATACGTATTATACCCTTGAATAATTTCGCCATATCAAGGAACATTATTAAATCGTAAGAAGCCATAGAATTCTGTCATCATGTGCGCTAACAAAATTATTGTGTTTGTACAAACATAAGAACAGTTTCCTACTATTGCCTACAGCTCGCGGCATTTGGCGACATTCTCATTACAGGATTCCGTCAATGTTGTAATTCTAAGTACCGATTATATATATCCACCTGTGGATATACATAATCGGTACTTAATGCTTAGAATTACACCATTCCAAGTGTAAATCGGTTATTTATATTTAATCAGCATATATCTTCTCCTTTTTAGGATATTATATATTTATTCTAATTTTAATATAATAATATAGCTGGATTTCAATAGAATACTATATTCGGAAGACGTTTAAGTCAAGAATTATTTTCATTCATCCAGCATAAAAAGTTGAAACGTATGAATGATGAGAATTGTCCTCAGAAAGAAAAATAGAATCGAGACTTATTCCCATACATCATAGTTCAATACAATAACTTAAAAGCCAAGACATTTACGACATTTCATAACAAAATGGTAGACCTTCAACTTAACATCTTCACGCATCTTTTTTAGCCACCGATTGACAAACCACATCAGTAAATATCCCTTTCTTCCATTTATTTTTATACTCCAAAAAAGCAGAAACACATGGCGAGAGTGAATTATGAGGCTAAACTACTGAGACACTTTCTTTGAAAGGAAATATTCATAGTATCAAAGGAAACCGTTACTCAATGTCTAAGTAAGTAGCAAAACTGAAAATAATTAGCTCCAAAAGCATTGAATTGCTTCTGTTACCGAATGTTATTTACGGCGAGAGACTTACAATAAGAGGTTTTGTTGGTGCACGTGATAAATCATGATATCTTTGAATGATGCCTGCTCATAAAATGGGGTTTAATTCACAGTTAACGAGAGTTTAAATGCTCTTTCTTGGAAAGAGCGATGAAGAAGGCGAGCGTTTGAAAGAATCAGTAATAAATACCTTCTCAGTTACGGAGAAAATTTACGCGTTTAACGATGCATCTTTAAAGGAAGATATAAAAGAAAATACTTAAAATAAATAATGTGTATATTCGGGATTTCCGTTAAATAAGTGCATTATAATGAACAATAATTATGAAATATTGTGCATCTTATTATACGGATACTGTTGGATATCTGCCAATGATAACACAAAGGAACACTAAAGAAAAAACATGTCTTTTTAAGTGTCGTGCCGATTTAAGTAAGACATGTCTTCAACGAAATTAACTTTTTATGTGTTAATCTGCATCAGATAAAAATCCACGAACTTTTCCCTCCTGCGAAATCATAACTCGATATAGTTCTTTGATTATTTTTTTAATTAAAATTTCCAACGATATTCAACACGTTTACTTTTAATAGACTGAAATTGTTTTGAAATAATAATTATTCATTATCATTTTAACAATCAAATAATTTCAACTTTCATGTTTGACAAAGCAGGAATTAAGTCCGTAGAATATATCTATTATACTTGCTGGTAGCTTAAAATATGGTCCTGATTTTATAACGTTTACACAACTATAAATTCCTTTTTTTATAACATTACGACAGGCAAGTTTCTTTCCATTAGAAATTTCAACTCAATTTATTATGATTTTGTAATTTCTTTTGGCATATCTGCCTCAAATCCGAAAGTGTACAAAGATATTCTGGTGAAAAATTTATAATGCAAATCTCAGATGATAATTAATCAATACCTTTTTAATTTTGAAAAAAAACTATTTTTAAAGATATTTATTAATTTCTCTAAGGTTATTTCAAAATTTTGAATAATTATGTGAAATTCACAGGTTAATAGTTCCTATTGAAAACATTACATTTTAAGAAATGTTTTGAAAAGATTTTAATATAATCTGCAGATTTAGAAATAAAACAGGAAGAAGCAAGGGAAAAAATTTTTAATCAGTTTCAAGATTTAATAAATTTTTTTGACAAATTTCAAAAATAAAATTCATTGTAAAAGTATATTAAAAACGTTAGTCAACACGTAAAAATTATTTAAATTGTACATTCCGTGTGTGGGAAAGTCAAATTTTAAAACAAATTGAGATATCAAAATAAATTAATGATAAGTATAATTGTTACAATAAAAGGAAATGAAGTATCACGAAAATTTTCACCTCGTTTAAAAACAAGAGTACTTAAATTAGTAATAGAATGATTCATATGAAATTTTAAAAAATATGTAAATGCCTTTAATATTAAAAATAACATTTTAAAACAATTAAGTAGGTAACATACCTTGATATCCAGAATAGATGCTTCGTAAAATTAAAAAAAAAAAAAAAAAAGTATTTTATGGAAAATATAACCAATTACGTAATACATATAGCAAACATTCTTTCATAAAATTAAATTGTTTACTGAAAAAAGTAAATTATTGGTGGCTCCTTATTTGAAGCTTACATTTTATTCAGTGGAGAAAATTTTAAGTACCACTATTCCTGCTTACTTTAATGAAAAAAATTTCTTTTGAATTACAGCTAAAATATAAATAGAAAAATAATCTATCTTTAGAATTCTCTATTGTGAAACAAAACTTAAATCGATATTTTTGAACATAAAAAATCAAACGATTTTATTAGAATTATTTCATTATGAAATGATACAATAATTTTAAAAAAACTATTTATATCCACAAACGATTTCTCTTCAAAATATTTTTAAAGTTCACTGATATTTTTACCAAACTATGTCATTAGAATTATTTAAATTTATAATAATTATTTAAATGTATAATAATAAATTATATGACATTTGAACTCAGTTTAGTTTTAGTATTCCATAAAACCATTAACAGTGATCATCATAAATATTTAATTTCACTCAAGATCTGTTATGATGATTACAAATGTTTAATACTGCGATAATTTTTTATTATTACACAATTATATATATATATATATATATATATATATATATATATATATATATATATATATAAATATATAAATTTTAAATATTAAATTTTGATTTTATCGGCATCGATGTTAATTATAATTCTTAAGGTTAATAGTAACGACATGAAATTCGAGACTGGTTGGATGTGGATTTTGATGAACATGTTGCTTAAAGAAGATGACAGGAAACGAACGAGGTCAGGAAATCCGGCGGACCGTAAACTGGACAACGAAGTAAAAACAACGTTATTATAGATATCGATCTTGCCATGACATTGTGTCTGAACTTGTACAAAATGAAAAGAAAGTTTTTCTCATTAACTGTAGTGTCTCTTTTCTTTCTCTTTTTTACAAAATCGAAGTTTTGAAAACCGTAGGAAAACTATCAGGGCGTAGGTAGGGCTGTTGCACAAAGCCTCAATTTTGTATGTTGCACGACATTCGATTTTTTCCTAAGTGGGTCATTGAAACCGGCGAGAGAGATTTCCGACGTCTGTAGTAATTAGTCACGACTAAGTCAGTGAGAAGAGTCGGGGGTTTGCAAAAGGCAGTATTTATAGAATTTGGAGTAGGCCCTCATGCGTGTCGAGCGGCCAAGGGGCGGATAATTGAGTGCCAGCGTTCTCAATGCCACTTTGAAAAAGGTGCACACATTTTCTTCTATTTTCTCCAGGAGATTACTCAAATGAAAAACAGTCCATTTCTATTTGTCTGGAAAAATAATAGATCACAGGCGGGTCTAGAAAACCATTACGGTGGAGGGGGTCAAAAGTCTGTATGTCACTTTTCAACTATTTACCAATAACAATTGTAAGAAACATATTTATACAGAAGAAAACAGATGCACTTTCGGTTTAGAAATGAAAGATTTTGCTTGATATTTTTTGAAATTTCCCACACACATTCAGGATTAATTATACTTAAAATTAAATATTTCATGCAATTACTCAAATATATAATTGGCTCAATTTTCTGCTCTTTTTGGAATGCATGACATGCAGAATGTGAATAATTTTTTCTAGTATGTGTTTTCCAAAACTGGTATTAGGAAAAGCCACATTGTTACTATTTCATATGCTAGTTCATTTCTGATCTATTAGTCTATTTTGGAGCACGTGACTTAAATATCACTAGCTATTTGTACAATCATGACGTTATATATGGAACTCTGAGTAACTTTATTTACATTGATATTTTAAATGGGACTGTATTAAAACTGGTGTAGTCCTGAGTGGACTGTATCTAAATTCCTTGGAGACCATATTTTTTAGAAAATAAATAAAAATGACTGCATTAAACAAAACTTATTTGAAAGTGTAAAATTTTACAAATGTTGGGGCCCTGTATTTTTGATACGGTTGATAAAGCGACAGCTACGCCCTAGTGTATTATACGCAAAAACAAAAACAAAAAATTGAAATACTCAAAAAAAAAAATCCTTTCAAAGTTCGTTAGAGTTTTCACCTAAATGTTCTCTGCACAATTTGACTATTATGGGATGGCGCGTGTGGTTCTGAAAAGTAAAAGAGCCATTGAGAAGGTCAAATAATAATATTTTTTAATATGTGAAAATTGCATTGCAATTCTTCATAAAACTTGTTATACAAAATATTTCAGCATAAAGTACTGTTATCATGCGAAATCCTACTCATTTGTATATGATACATGCATTTCAAAGAAATTTTACAGTAATGTATGGAATTGCATAGAATAATAGCATTCGGAAACTATTTTTGATGTATTATTTATGGAAAAATGCATCCCATCCCTGTATATTTCTTAAGTTATTTTTATTCTAATAACTAGCATAAATCATTAAGGTATCCGACTACATTCGGAACCGTGATGTTGCAAAAGCGTATAAATGGATATTTATGATATTAGTGTCACTCAGATTAGAAAATGTATATAAAATTGTTTTAAGAACAGCATTACAATAAAAAATTATTTAAGTACAATATTTTGACAAAAAATGAACATAGAATGACCCATTTCAAAACATTCTCCTTTTGTGAAAAATGCTTCTATTATAATAATATTTTGCCTCTATATAACTCAGACCTCTGTACAGAGGCTCAACTAGAATTTTTGAAATATATAACTTAGACGTGGGGTTATCCATGTTTTGCGACAACAGAGGGGAGGAATTTTAAGAAAAAAAAACGCCATATACATATATATATATACATATATATATATATACATATATATACATATATATACATATATATATATATATATATATATATATATATATATATATATATATATATATATATATATATATATATATAATAAGACATACAAATAAATACTACACAAGCACCACACTCTTCTAAAGGCGAGTGGATAGATTATTTCCAGGCACTAAAATTTTTCAACTCCAATAAAACAAAACTCATAGACACTCGTTGCCTAAAAATATCTTTTTAAAAATATATTCTAAATTTTTTTTTTACTTTGAAATGTAAAAATTCATGCATACGTGTTGTCTGGAAACATTCAAAATCATTCATTTCGAGTATTCACTACTCTGACTGAGCAACAAAACCAATTTCTTTACAACACATAATCACCTAAGATGCAGTAAAACTTCTCAAACTTGTTTTCAACATAAACGAACAAATACCAAATGTTATTTTTAAAAAGTCAAACTTTTATCCTCCGCAAAGTTCAATCCCATAAAGTTTTTCTAAGGAGAAAAACACGAGCGAACCAAAATAGTTTTCAATCCCACATTTCAAACCATTCACAAAAGACATCCCCGCGTTTGATTTTTTATGCATTTCAGCAGGTTTCTCTCCCCTTCTCAGTTTTATAGTGGGAGCTTACTGTTACCTACAATCAATTTCATGAAGAAGTCGAATTGATATGTTGTATTGTGTATAGATATTTCGTATCTTTTGTGAGTGTAGTGACCTTCAGCTCGGGAATTTAGAAGCGTTATTTCCACAATGTAGCACACATAAACGCTGAGAAATTTGGAGGGAAAACAGAATAACAGTTGAGTTGTTTTGAAAAAAAATTACCCAGAAAAAGTTATTTGCACGATTTTGGCAACGTTAAATTGATTTTTCTCTAATGGTTATTCTCCCATTTCCTGAAAGAGAGTATAAGTGTTCTTAGAAATTTAAAAAAAAAAAGACGGTGTGTACTGTAAAATTAGTAATATTTTTATAATTCAATTAAAAATTAAAGAAATTTTTAAATAACCATAAGATATATTTCACACAATAATTATGTGAAATGTTTAATTATTAAATAAATTCATAGATTTCAAAATTTATACATAAATGAAAATTAACCAAAATTCTCACACCAAAAATATACATAAACTTACAAATGTAGATAAAAACTAAAGTGCGCAAAATTTGGAGAAAAAATATAAAAAGAATGTCCTAAAGTTTTTAAAAGAACACCGGATGTAAATATATATATATATATATATATATATATATATATATATTCAAAAAATGCAGGGTGTTTTTTTAAACTTATGATTGATAATAATTCGTACAATTACAAATCAAATACGAATAATTATTAAATTTATAATACCTTAACACGCATTTGACATTTAGGAGAAAAAATCATTAAATATTATTACCATTCATACTGCTCTATCGACAATATACTCTAATCTACTACCATTTATACTAATATTTTACTCTATCTTTGCTTCATTTTTTAAAAACCTTTAATAAAAACAAAAATTTTTTTGTCGAATTTTAACATTGCTCGAATAAAAACGAAACTTTTCTCTCTCTCTCTCCCTTCAAATGACGAAGAAGAGCGAATTTCACTTATATATCTAATCACTAATTGGAGCCGTAATCAGAATAGAAAATATGAACAAAAAAGAAATTTACATTCTAAAATTGTTAATAAAAATATAGAAGACATATTAAGAGACAAAAGTTCATTGATTCACTTTTTCTAAACTAAAATGTTACAAATATCATTTGTATGAATAAAAATCAAATTTGTTTGTAGTGAATTTAAAAATGTATAGCAAAACCTAATGATACAATTGATATAGTTGTTTGATGTAATAAACAAAGACACAACATCAATGTATTTCCTTTGCGCTTTCTTTCACAAAGGATAGATAACAAACATTCATTCATCAGATTTAAATGGCATGAAAACTAATTCTGAAACATGAATCAAATTTTGTCATAACCTAAAATCCATTGAATTTTTTTTAAGTTAACATCCCAAAGAGTGCGATGAACTTTCACATTTCTAAATATTCGATATATAAAATTCTTGAACTTTTTTCTCCTATTCTTCTCAGTACAGTCTGAATGCCTTCGAGTTTATTTTTTTTAATCCAGAAGTTCCACTCCTCAGTGCCCCTTTTAACCCTTTGGCTATGGTACACTTTACAGAAGCAGTTACCCCGTATCTACAGTCACAACTTTCTCTAAATACACATGCACACACAAACGGGAAGGAATGCGCAACGCAGGTGGCAGTGTATTGGGCGGGATTAAAAAGTATAAAAATATAATAAAAAGGCGACTTTAGGGTTATTACCCTTGCATGGGGGCATTGTGCAGTTACTTCCCCTTCTGGTTGAAGTATAACGCGGAAAGGGGTTGGATACATAAGTGTAGTGTCACCAAACAACAAAGAGGCCCCGAGAAGTACAGTTAGAGATGACAAGGCTTCTTTCTTCTTCGTTTAGAACTGCATTTAACTCTCTACTGAACAGTTTTCGAAAAGATATCGAGAATCTTAAATTAAAGTAGCTTAGAAAACAGCTGTAAATCACAAAAAAATACGAAAATTCAGACTTAGAATGAAAAAAAAAGACAATTTTGAAAATGTTACACGGTTCCTAAAAGTAAGGTGACCATTTTTTTTTACAATGAAAAGGAGGACGAAAAATTTAAGAAAAAATGACAACTTAAATATATGAAACGTTTTATTAAGTCAAACAAAATACACTAATTAATCTTATCATTCTTTTTAATTATTATATTAAACGAGTATTTTTCCACTAAATTAATTTTTTTTGTCAACATATCATTTTTTAAATATATCGGAAAGTTCGGACAAAAAATATCCTTCATACTGAATTTTACGGTAAGCACTGTAGCTAAAATATTAACATTCAATTGTGATTTTTCACTAGTCACTTCACAAAAACCATTACCAACTGAAAAAAAAAACTCTTTCAACTGGTGCATTAATGCCAGGGCAGCACAACGTAAATTCAACAAGAATAATTACATTTTCTCATATGGAATGTGTTCATTTTTGAAATAATTTAAGTAATTTCACCCATCTTTTACCAGAATGCTGATTTTCCAATAGTTCTAATTTATTAGAATTTAAATATGCATTCAGTGTTCTTTCTTCTTCAAACAGACACTTGTCATCGATTTTAATATCAGGCATTTCTTTCGATAAAAGCTCAACGTAATTTTCTATATCTGCCCAATTGTGACAAAGTCAAAAAATACCATTGAAAACTGTTATTTCCTGTGATATTTGTTTCAGACCATTCTTCGACATTTTGGAAACATGCTGGGTTCATCTCTGAAAATAGAGATTAACATATCAGTTTTAAAATATTGAAAAGGAGGACACTTTTCGAGGAAGGACAGAACCTATAAAAGGAGGACTGTAGGTATAGATTCGAACCGGGCACCTTCCGTTCCGAACGCCAGTACTTTATCGATCACGCCAAGACGGTCGTCTACAGGACTGTCCTCCCTAAAGGAGGTCGGTTGGTCACCTTACTAAAAGAGGTATTTGACGACTATATATTATTGCAAAATTGTTTGGATTGATGGCTTCTTATCTTCCATCTTTAGCTATTGAATTTAAATTACATGAATGGCAACGCATGTCAGATTCTTGATAATTCCTAAGGAAGGATATTACGCTCATCCTCTCTATCCCCGATGGGGAAATTCTAACAGTTAAAAGAAAAGTAATTAATTATTTCGTTTTGGGGGCTTTTGTAATGATAATTCTTGCATTGATTTATTCGTATTCAATCGATTGCTGTATGTAACATTGCGTCCGATTTTATACTGTTCTGCCAGTAGTTCTATTTGTTAAGTGGTTTGTTTTGGACGAGGAATTCGCAATATATCTGTGTGTGCTTGAATTGGAACAACACGGATCTTGGAATACGGAAAAATATTACATAAGTATATGCATTTGTCTACAGTGCTTCAAAATTATTCTTAAATACTAATATTATTAAATTTTTAAAAAAATGCATTTTACATATAAAATTAATTTTATTAATTTTAATAATTTTATTTTTAATAATTTTAATTTTAAAAATTTTAATTTTAATAATTCTAATTTTAATAATTTTAATTCACACGTACATACAGAGATATACAAATAAAAGGAAGTCCACACTTTATAATAGAAAAGAATTTAAAAATCCAGAAGAGATATTTATCGATTCTTATAGAGTCAAAATATTTTAATATTTATATAATTTTTTTTTATAAATATACTACCTCCGCTCCCCAAATACCGCCATATTAATATCCATTACTCCTTTTTTACCTAAACATATTATAATTTATTTTAAGGTATCCGACTAGGTTGAAAAAGTGTTTTTTAGGTGTTTGATGTTTGGTGTTGTTTGGGTCATTAGGGAAAAAAGAAATTAATTATTGAGGAAGAAGGACTAATACATAAAACTAGAGAGTTTTGAAGTTCTTTTTATAGCTTTTACTTTATTTAACTAATAAAATTTTTGTTTTAATTCGTTTTTTGAAGAATAAACTTTTCATGATAATTTGTGCACGAAAAACGTGATATCTTCTAAATAATCCAATCAAATTGAATGAAATTTATAGAATATATGCTATGTGTAACAAACCGCAGGTTTTAAGACAGCTACATTTATCCACATTTTATAGCTATTTTTAGATTAAAGCATGCAGTAATTTTGACGAAAAATCATGACCATCATATTTAAATGCTAAAAAACTATTTGTTTCTTAAAGTATTTTTTATCCTGCGGTTTGTGACACTTCAGAGGGATCAAGGAATACATCATTGGTATTAAAATTGCATAATGTGCAATTTATTTTTATTTGTCACGTTTTTCTTAACTTAAAAAATTTTGCTGAATTTTCCTAAAAATAATTTTCTTTTTCAAAAAAGGGCGATACATGGTAGTTATTTAATAGTTATGACTTTTTAAGCCTATTTATGTTCTTTAAAACAATAAAATTATTCAAAAAATCAATTTTTGAAAAGTTTATCTCCGAAACTAGTCGGATACCTTAAAATAATATAAATTAATGAAAATAACGTACACACGAAAAACATAAACAATTTCAGCTACGTTTATAACGTTGAAATAATTTTAATTTTATTATTTTTTGGGAACTGCTGAAACGGAACACTTAGAGCGCAAGCTTGAAAACTGTAGAATTAAAGAAAAAGATAATATAATCTTTTATTATTATTAATCTACTGTGAAAAATCAGTCGGGTTTAAAAGCAGATTAACGATGCTGATGAATAATTTGCAGAAAACTTCATGTTTTCGTTGATTAAGGTCAAGGCAGTGTTACAACAGGTGTTTTTAGTCGATCATTACAAAATAAGATCTAGCCTTTTGGTGGACTGTCAATAGATGCACCTGCATAAATTCGTGAGTAATAAATCAATTTTATTTATTTTTCACGGCTATTTGCATATGGTTTGGCTTTTCTTTGGTAAGAATGAATAGTAAATGTGATTACTAAAATATCAGATTTTTGCTGGTTGTAAAAATACGATAGTACATCAAATGTCTAAAAATTAATTTGTAATAATAATTTGAAAAAGAAATTTATAATATTACGAAGTGGTTGTACGGCTGTTTGTGAAAAGCTAAAAAATTACCCAATTTATTTCGTCGAAATATATATAATTGCTTACGTTTTTTTAAATTTTATGAAAATACCTTTATAGTGATCTCCTGTCATTATATAATTGCGGTTAAAAAATTTTTAATTGATTCATATTTATGCTGCATAGAGAAAACTAAAAGTATTTTTTTAAATGTATATATTTTAAAATTATTCTTTTTTTTGAGTAAAATAAATATACTGCAAAACCTCCGACATAAAATATATGCACCCTTTTCTACAATTAAAACGTTTTATATTTACGAGGTGTTAAACGTATCATTGATTAAAAAACGAATTTTGGGGGTCGTGGTCACGAACTTGTGGCCTACATGGCATGAGTTCGAACCCTACTGCCATTGAAGATCCCCGTGAGGAGAGACTGAAATATATTAAATCTGTTGTGACTCATAATCCTCAGGTTGGCATGGTGTGGAGGTTAAGAGAGTGGAGTGTCAATTCTTGGTCCTCATCATATGACCGTAGTTCAAAATTACGAGGTCCCTTTTCAATAGCCATTGCATTGCTTTTTTGTGCGACTTTACAATCACTCACTCAAGGCAGACTTGTAACAATAGGCTATCCCTGAGATCCAGCTCGTTTTTTTCCCCACATTGGCACTTTGAGCTAGAACAACTCTACATCGCAAATGAACGTCATAACTAAATAGCATATAAATCGTCAGTGAAATAGAGAATAATTATAATGTTGAGAATATTGCTACGTTAGTATTTCCATGCATTATTGTCGTTATAAGAAGATTTTTTTGCTGAAGTTCAGAGATTGCATCTTTTAAAGATAAGTACTCATTAGTTTGTACTAGTTCATTGTCTTGTCAACACATCACATAATCAAGTCTAAAGTTAAATTAATTAAAGTGAATTATATATATATTGTGATTATTTATATCGCGTTTGTCTAAATAAAAAAATCTCTAAATAACAAATCTAAATAAAAAAAAAATCTCTAAATATATATATAAGTCGAAATAAAAAATCTCTAAAATATTTTCTTCCAACAAGTTTGTAAGAATTGTATGATATAAGTAATTATTAGTAAAATACTCTAGCAATTCTTGCATATCTGTAAACAAAAAATACGCAAGGATATCTATTTTCAGAAGTGGATAATTCAAGTAAAGATTGTTGGTGTTGGATGTCTCTAGCTGTGATTTCTCCGGTAATTAATATGTCTAACTTAGATTGGAAATTATCAGGGACGTTTTAAGGCTTGGGCCAACTGGGCCCGGGCATCGTCCTCGATGGCGGCCTCGTTTCGTTCTCATTAGTCTTAATAAGATTATGATCCGGATGATTTTAAATGGTCAAATATTATTCCCGTACATATTTTTCGAAAAACAAAGAATCTCAAATTGCATAACTGGAGAAAGTAGT
The DNA here is from genome assembly GCA_019973935.1 of Trichonephila clavipes. Classification (NCBI taxonomy): domain Eukaryota; kingdom Metazoa; phylum Arthropoda; class Arachnida; order Araneae; family Nephilidae; genus Trichonephila; species Trichonephila clavipes. The sequence goes on from BMAU01015595.1 coordinate 37,496, forward strand.
TAAGACTGTATTATTATGCAATGGCCGCTGTTCATGTCTAGGTCTAGGCAGTGTCGTAACGGAGAATATTTGGGTCTCCTGCAAAGCCAGTTTTTGGGCTCCAAGCCCAAATATGTACTTGGCTTCAGTCGAGTTTTGGGCTCCCTAGAGACCCTGCCCCTCTGCAATGTGGGGGGAGGGGGTCCGTTACGCCACTGGGCCTAAGCCGAATATCATGGTTAGTCAACTCATTAAATCGAAATGCGACTATCAGTCGAGCCGGTTTGTGCCTAGGTTTTTGAGATTGAGTCGTGCACATTTATTTGTTTCAAATTTCCTTTTGAACGAGTATTTGACAATGCATGCTATATATTGTCTATTTTTAAAGATCTCAGTTAGGGACTACTTTTCCGTAGGGGCCCAGGACCTTAAGACTCTTTAAGGTCCTGAGCCCCTACCTTGTCCTTGGAAATTACCAAATCATGCTTCTAATAGCGAAAAAAAAAGTATCACGCTAATTATAGCCTCATTAAAAATTAAGAGCTTTACAAGATTACCTTCCACAATACCATAACTAGGACAGAATATTTTTGAAGAAATGGCTATAATAACAAAAAGAGATAGCCAGAAGATCCATAAAACGCCAAAGGCCAGACGGAAAAGTGTTCTCGCTTCAGGCGTGGCTTGTTTTGACTGTTCAGCGGAAGAGCCACATCCGCCGATAGTCTTAACCCATATCGACTTTTTAAAAAAATTCCTTTGTTTAGTCTTTCTTTCCAAATGGTTATTTCTTGCGGCTTGAAGGGGATTTTCATAACAGGAAATGATACCGATTTTTTAATTAGCTTGTTAAAGCATAATTAATAAATATGTTCATGTAGATGTGTGATTTTAGTACTATTATTTCTTTGTTTTGTTGCCGACATAAATACAACTAGCTTTGGAAAGTGTGTACATTGCTTATGAGAGTATCAATCACATATCTGAGAAGCATATTGTTGTAATTCTATTCGATATTTTAGATGTATTTCTTTCTCTCTCTTCTAGAGAGTGAGAGAATTAACGTTTTAACCATTAAGTTATAAAAGTTTTTATTAAGTTTTAAGAATTTTGACAACATAAAATTAATTATCTATAGTTGTAATATTAAACGTAAAAATTCAGATCAATTTTTAATTCGTCTTTTTCTCATAATTATACAGAGCAAGCATTTTAAAATACAGATGCAATTTTTCAAATTTTTCCTGCCTTTTCCGTATTTGTAAGCTTAAAATAAATTTTCTTACGCTCACATTGGAGAATCCTTTTATATAATTAAAAGAAATCCATGCCAAGCATCAGCGGTGCACATAAATGGGGGGCTACGATCCGGGACCCCCCTAGCCCTTGAATTTCTTTTCGATTGATTACAATTCTATGTATATAGTACGTAAAATTTAATTATTTATTAATAACAGTAGCGCACACAGGAATTTTGCAAGGGGGGGGGGAGTGTCCGGGGTCGAAAGTTCATCATTCTTGTATCATGCTCCTTTTGATTTTGTCGATTTTCGGGAACAAAACACAGTAAAAAACTAATTATTGAATAAATAATTAGCATTAATTAATAAAATTAATCATTAATAACAAATACTTAATTAAATTTTACGTACTATATACTTAGAATTATAATCAATCCGAAAAAAATCAAGGGCTTTGGGGACCCAGGACCCCCCTTGTGCGCGCCACTGGTTATTAATAATTAATTTTATTATTCAATGCTTTTTATTTATTCAATAATTTATTTTTTACTGTTTTTTGTTCCCGACAATTGACAAAATCAAAAGAATATGTTTGACGTTGACGGCGTATTGTGGTATATGAGAATGGTGGACTTTTGATTCTTTTGTTCTGTGTGCGCCACTGTGAAGCACTAAACTTTAGGGTAAATTATCACAGTTTCATGCGATTTTCATGAAGTTTATTTGTGTGGGGTCACTTTATACACAATTTTTTTTATCAGTTGAACAATGCGGTACTCATTTTTTACACTTTAAAATTTTTTAAAATACATAATGAAATAATAATGGCGTGTGGTAATCAATTATACCATTATTCTACCTTCAAAATTACAGCTTTTAACATAACGATATAAATTCACGTATACTATTACTTACTTCTTTTAACAAACTTATTTCAATTTAGTAATTGCTTATTTCTCTTATTTTTTAATTCAGTACATATATTGAGTTCTATATTAAGAAAGAGTTTTTATACTTCATAATCAGAAAGGATTTATTTGGGTCAATCAAAAAAAATGAAACAAGAGTATGAAAATCTCGTTGTAGAGAAATAACGTCCCATACCACAAAAATAACACATTAATAATGTGAAGGTTTACATAAGGTATTAAAACACCAAACACTTCTTTCAAAACGACGAATCAGAAGAGGTTAATTTTGAGTAAAGGGAAGTTTACTTTGAATTGTAAATAAGGACATGTGTACTTTTAATACGCGATACACATTATCCGTACGTTTAAAAAGTAGAGTTAAAATTCTGTGAGTTACGTTTTATATGTGAAACAGACCTCATTTTTCTTAACTTAATTATTTTTTAATCAGTTTTAATATTTTTAAAGTTTAACTGCCATTAACTTACAGAATTTTCTGATGAAATATCCATAAAACATCGATAAGTACAAATATGACTAAGAATCTTTAAGAGTTTAATGTTAAACCTTTCCTTCTTTAATCCAATTCTAAATTTAAATATTAAATACAGGTTTTAAGGAAAGTACTTTTAAATTTCTATTTTGAATGCTCTAGAATTGTGTTGTGTATCTCTACTTTAAATTCTCTGCTGGTGTTTTTAAATCGAATATTATTCTGTAACATTCCGTTATATATAAATCCAAGAAAAAATTGTTTTTCTCGAATATTAGGGAAAACTGTAAATCACAGTAGAAATGAATAAATTCAGGAAAAGTACATAAACTAGCCCATGATCCCGTTGGAATTTTTATCACAAAAGGTAATTTTTAAATTTATTCACGCTACGCACAGATGAGGAAGACCAATTATTTATCTTTTTTTTTCACGGAATATAAAAATATTTTTCTGTCTGACAAGGAAAAAAAATGGACAGATGACCAGCTTGTTCAGAACAAATAACCCTTACCATGAGAAAAGCCACCCAATCAAAAAACAACCGTCTCCGAGAGCACGTTCTTTCTCAACCCATCTCGCTTCGACTGTTAGAAGAATCATCTGAATGCTTACGAATAAGAGATCTTTTCCCAGCAAAAGGGCAACCCAGAATGGATTCCCCCTGACCTCGATTCGAGGCCATTGTCCAGGTATTCCACGATGAATACTCCAGGGACATTTTTTTGCCTTCTTCCCACAGCTCCTTACATGGTGAGTGGGGGTTGGCAAAGGGAGCGATGATTTCACAAGAGAAGAGTAGTTACCAGGGGGGCATTGAACTACGATTGATTCTGGACTATGATAAGTACTAAAAGTATCTGTTTGCGAAAGGTCTTAAGAAGGAATGTTTCCATTTAAAAGATATACAAAAACATACTTGTGTCCTAAACAACAAGCTGCTCGAATTATTATTATTATTTTATTCGGTTTTGGATCCAAGTAATTCGGAATGTCGTGATGCCTCGGTAAAAACCAGAAATGAAAACGTTTAAAAAAACAATAAATGTAATGGGCTAAATTCATGTGACGCCATAGCCATATGATAACTGCAATCATGTGTTTCAAGTCAAACATTTCATAAATTGATGAGACTTCATATACCCATGATAAATGTAATCATGTTTCCAAACAATGAGTTCCTTCCCTTTTGCTCTTGCCAACTTTTCTTTTTGGAGAAACTTACTTTTAAAAATGATACTAACGCTTATAGATAAACAAAATGTTTTCATGTTGTTTATCTATGATTTAAAGGTACATGTACAATATAAGAATTTTTTTACTTTGAAAAACTTTTGAAGAGAGAATCTTAGTATTTGAACATCTTTACCCGCGATTATCAAATCTGAGAGAAGAGTTTTATCTAAATTTTACAACTAGAACAGCAGGTACAAGTGTAGTATCAGTTTTTGAATTCAATTCAGAACATAATTACCTTTATCACGTGACCATCATAAATTAAGCCCATTCTATCTGATCACAAGGAAAATTATTAATCCTTGTTAAATCCACATTTTAATGTTAATTTCGTTCTTCATAAAATATGAAATGGATCAATTCTTTGCACCAGAAAGATATGGAATGAGAAAGGTATACTCGAACCTTTAGTGAAAAGTTTAGTTTTAAAATCATTGTTGAATACTGGTCATCAAAAAGGCTTTCTAAATGTATTCAGATTGTGAAGAAAAAATCTGACTACATTTCATATATGTATATTTTTGGTATTTGTTTTGTTTATTTTGCACTTTTTAACAGCCTGATTAGCAAATACATAAACAACTTCACCTACTTCAAAATAATCTATTTTGATGTTATCTGCAATACAATATTCGTATTAAATATCTTCCAATGCTGCACTTTAGTGTGAATAAAATACATTTATAATGTGACGTAATATTCAATTTTACTAATTCCTTAATTAACCAAAGCTGACAGAATAAATGATCTGACGAGTTACTATAAATAAAGAAAAAGTCATATTACTTTGATTAAATGCAAATGTAAGTATCGGATACACCCTTCTAACTAAAAAAAAGTGGTTCCTACATTTTATTCTATCCTTTACTGATTCGGCAATATACTACAACTCATCCCTGCAGTAAGAACATTATTAGGAAAAAAAGAAAAAGGATCAAATTCTTACACTCTTGTCAACTCCCTTCCCATAGGGACACAGCACGAAACAAAATCGGGTTTTCTAAAAAAACCGTTCTTCAAATTTCATCTTGACGTATAGCCCCTTAGAAAAGTCCGTATAATAAATAGACTTCATGACTACGTACGGAAATTTTATCAACCCCCTCCGGTGACTCATATCTGACTACCCCCACCCTTTTTTCATGTCCCAGGGGCAATTAAGCCCTTCACATGTTCTGTTAAAAGGAGAAGGGGGAGAGGGAGAGGGAACACAGTGAGAGGGAAAAGCACCAGAATTTCGCTAGTAGTAGAGTGCAATGACCTCTGATGGTGTGAGAGGGTAAAAAAATATTAATCTCTGAAATATATAAAGTTAAAAAAAATAATAGATTTTTATTGTTTCCAGTGTTGCGTTTCATGAGAAACAGAGTAGCATTTCTGAAAAGTAAGAGAGAGCAATGATCTTTTTGTTAGCATTTTTTATTGTTTCTTTATTACTCAAAAATGTTTCGAAAACGTAGAGGGAAAAACCAAGGTATAATAATATTATTACATACATAAATTATTTCTCTTTTTTTAAAATTTATCGCTATTTCTTAAAAAAAAAATATCTTACTGAACAAAATTTAAAATAATATTAATTTTTTTTTTCAAATATTAAAACAGTATGAAAATGCACCCTTTCAAATTTATTAGAAGTAACAAAAACTTCCATGTCTCGAACAGATGAGAACATGATAAGTATCTACGAAAGGAAGATTTTAAGATATATTTTTGGAGGAATTCAGGAAAATGGAACGTGGTGAAAGAGATCAAATTTCGAGCTCTATCAATCATATAATGAATCTGAAATTGTTAACTTCATCAAAATACAATGAATTAAATGGGCAGGTCACGTTGTCAGAATGAACGAAAACCACACCACTAAAAAAGTCTTCAATGCTCAATCAATTAACACACGAAGAAATGGCAGACCAAATCTTAAATGGATTGATGCCTTAGAAAAAGATCTACTAGTTTTGAGAACTAAGAATTAGAGAACACTAGCAGGAAGAAGGCTGGCCTGGAAAAGGTTTCTTGAGAAGGCCAAGGCCCACCCTGGGCTGTCGAGCCACTGAAGAAGGAACAAAAGCTTAGAATTTTTACGCTATGAATAATAATTTATTCTACTTGATTCAAGAAAATATTCTAAAATAATTTTTTCATCCAGAAAATTATAGCAAAAAATTAATGAATAGTTTAAGTATTTGTTGTACATGTAACTGGGTGATATTTTTTTTAAATAAATTATAATATTTAAAAAAAATATCACCCAGTTACATGTACAACAAATACTTAAACTATTCATTAATTATAAACACATAAAAATATTCAATTTGCTCTATGCGTAGTGTTTCTTGTTAATTTGTTCTCAGAAGCTTGTGGCCACCGTAACTGAGTGGAAACTTTCGCGAGATTCGCAGTCAGTGATCTTTTTGCCGTGCAGTGGGTTTGTGTATAATGTCTAGGGGCGTACGCAAGGGTAGGATTTGGAGGTTCAAACTCCTCTCTCAGACCAACAGATTTTTAATTTTTAATAGAAAAATTACGTCTCAGTGCTTTCGCCGACGTTTTTCGAAAAATGTTATCCTTTCCATGAAAGAAGTTTCTTTACGCCGCAGATCTTCCCATTCAAGGGTATCAAGTCAAGGGTATCCAACCCAAATGACTTTGCGGGCCACTTCGGAAAAACATTACAATCTCGCGGGCGCATATAAAAATATGTACCCTTATATCAGATTTGGAAACAAAAAAACATTTATTGCAGTAAAAACTTAAAACAGAATTAATTATTATTAGTGTTTTCATTATTTTTCATGTATTCAGATATAGATTATATAATAAAATGTTTATATAATATAATAATGCAATGATCAAATAATATTTAAAATATTACAGTGTGTGTGTGTTGCCATTTTCTTGAAAATTACGGTGTTCCTTTTGAATTGGTCTTTCGTTACTCATTGTTGAAATTTGATTTTGCTGTCATTCGCAAACGATTAAGTATACATTGCCCTTTATCTTAACCGTCCTGAATATATTTTTTAAAACTTTTAAAGAACATCTCTGACTGCCTCGTGCATTTTGGACACTCCAAACAGAAAAGGAGGAGGAGAAATGAAAGTCGCACACACAAGAGAATCCTTTTCCACCCATAGTAAGGGCTGCGGTAGCCCAGTGGTTAAGGTATCCAACCATGGCAGGCATGTCATGAGTTTGATCCCAGTACCACTAAAGACCCGCCGTGTAGGGCAGCGATGCACGTTAAATCTGTTGAGAGCTGAAACGTCCTCCCGTTGGTGTGGTGTGGTAGTTAGGAGAGGGGGGTGCCAGCTCAGGTGTCGTCCACGTCACTTGACCATGGTTCAAAATTACGTGGTCCGTCGCCAAAAGCCCTCGTGTAGCTGAACAGTGCGACGTTAATATTAACTCAACTCAACTCATTCCACCCATAGTAAAGGATATACATAAAAATAAAGAATTTATTAAAAAAGTAATTTATTATAGTAAAATCAAATGTAACCGTTTGATAAAATATAAATCTATTTTAATCTAAGGGACATTTCTATTATCAAAAAGGATTTATTTTAAAACAAGCACAGGTAACAGGCAAATACATTGTAGATTTATTTATATATATATATAAATTTCACCTCAAATAAATTTCAAAATGAAAAAACTTTAAAAAACCTGATATTTAAAAATCTTTTAAAAAGAGTCAGCGGGCCACAACTTACATACTGTCGGGCCACATGCGGCCCTGCGGGTCGCGTGTTGGACACCCCTGCTCTAAGTTATGTAAAGTGAGGGCTTCCAAATATTTAACCCGCAGTTAGTTCTCCCTTTACATGGTAGGTTTTCACTGGTACCAAGACTCAAACCTATGACTCGACAGAAGTAACACCGGCTGCGAGTTCGCGATCATCGTGGGGGCTGAGGTAGCCTAGTGGTCAAGATATCGGATCGTAGTTGGCGTGTCTTGTGTTTGAGCCCAGTTCCACTAAAAGAACCGCCGTTTAGGGAAGAGATGCACGTTAAATCTGTCGAGAGCTGAAACGTTCTCCCGTTGGTGTGGCAGTTAGGAGAGGGGGAGGATCCAGCTCAGGTGTCGTCCTCGTCACTTGACCCTGGCTCAAAATTACGAGGTCCGTCGCCAAAAACCCTCGTGTAGCCGAACAGTGCGACTTTAAAATTCACACACTCGCGATCGCCGTGTGTTTTTTCTGGAATCAGAAATCGAGTCCACCCCTTGACTTCGCCGGCTGAGTGGCGTGGTTGGTTTGTCGCTGGCCTTCTGCACTCAAGGTTGCGGATTCGACTCCATGCCAAGTCGGTGGATTTTCATGATGCAGGAAATCGACAACGGCCATGTCGTATGATTATACGGCATATAAAAGATCCCTAAGTCTGTTTGGCTTGGGTGCTCACAGCAAAACTAAATCCGAGGACAGGTTCACATCATCAGAGCTCAGGGGAGGAAACTGGGCGTCAAAATTACCTGTGGCGATTGGTATCCACCTATATGGTGCCGCCCTAAAAAGAGATACTAGCTTCCGTGGTATGTACTAGGTATGCAATGGTAAAACACAAATCCGCAGCCCATTAGAAATAATAATAATAATAAAAAAACTTTAACATCTCGTTATCAAGTGAGTGAGTGTTTATTAACGTCGCATTATTAAGCAACATATGGGCTTTTGGTGACGGATCTCGTAATTTTGTACTATGGTCGACTCCTGAGCTCTGGCACCTCTCTCTCCGAACTTCCAAACCACACCAAAGGGAGTATTTTGAGCCTCGATAGATTTAACATGCATCAACCCCTCTACATACCGAGTCTTCAGTGGCACTAGGCTTGAACTCATAGACATGCTGGCCACGTGTCAATGACCACGACTACTAGGTTACCACGTCCCCAACAACAACGTTAATTAAGAAGTTCGTGAGCGTAACCACTCGTCTATTACGACCGAAAATAAAATAGCTGCCTCTGAAGATATTAAGTATGATATTTATTTTGTATTAATTATTTTATATTATTTTCAGAGCTGTTTAATGACGCGAAAGTAAAAGACTTTTCGGATACCAACACTTTTGCGATGTGCATCTCATATATAAGTGATAAAAATCTAGACATATTATTTTATTTTGTAAAAATATATATTTGTAAAACTATTTTTAAAAAGCTTTTTAACTTGAAATGCCGTTATTTATCTTATTTATGAAATTATATAATGATTTAACCTCTTTCGGTTCATAAAACACTAAATTAACGTAATTAGAAACAACAACAAAAAATTATATAAGTATGGCATATCAATTAGTAATCCAGCATGCACATTCGCTGTTTTTTTTTTACGTTGACTAACACAGGCGAGTACAATGAATTGAAAGCATAATAATTTTTACTGGAATTGTGTCATATATAAGTGATAAAAATCTAGACATATTATTTTATTTTGTAAAAATATATATTTGTAAAACTATTTTTAAAAAGCTTTTTAACTTGAAATGCCGTTATTTATCTTATTTATGAAATTATATAATGATTTAACATCTTTCGGTTCATAAAACACTAAATTAACGTAATTAGAAACAACAAAAAATTATATAAGTATGGCATATCAATTAGTAATCCAGCATATACATTCGCTGTTTTTTTTTACGTTGACTAACACAGGCGAGTACAATGAATTGAAAGTATAATAATTTTTACTGGAATTGAAAATTTTTTTGGAACAAGGTGACAAATAATTCCTCCGCCATGACTGTAATGTAAAGTCACGGTCAAAAGAAATATTATTTACTGTCATCGCGACCTTGTGTTAGCCCTTGATCGGCAGTGGAAAAATGCCGACATTCAAACACCGGGCTAGAGAAAAAGGCCATAAACGTTTCTCTTCAACAACAACAACAAAAATGTAGAAAAAGATTGTATATTTGATGTAATTAACTACTTTTTAGAGTATATTGCAATCGAATCAAAGCAGAATTGTTTTATACGTTTCAGATCGCTTTGAATAATGAGTGATATCAAACAAACCAGTTGTGAATATAGTAAAGTTCCGAAAACTCGGCTCTCGAAAACTCGGTAGTCCGGATAACTCGGCCACACCCTTGTAAGGCGAAAAAAAACTTAAGTAGCTAGTTTTTGCTAAGTCGGTTACTTTATTTTCATTATAGACAGCTTCATGCCTTCATAAATATTTGTCTGCGGTGTATATGATCAAGTAAATTACTGTATACTATGTGCTCATTAATTTTCATTTTCATATAGTAAATGCTCGATGCCAGGGGTGGGCATTAAGACGATCGCGACCGACCAGTGAACCGCCAAGACCTTTTGAGGTGACTGCCTTTACTAATAACTAAGATACGCAAACTAAAAAAAACATATTTATGGAACAATTGCCAGCTAGATAGGAGATTTAGCTTTTCACAATCGATGAGACTGACCTACCTGTATGGAATCTGCATCTCCAACGAACAACATATTGTTTCCGTTTCACAAGTGACCACTTAGAATCAAGCGCAAGATTAGCAGTTAATATTTATATACCGAGATAATCAAGATTTGCGGATAGTACGCAGACTAAGTCTTCTACTGACCTTAACTTCGAGAACTAACTTTAAATAAAAAGGATTTATTTTTTAATGTATTTCGAATTGTTTCATAATAAATGCATCACATGTGACATTATTATATTTTTATTTTGAAGTGGCACGTTTCAAGAGGACAGAACCCACGACGCTGAGTACCGAAGTCAAGTAACATGACCACTAGACAAAAATGTGATCACCCCTGCTCGGAGATTGTTACTGGCTCATGTAGATGATACTGCTATAGTTTGTAGCTCGCATTTTTCTTTAAACGTGGCTTAAAACATAAGGATATTTTTACGGTAGTTATGTAGGTAGGCCAGTAGCGCACACAGGAATTTTTCAAGGGGGCGGAGTCGAAAGTTTAGCATTCTAGTATCATGCTCCTTTTGATTTTGTCGATTATCGGGAACAGAACACAGTAAAAAACTAATTATTGAATAAATAATTAGCATTAATTAATCAAATTAATCATTAATAACAAATATTTAATTAAATTTTATGTACTATATACTTAGAGTTATAATCAATCGGAAGAAAATCAAGGGGATTGGGGGGTCCGGACCCCCAGGATCCTCCCCCCCCCTTGAGTGCACCACTGAGGTAAGCACATATTTTGTGTTTATTATTATCATAATATAAATATTGTTGACCTTTTTTTTAGCTCACCACACCTACGCCACTGTGCGGACCGCAACGCTTTGTAAAAATTAGAAGTAGACCGTACCATGTAAAAGTCTGCCCACCCCTGCTCCATGCCTTCATAAAAGACGTACTTTCCCTTTGTATTTTGGGCAATTTATTTTCCATTGTATTCACAAGCAAACAATACATACAAGTGCAGTACAATATTTTCAGAGGAAACACTCGTGCTTATTCTTCTTTAATCCCATTTTCGATAACCCGGCATTTCACAAACTCGGCCAACCTTCGGTCCCCATTAGGTCGATTTTCGGGACTTCATTGTATTTCTTAGGAATTAATATTTATACGTTATTGTAATAAAACTGGCATAAATATAGAGTCCTTCAAACTTTCCCGAATTATTAAATTAATACTATCGATATGTTTTTGGGTATTAGTGACAAATGATTAACCAGTTCCAGAGAGAGAAAAAAACTCATTAATCTTTTTATATATTTTCAAATAAAAGTTAATTTTAACAAGAAACGGAAGTTGTGAAGAAAAGGCTTTTTAATCTTGAAATCAGAAACAGCAAAAATAATTTTATTTAATCCTAATTTGAAATGAATTGCTTTTCTAACAAGTGATCAAATGATTCTTATGTTTCTAGATAAGCTTATAACGATGAAAAAAAAACGCTTGATGTGTCCAAAGGAATTTATTTTCAATAAAAATAAATGCGTTTGTCAAAATAAATAATACATACTACGAGCAAAAACATTTACAAAGATTCGCCGATACGTTAACATGTTGTTCTACCTAAGCCACCTGTATCATAGCCATCTGAATTAATGCATTTAAAACGGTACATAATGAACTGTCACTTGTAAAATGATTCGAATAAACTTCGATATTCATTTCCGTATTTGTATAAACTGAAAAGTTAACGATGGAATCAATTTTCTTTTCTTAAAGAAGATTTTTCTTATCACTTTTCTTTTCTTTTTATCCCTTCCCTCCCTTCTTTCACATTCGACTGAGCAAGTGCATTCAAGTTGCATTTATTTCAGGTAATAAACAAATCTTGTCCTCATTAGAATGCGCCACGACACACTAATTATCGGGAGGGAGTTGCATTATGCAACACAACAAACAAGATATATCGCAACGGCAGAATAACGTTCGCCGGCGGTTGGCCTTGAAAAGAAACGGGCGGACGAATTTTCGGTTTCACGTGCACGTGACGCGTTCGAAATTGACTTGAAAAAAACGTGGGAGTTCGGGAAAACGATTTATGTGCCGTGAATCTTTTTTGATTCTTTGTTTCATTCATACCTTCGGAATTATAAAAGTATGTTTTGAAATTGAAATATTCCTGACTAAACCGATCCAAAAGGTTTTGTTTCTCATAATAAAGGAATGTTACCTTTAGAAAGAGAACGTAGTTTCACCATAACTTGATTAATCATATTCTTAAAAATTAGTAAAAATTACTTTTTAAATGTGTCATATTTTCGCGTTCTATAATCGTAATGAATTATTTGTTACACAATGTAAAAAAAATATTTAGTTAAATAATTTAAAGAAAATGTGTGTACGAAATTTTACGCACAAAATTTCATAAACTTTATACTTTTAACCAAGTTTTTAATTATTTATTTCACTTTCATAAATTTTATGCTGGACAAACCCTTTTTGTGGTTGAAATTTCGAACATTTTTTTGTTAAATTTTACATAAGCAAATCGTTTGCAGAGATAAAACTCTATTTCTTTTTCAGAATAAACAGAAATAGTTAAAATGCTCTTGGCAGCAGTAAAAATAATTTTAAAAAAACTGCAAAGTTAATACGTTCTTTGGAGCATATTTCAATGCAGAGAATTTTAAAGTCAAGGAACCGTAATATATATAGGATACAAAAGAGATATGCGATATCGTATATAATACGATACTTTTTCATAATAATCAGAAATAGTAGTATATTCTTGGCAACATGAAAAATAACTTGAAAATTGCACAGTTAATACACTTTTTAACATATTCCAACGAAGAGAATTCTTAGATCAAGGAACCGTAAAATATGATACTAAAGCACTAGAAGTTTTTCAACTAATTGATACTATTTTGTAAAACCACAAAATGGCTATAAAATTAGTCACAGTTAAAAAAGTGAAGTGAAGAAAGAAATGAGGCGAAATTTATAGTGTAGCCATAAAAATCAAATTTACATTGTTATTTAAAAATGGGGGGGGGATGTTCTTTTTTAATAAAAATTTAACTAAGCACCAGAACGCAAAATAAATTATTTGATCCTCGTCGGTAAAATATTTTACAAAAATGAATCCCACGCAGCTAAAAATTAAATATTTTTTTAAAATATGGATTTAATTCACATATAATTCGCTACCGAAGTTGCAATTCTTGAATTGATTTTTGCTGTTGTTTTGTTTTTGTGATATACAGAACTATTTCAGGGGAGAGGGCCTCGAATTCAGGTATCAATTTTTTTTATATAAACAGGGAAGGAACGAAAAAAAGGAAGAAGGGTTGCACAATCCCCAAAAGTTCTGGAATCCCGCTTTCCCCTGAATAATTTTCTAAAAATGAAATTTGTTGGTACTTATTTTTGAAAGAAGCATTTTTTTCGATTTTAAAATCGCGATTTAGCAAATTAAGAAAAATGGTTTACATTCAGTTTCAAGAGCACCAGATTACAAAATTAGCAAATTTCTTACAAAGAACAATTTTGTAATCACACAAAGCAATACATTCTTGCTTATAAATCATAAAACCATACGTATCTTTTTTAGATATGTATTCACTTTCCAAAAAAACTACGTTTTTCTCCAGTAAACATTTTTCTAATATTAATTTCTTTCATTATTTTAACTTTTATTGTTGCGAGAGCTTCTTATCAATAAGCATTTTTTCCCTGGTTTTTAAAGATAAAACATCGAAAAAAACCCTGATTTTTCAAAAAAATACATTTAGTTATAAATATGAGACAGAAAGAAATGCAATTTAGTTAAAACTTGGTGAAATTTAGTAACTGAAATTAATTGTATCCTATTTTCAGGTATAAGCGGTCATTTAAACCGATCTTCAGCATACGTATGTGTTACGAAATACATTCACAGTAATCAAAAGGTGAGAAAGTACAGCTTCTTCAATAAGGGTACGTAAAAGTATAACGTTTTAAAATTTTTTAAAAGAAATACTAAAATATTTTTCGAAGCAACTGTGAATATTCGAATAAACATTGAAAAATCACCAAAGTTTAATAAACACCCAGCGGTTCATGTGAAAATAGGAAGTAAAATAAATGCATTAGAAATGAAAATTTAAAAATAAGGATAAAATCTGGCAACACCAAATTTCCATTCTAAAATAAATTATTAATGTGATGCTTTTACACATAGAGTTAACTGAATGATCCCCGCATAATGTGACTAATATAACATATATTAAACCTGATTAAATCATAAGAGCGTGGAACAAAAATTTTACATGCCATAAATGCAATTACTGATATTGATATACATAAATAAATATACACTTAACTGAAGTAAAATGATAAGTACAGGAGATGAAAAATATTGCAATTAATAAAAAGAAAAAGTAATTAATTACAATTCAGTATTTAAGAAACCAAATAAAAATAATAGTATATTACAAAAATATGTTCTAGGCTCTTAAATAAACATATTTGTATTTAAGTGTTACAAAAGCATTTTTTTAATCAAAAAATTATTTAAATTACTCACTCGTTTAGGCAGGAGCTTAGCTCGGATGATCACTACCCTCTTAGAACGCGCCGAGGATTTGCGGAAGTTATCCTCAGGAACATCAATTCCTTTGAAATAATGTGAAAACAGTTTTTCCTTTCGAAAATCGATTATTAGGTAATAAACCGGCGTTTTCTTCTCTCTTTTTGTTTTTGGCGATGTAACAAACGCCATATTTTAAAGAGAGTGAATTAGAATGTATATTTTAATAGAAAAACGATGCCAACTCAAAATATCAAACTCTTTTTGCTTTTACAATTCTTTGCTGAACAAATACAAAGTTTTATTCACTAATTTAAAACAAGAAATGCGAAAGTTCGTGATCTCTTCTTTCACCGTAAATTGTTCACGATTCATGAAAATAAATTGATTATTTATTCAAAGAATCTGTTATCACGTCTCCTAGCATTGATATTCGGTTGACATCGTTTATTGCTTGTATCAGTAAAAAAAGTAACCGTCACACCGGTCTCTATCATAATGTGCAGTTAAGTTACCAATATCGAAGAGCAGATATACCAGTAGCACTCATACTGAATGTTTTCTTTTTTTGGTACTTGGATAAGAGAAGACTATTGAACGCTGCCTCCCGCTACTTTTAGGGTTGTTGAAAAACACCGGGAAAAGATTGGTCGCCAAATTTCGCCAATATGGTAAGAATGAAGGTAAGGGAAAAGAGTGCTTTTTTTTAACTCCTCGGTACCAAAAATAATTCCATAAATAGCTATTAGTTTTTCTTATAGTTTAACCTTACAAACCAAGTAATTTTTAGGTTTTAAAATAAGAACAGCTCTTTTTTTAATATGAATTACATGCATCAATTTAATCAATATATGTAGGAGAAAAAAGAAGAGCTTAAAGGAAAATAAATTATTCATGATTTATTTTACTAAATCGAATAAAATCTAGCATTTAAATAAACTACAACAACTTCAAAAATTTAAATATATAGCCGAAAATATGACAAAACAGAAAAACAATATCAAAATGTTTTTTAGAATTTAAATCGAATTTCTCTCTGTGTGGTTGGATGTTATTTACAAAAAATATAGAATAATAATATGATAGTGTATTGAAATTCTAAGAGAAAAATATCGATTTTTTTTGGCAAAATTAAAATGTACTGCCGTCAACAAAACAGGTGATTATCTTTTAAATTTCTGAAGAATATTTTTGAGTTCAACTTTGCGCAAAATGATTCTGAAAAAATATTTAAATTTTAATCATTATTGGAAAAAAAAAGGAAACGTGAGATCCAAATTTAATTCTATTTCTAAGCAATAGATTAAATATGCATCATTTTTAAACTACAATTTCTAGCAACCCAAGAACTTTTTGTTCTAAATATTATAAATAAGGTATTCTACGATTTTTTTTGCGCATTCTTGTGAATTTTATTTGAAACGTAGAGATTACAAATGAATTATGCTTTTTTTTCGCGAGAAGGCTTATATCAATTCAATCATTAGAGAACTTTAAACCAGCGGTGGTAACTCGCGAAATCCACGACGATAAAGGAAGCCAAAATGAAACTCCAAACCCAATTTACAGCCAATCATACAGCGTGTTGACAACTCAACCACGTGAGATGTAGTTGCCTAGCAACGGAAACCTTTTTTGTTTTACTGCCAAGAGTCGGCAGCTGATTTTCGAACTCCCGCATGGACATGTTTGTTTCACTTTCATGGAGATTCTCTAAGCGGGTTTCATTTAATGTCAAAGATAGGAATAAATGTTCCAAAATAGAGGATTTAAAATAGACGTTGTATTCAAGGAGGGGGCTCTTGGAAGATAATTGTGTGTAATTTTAAGGGGGAAAATAAAATAAAAATTGCAGATTCCATATTACAATATACATTTATTAAATATAATTAAATTTATTTTCTGTGATATTCTTACAAGGGGGCAAAGCTTGTATTATGTTATGGTTTTGGAATACTTTGTAAGATCGAGCTGAGAGCCCAAAATATGATTTTGCAGCAGGGCCCTAACATTATCCGTTACGTCACTGGATGAGCGAGTTAAAACTGCCGAAGCTCAAGGACTGCCAGTTGGAGTAATATGGGAGTTTGGACAGTGAACCAGCCAAGTCCATTTTAGTGTCGTCCTCAAAATTGAGAGATTCAATAGTTTTCAAAGTGCAACGCTTAGTTAATTAGAGAGGAATTTTTAAATCTGATTAGTTAAAATAACATTATATTAACTATTATGTATATTTCCGTTAGAATGCAATATTAATACATAGAAAGCAGGAAATGTAAGGAAGTCATTAATTATTTCTATAGTATTAATGATCTATAGTAATGATCAATAGTAATGATTATTAATTAATGCAATTAAATCCTTAAATGGCAAGTAAATACAAAAAGTGTTGCATACCTTAGATACAGAGTCAGCAGAAAATTTACGATAACAGCGTGAAAATATAAAATCTTTTTAAGAAACCTTTTTTAAATTTAAAAAAACAACACATTTTAATTTCGTAATTTTTATTTTTTGTTAAAAATGTTTTTTTTAATGTTATTTAAAACCACGCTATAAATTATAAGCAAAGAGATTCCTATTTCTCTAAAACCCTGTGTTAGTACATATACACCTGCTATGGAATATTAACAAACAACTGTTACGGTTTTGTCAAGCTCATAAAAAACCCACGCACTGAAAATAGCTTCCTAACTTGCTCAGGAACATAAAAACTGCATGAAAAAAAATGGAAATAATGAAAAATGGGCGAACGAGAAACGGAGTACAGCTTCAGTAATAAAAAGAGGAGGGGACTACAAGTCAGGAAACACGAGATTTTTTCCCTTTCTTTATTGATGTTTAAAATGGATGAATATTGTCACTTTAAATGTTCTGTTTTTTTCCCCTTCTTTTTTTTCTATAGAGAAAAACTCCCAACTTTGTAAAATTATTTGTTTTGATAATAACATGGAAAAAATTATTTTGTATTAAGTAATTAGTATTTTTGACAAATATCTTGGGAATTTAAAAAAATATATAAATATAATAAGAGAACGAAATGAAATTCCTTAATGAAAAAATATTCGCTTGAAATCGAACAAAAACAACTTTTATATATGTCCTATTTATTTTTAATAGTATTCCTTTTTTAAAATTGAAATAAACATAAAAGTAGAAACCCTTACTACTAATAACATACACAATTTCATAAATTATTTATAATTTGAATATTTATTAATTTGGAAATTATTTTTAAGAGCATGTTCAGTCAATTAAAACTGAAATTTTTGAAAGAGTAACTAAACGAATTTTTAGAAACATTTTGTTATTAAATTTATATAACTCCAATTTGTTCTTTATATAAAAATAACACACATTTTCCAAATATAATAAATAAACATTTTCATGCACAGATAATTCTAAATTATTTAACAAATCGTGACTATTTTTATGACTAAGAAATATATTTCAAAAAATCTGGTGGCAGTTTTTTGTAAAAATTCTGTTTAATGATGCTTTGTCGAAAGAAAAATACAGCTTTGTGTATTTCTGAGTTATTGTAAGGTCCTTTTTATATTTTCTCTCCCCCGTGCATTTTCTTACGATATTATTTATTTTCATTACATATAAAAATAATTGAAATTAAACTATTATTTGATTGTGTAGTGTTTTTTGTATTAAAGGCTTTAACGTTCTTCGGTGGCTCTTCATTTTAGCTGCATCAATTTTTTAAATGAATTTTTTTGTATTAAAATGGAATTGCAATCCGAATTATATTTGAAAAATCTTACAAATTTAAAATTCACTTAAAATGATATAATAAAAAAAATCGAATTTTAAACTATTTATTTCAATATATTTGGAGAATTTATTCTGAAAAAAAGATTTCACTTCAAAGAACAAAATTTTTTCACTTTTAGAATGTAATGATCCAGTGGCGTACACAGGAATTTTTCAAGGGGAGAAAGGTCCAAGGTCGAAAGTCCAGCATTCTCGTATCATAATCCAATACGCCGCCCACCATATTCTTTTGATTTTGTCGATTTTCAGAAACAAAAAAAACAGTAAAAAATTAATTATTGAATAAATAATTACCATTAACTAATAGAATTACTTATAGTTAGTTAAATCTTACGCGTACTATTTTCATAGGATTATAAGCAATCGAAAAAAAATCAAGGGCTATGGGGCGGTCCGGACCCGGGGACCCCCCCTCTTGTGTGCGCCATTGTAATGATATAATTCGATAATTCATGAATCAAATTTTTCATTTTATGTTTCAACAAGAGTAGGAATTTTGTGAAACTCTATTACTTAAAATATTTTAAATAACAAGAAATTAGCCAGCTTAAAAAAGCCAAATATTAAGAAATTCGGAAAAGAACTCCAAAAATATATTTGTGTTTAAAACAAAATCTTATTGATAACTTGGGCTGAACTGGAGTCTATAAAGATTGAAGAGATATATTAATTATAGCGTTTTGATTTTTTTGGCCTCAATGATTTGAATTATGCTACTACTGGTAGATCTGTACTGACTACTGGTAGATCATTGCTATCAATCCTTTCAACTCATGTCATGATATTTTAACGAATAGACTATTTAACATCACGCGCTTCCTCAAAGTAATGAGCAAGAGAACATAGAAGACATTCGGAGCATATTAATCTGTTTAACACATGTATTGTAACTGACCGGATTCTATTACTTTAACACAACATTTATTCGTGTTTTCTCTTGTTTTTCCCTTCACGAATTTCCTTCCCTTCAAGGTTGGGAAGGAATATAAATCATCTCGGGCTCCCGTTTTTGCGGTAAAAATGGCTGGTATTAGAGTTGAATCACGAAATTCCAATATTTTATGACATGTCGAGTTTTTATTATTATTTTTATTTTTAAGTAAACTGTAACCGAATGTCTTTTCCCACAATGAAATGGAATTTCAAAGTTTAATGTTAGAAAAATGCTGTTATTTAAAGTTTGTGCCCACTGCCCTTTTTCCCTGTGTTTTCGTATCTTGATATGTCTTAGTAGTTCTCAATAAAATTATTTAATTTCGTGATGAAGGTTGATGTTAACACGATGCGTTCGAAAAAGAAAGTTATTTTTGTTATGATTTTCGAAGAAAAACGCAATTGTTTTCTTTATTACAGTAATATTGCTTATAAGTAATACCGGTTTAATAGGAAAACCGTAGTTATAAATTTCTACTTTTCAAAACAATTGTTCTTTGTGTGGTATTTTATGTACTATTTGCAGTTCCGAACTCAGACTTCTTTAACAGAAGGGGTTTATACCAGTGCTTCTCAAACTTTCAATAATTGCAACCCAATATGCAATCATGATTTTCATCGCGGCCCCCTTCCTTATAATAACAATGTATTTAATTCAATAATACTACACTTTGACGCTAAGGCTACAATGCGACTTTAAGCTCGTAAGTGTCATCGACGTATATAAACGTCTCGCTCACCCAAAGCGTTGATTGTCCCAGACGTATATATACGTCTTTCCCGAAGTACGATCTTTTCTGTGCATATATAAAATTATTCTGAAGGCATTGGATTACGATAAAAGGACCTTGTCAGTATTTGCGATGGATTTCGGGAGCGAAACGAGTAACTTTTTATCTTCAATTAAGGGATTAATTATAAACCACACAAATTATCAAGATAAGTGTTAATTTTTTGCAGTACTGATACATTTATAAGGTTATTTTATCAGTGTAAATGTGCGTAATTATGTGAGTTATGTTAATCAGTGTAATTGTGTCAGTATGTATTGTGTTTGTGTGTTTTTTTTTTACTTTCAGTAAAATAATATTAAAAAAAATTATTTTTTTTTGTTTATGATTTTTCAATATTTTCGTGCCCCTCTTGAAGGGTTATCACGCCCCCTAGGGGGGTGCGCCCCACAGTTTGAGAAACGCTGGTTTATACTCTAAAAACACGTAGACGAAAGCGGCAAGGCGTAATCTTTACACTAAAAAATTAAAAAATCTTTTGATATTTGGGAGGGGTTTAAAACCCAAATCTCACCCTTGTATACGCTACTGATTATTGCTTTGCATAGATAAAATTCTTAAATCTGTTTTCCCAATGTATTCATAATAATTTTACTTAAAGGAGCAATATTTGTTGAAAAGAGAATCTATGTATAAGTGTTTAAGCTAATGGAAAATGAAACTTGTAACTAATTGCCAGTGGCGCACACAAGGGGGGGTCCAGACCCCCCTAAAGCCCTTAATTTTTTTCCGATTGATTATAATTCTAAGTTTATAGTACGCAAAATTTAATTAAGTATTAGTTATTAATGATTAATTTCATTAATTAATGCTAATTATTTATTCAATAATTAGTTTTTTACTGTGTTTTGTTCCTGAATATGGACAAAATCAAAAGGAGCATGATACAAGAATGGTGAACTTTCGACCCCGGACCCCCCCTGAAAAATTCCTGTGTGCGCTACTGCTAATAGCTCATTTTGTGAAGTATTCACAAATAACATTAATAATGAGTAAGCGTGATTCATGCATCTATTTTTAAAACGTGATGCCATCTCCTTTAATTTCGTGTTATCATCCGGTTTTAAGAGCAGTTCCTGTTAATATAAAGGCAATTTAGAATTTACCTCAACTAAAGTATTATTATTAACAGAAAATAAAAACAACTGAATTATAAATTATATTTATTTATTTATTTAAAAAGTATACTTTTTATTCATGTACTACGGCAATAAAATGATATGCTATTAATATGTGAAAATATGAGTGAAACAAATTTTATTTCAAAAAATTGCATCTCCGAATAATTATAAATTCTGCAAATAAAAGGATTAATGATACATTTAATTGCTATTTCAAACTCTCTCTTTTGAATGAAAATATGATTAATAATCTCCCAACATGATATATCATGAAATAAAATTATCGCATTATATTTCATAATGTACATAATTAAACATGTCTCATTTTAAATGTACATTTATAAAACAAACAAATAATCAGTGTTCAATTTTTGAACACAATATATATCTACCATAAAATCCGATGTATAAAGCACACCAGTGCATACATATAACGCTCACTCATACGTTCAAGTTACATTTTTTAATTTTTAGGAATATTCACCGTAGAACGCGCCCTCTCTTTTCTTACGAAGGAATCTGAAATGTAAGTGTGGAAAGCATTTATATTTTTAAGTCATTTATTCCAGGTATTATCCAAGACTTTTGAAAAAATATAGTCTACTTCTAGAACAACTCTTTAAGTTAATTAAGTAAGTCATTTCTTTTAAATAAACAGTATTCTGATCTATATATAAAAGCCTAATTTTTTTAAAGCTCATCTCTTTATTTTTTATGTTTGAAGCTTTAATACTCAGCATATAACCCGCTCCCGTAAAAATTCGGTCTTATTTTTAGTGGCCGAAGTGCGCGTTATACCCCGGGTGTTACGGTAATTTATAATCCCTTTAATTCATTTTAGAGCATTTTTAAATTATATTTTATAAATATCACCCAACGCAACATGAAAAGAAATGCGAAACATTATATATCCTTTAAATAGCTCCCTGTGGATGGTGGATAACATATTTCCCACCCAAAAAAAGTGGTCTTAAATACAAAATTAACTGTAGGTAATACGCTAAATGGATTTCTTTTCAAATAAATTAATCAAAATTCCAAACGTATTTTAACATAACATTAGTAGAAAAAAATGGCCTTATAAAAGGTAAGAACGAATCGCAGAAACAACAAATGATAAAGTGTTATCTAATATATATTATAAATGTGGAAGTTTGTGAAAATCTTTGTGGGTCTTTCACGCAAAAACAACTTAATGGATTTTAATGAAACTTTACAGTAATATAGCTTATACATCAGAATAACACATAGGCTATAATTTATACCATAGGCTATAATTTATAAAAATTTGTAAAAAGTGTCCAAAATATAACGCTATTTGTCAAGTAAGAAGGAAAAAATTCTGCCATCTGCAAGCAAAAAAGCTGCAAAAAACCCCACGTCAGCATATATCTATCTTTTGTTTGTGAAAAACTCTTTTTGTTTTTTGGCTACGCAAAGGAATCGCTTCTAATTAATTCCTGTGATCAGAATAATGCCTATTTTTTTATTTCAGAATAAAACTAAGTTTTGAAGGGAGAGGTTGTTATAAATCTCTCTTTATTTTAATGTTGTTTTTTTATGATTTTATTATGCACATCTGGTAGTAAGAAGTTGATCTATTTTCAAAATAACTACTTTTATCGCTTCTAGTACTTAAAGTAAATAAACTTTCTCTTTCACACTACATCATTTGGACTAACTTTCATAATTTTTTTGTGGTTAGTAGTTAATTATAACGCTGTAATTTTAATTGAATATGCAGATATTGCATTTTTAAGTATGAAACTAATTATAACTACTGCACTGTATTTTTTGCAGTGAGTGAGTGAGTGAATATTAATGTCGCACTGTTCAGCTACACGAGGGCTTTTGGAGACGGACCATGTAATTTTGAACAATGGTCAAGTGACGGGAACACACTTGAGCTGGCACCCCCTTCTCCTAACTTCCACACCACACCAACTTAGCAGGAATATTCTACCAATACTTAGCTTTAACATTCTTTGAAATCCACTCTTCCAAGATATATGACAGCACGGGTTCTATGATGAGTATTTTAGTGGGGAAGGCGAACAGTTTTGTAGCAGATATTGCGTTTTCAGCGGATTGCAAAGATTATTATTTTTGTCGCAAAATATAGTTAATGTCAAAATTTAAGTGTCTTATGGTTTTGTCTGTTAATGAAGACCTTGGAAAATGATTTGACTACTTATTTTAAGTGAACGGTGTACTTTATTAATTTTACAGTGGAATATCTTTAATTAATTTATTAGCTCTAACGGATTAAATTTTCCAAAGTGGAGTATTTTGTTTATGTATATCCCTTAATTTGTACATGTAGTGATCCAAAAAAAATTGTATGAAAAAAATTGCAGTAAATCATAATGCGGTTGGATAAAGTATTAACGTGCATCGTACCCCTACACGGCGGGTCTTACAAAGCTCTAATAAAGCTCGAGCTACGAAAGTAGCCAGGCATTTGCTAACTTGACTCTATCGTTAACATTTCGCTATGTTTTTCATTGAATCGCCATTATAATTTAAGAAACGGCGTTGCTTGCGAATATTACAATTTTAAAATAAAATAAATACAACAGAAAGTAATATTAATGTATTACACTTTCAGATATAAATTATTTACACTACTTTAAGCGTTCATTACGCAAAACTTTTAAGAATGTGTTACTTTTGCTGAGCAGAGATTAGCTTAGGGAGGTATTTTGAAAAATCGACCCTCAAGAGTGTTACGAGGAATTATAAATTAAAAAAATCCTTTTTATCGGCTATTAGATCTACATAGTTAAAATTTAACAAAGGTGTTTTTTTTTCTTTTTTTGTTTAGTTGAGATGTGCAAAAAGCTTTTTCTGTTTAATTTTCAATTCACATAATATTAACTCATTAAAAACTTCTTTTTCCTTCAATTTGTGTTGTTTAATTTTTCAGTTCACCCGTGCGAAGAACGGGTATACCAGCTAGTTCTTTATAATTGCCTCTGAAGATTAAGTAAGCCATCGCATTGATGAAATCACAAGTTTATTTGTTTGACCTTCACTGTATCAGACCTCTCTCAGCATTTTATACTCAATACTACACTTATTATCATCATCGTCTTTTCATAGTTTTCTTATTTTCTGGATTTGGCTTCAAATTGCACACATTTCGAAAATCCATATTTTGAAAGTTTGTTCAACTGTCGTGATCGGTCTCATTAGCATGGACGCGAAGAAATCAGGACAACTCATTTTTAACTACGTGAGAGGTCATGGGCGATCATTTAAAGCACTTTTCCTGTACGATAGCACTCTCGTTCTACGGAAGACAGAGTGCAATAACAGATACGGGAGAGAGGGGTTGAAGGACAAACAGAATGTACTCGAATATTGTTGGAGGTTCATAAACATTTTTATAGCGGTGCAGAAGGAGAGGTAAAAGGTGTCGTTATTAACAGAGAGGTAAAAGGTGTCGTTGTTAACAGAGAGGTAAAAGGTGTCGTTATTAACAATCAGGCAACTGACTGGAACGAAGTGTCCATGTTGAATTCAGTGAGTAATTACTGACGTTCTCTTTTGAAAATATGATGTAATATTTAGAAGAAAATGTACAACTGAATGATATTTGTTTACCTTGAGAGACACAGGCACGGCACAGTTCCTTCTTATTTTTAATCAATTATTACTCATTACACCGCTTTTTTAAAGTGATAACTTGAGAATTCGATATATTTATGACCAGCAATACCTTGAATAAAAATGTTTTCCTTTGAGAGTATTGTTAAGAAAAAGAATCAAATTGATCGCAGTTACAGCACTGGAAGTTTAATGTCATCAAGACACGCAATCTCAGAGTGTTGAAGAATTAGTACTTAACACGTTTGATTAGTCACTTAACAAACAATAAGAAAATAAAAAGGTATGGTACCTATGACTTTCAAGAAAAGAAAGCATGAACAATGATGTGTCATATAGCTAGCATTAAAAATCGGTATCTACAACTTTTATTGCATGCAGATACAAACGTTGTTAGATATGCACACATAAAAGATTTTATCTTAGAAACCTTTAAAAATTCGTTATTATTATTTAGAACAATTAAAATATATATTGATTTATACTGTTTTTATTTTCAGAATTGTTACGAAAACAGACATGAATATTCATATACACACACATATATATGGTGATTTTTAGAAAATAAAATACGCTGAATACAAAAACGACTTTCAACCTCCCCCCCCCTTCCTAGTTACATACATAGTTTGTACGATTACCGGCAATACATACATTTATTTCGAATGCTTAAAAAAGTACTATTATTAACATTTTGTATTAATTGCTAAGTAAAATGAAAACATTAAGCAAACAGTACAAAAACAACTTATTTTAAATGAGACTTAAATTAGTTTAATGGCGTTACACTATATATATTTCAATTCAAACAACAATCAATTTGTGAAGATGTAATTTTTAGGTAATGATTTTTGCAGAGGTTTGTTCCATTTTCTTATTTGAATTTTCGTTATTCTATAATAAAGGTGATTTTTTTTTACCTATACATTAAGTAATTAAACTACATTTGTTTTACTCAGTACGCGTGCCTTTTAAATAAGAGTTTCAAGAAAAGAGTTTTTTACAATTATAAAAGATTCTTATGTCTTACACAGTAAAATAAATGCTATTGCAAAGATCAGAACACATACAAAAAAAAAATCCTTAAAGAAAGTTGCGTGAGTAAACTTTATATATATAAACAAAAGGTTAAATTTTGTAAGTAATGATACTATTGAACGCTATATGATTATGATTGATATAATTGAAATTAACTGAGATTATTGATATAATTGAAATTAACTGAGGTTATTGATATCATTGAAAGTTACGATTATAGTGTCTACTATGCTAAAAACAATTCGCCGTAATTAATGCATAGTTTATGCCAGGGGCGCACACAAGGGGGGAGGGTCCTGGGGGTCCAGACCCCCCAAAGCCCTTGATTTTTTTCCGATTGATTATAATTCTAAGTATAAAGTACGTAAAATTTAATTAATTACTTGCTATTAATGATTAATTTTATTAATTAATGCTAATTATTTATTCAAAAACTAGTTTTTTACTGTGTTTTGTTCCCCCAAATCGACAAAATCAAAAGGAGCATGATACAAGAATGGTGAACTTTCGACCCCGGACCTCCCCCCCTTGAAAAATTCCTGTGTGCGCCACTGGTTTATGCAAATATCTTATTTAAATTTTATGACTGTGGCCTTATTAGATGAATCTAAAGCAGCGGTTCTAAAACTGTGGTTCACGAGCCTCCGGGGGTCCCCAGTGCCTTTCTAGAGGTCCGCGAGAATCTCTCATTTAATGTTAAAAAACTTCCTCCATTTACAGACTTTGAAAGGCTTTGTAAAAAAATAGAAAGTTGGTTGTCAGATCGATCTTTACTGTTGTCAGATCGAGGCCCGCGAAATTCATCGTGACTAAGGGCTAGAATTTTTACGCCTGTCGTTAGCCTTAGTTTTGAGCACCATGCAGGTGACAGTATGATTTTGCTCGGTTCCATCCTAATTTAGAGAGAGAAAACCCTGGGGGTGGCCAGGGGCCTTCCACCAACCACACGAGAGGACTTGCGGCTCGACGGCTATTTAGAGTACCCCCATGTCGCAAAGGCTCTATACATTTACAAACATCTATGTCTTCTCCGGGATTCGAACCCAGTCCCTACGGCACCACAGTCAGCGTCGTTAACCACTATACCGGTTGAGCGGAGGATTAATCGTTGCAGCGGTCAAGAGACAGAAGCATCGCTACACAGTGGCGTACACGAGAGGGAAGTCTTAGGAGTCCGGCACACCCCAAAGCCCTAGATTTTTTTTTCTATTGATTATAATTCTTATATAGTACGTAAAATTTAACTAAGTATTTGTTATTAATTATTAATTTTATTAATTAATGCTAATTATTTGTTGAATAATTAGTTTTTTACTGCTTTTTTGTTCCCGAAAATCGACAAAATCAAAAGACGCATGATACAAGAACGGTGGACTTTCGACCTTGGACCCCCCCTGAAAAATTCTTGTGTGCGCTACTGAAGGTGTTACCAGGAAAAATCACTCAGCAAGTCCATTTTCAACCTCCCCTGCTTTCAAGGCCTTCAAATTGGTACGCCCCCGGATCTAGAAAATTATTGAATAGTGGCTCCTATAACTATATATCTTCTTCAAACAGAGAAACTAAAGCTACTATCCTACAAAACTCGAACTAAATCCTTGACCCTAGAGCTTGCACTCTCCTTGTAAGATAAAATGTATTTTGATGCAAAAGAAGTGTTAAATATTATTTTTAGGTGTAACTGTATTCCATTAAAATGAAATTAAGGGTAAAATACATACAAATTTTTTTCATCTGCTCTTTTTTTTTTTTTATACTTCACTGCAATCAAAATCACATTAAGAAGAATATCCTGGTAATCTATCAGTTACTTACCCCCTAAAAAAAAATTTCAGGCACAATACGGTTCGTTTTCTTTTATTTTTCTTAAGGTTACACAGTACCCTACAATTTTCCATAATACCAATTTTTTTTTTTTTTTTTTTTTGCATTTTCTTGAGGCTCATAGCATTGGGAAGATTGCCACCAAATTTCAGATCTGATATAACAAATTAGTCTTTAAAATATTTGAAATTTTCTGAAGTTAGATTTTGGTTTCGATTTCATTTTAAAGCATTTTTCCTCTCTTAAATTGAATTAATTAAAAATATTTTTGAGCAAAATCGACTCTTTTAATGGGAAATGGTTATTAATATCAATTTTCATTACTAAAAAATCATTTCTGCTTGATTATGTTTTGAGTTTTTTGTGTTTTCATAATTATTAAACTAAGATTAATTTCAAAGCCAATTTTTACATAACCTAGAAGCTTTTTCATTAATTTTTTTCCTGTTGAGAAAATGCCCGGTCAAAACTTTCTCATGTTGCTATGAGAAACAATATTTGGAAGAGATGGAATACTACTGAAAATGCACTGGCGTAATTAGTCCTGGGTGGGTCCGGTATCAAAATTTCTCAGGTGCCCTTTTTTGAAGCTTCTTATTAGCTTAGGATATTTTGCTTACACATGTTGGGGCCCTTGAAGCTTAGGGGCCCCGCATCATTGATACGGCGGTAGCTACGCCCCTGTACTGATAGCAAGCTAATTGAAATAAAAACTGTTTGTTTGGAAAAAAACTAGAAAGAAGCGAATATATTTGTCTAAGCTTTTGAAATACAGAAAAAGACAATTCCTCCAAAAAAATATATTTTATCCGTCTCATATAAAACTTTTTTATGTAAATGTCGCAAAGAGTTTATCAATTTGCTGACCTTTTAAATTAAGAAAAATAATTCAGAAAAGGTTATTCGTATTACTTACAATTTTATGACATTTTTTCACTTAAATTTTATTGTAATGATCAAGGAAATTTATTATGCAAGTATTTATTTTTGCTGAAACTGCTTTTTTACAATACTCTTCCTTACTATAAAAAGTAAAACCAAAACGACATGACTATTAAGATTTCAATGTCAGTTGCTGACAGAAATAGAATATGTGTTTCCTTCCTTGTTACCTCCGTTTTGCGTTCAAAATAGATCACCAATAAAGGATTTTGTCAGAGATAATCGAAATGAATTTCCTGTTGGAGATAAAAAATCAACACAGTTTTATACATTAGAAAAAATACAACACAGCTTATTAGTTAAGTTTCACAATTTAGAAATGTGTCAGTGAATCGCACTGTTTCTTAATTATAACAAAATAAAGGATTAAAACCAAAGAACAACGAAAGGAACATTTAGAAATGAAACTCGCCGGACATTTTGAAGCGTAATATCTACTAACAAGTGATATGGTGTAACTCTTTACTTTAAATTTTATATTTTATATTAAGTATTTATATTTTATTGAACTGTACATAACAATATTTTACTGATTTATAGCTTTCGACAGTATTTTACATCCTTCCAGGGACGTCTTAAGACTTCTCGAGGCTCTGGGCCCCCACAAAAAAGTAGGCCATGGGAAAATACGAAAAAAAAATAGACATGGGTCCCTACGAAAAAGTAGGCCCTAGGATCCTACGAGAAAATAGGCCCTAGGATTCTACGAGAAAATAGGCCCTGTGACCCTGCACAAATGTAGGCCCCACCTATAACCCGTAAAATTAGACAGTAAATAGCAAGCGTTGTTAAATACTCGTACAAACAGTAACCCGAAACAAATGTGTGCATGACTTACAATCACACAAACCGGCTCGATTGACTGCCGCCTTTTTGGCCTAATGAGTAATGATGGCGTATGATGATAAGCTTAGACTTATATGAATGGACGGCGGTCATCACGTAATAATGTAGTTTTGCCACTGTTACCAGTTGACATATAGAATGAAATTGAAAGAAATTGTAGAATACAACCGGAAATAACATTTCACCTTTAAAATTATTCAAATCATGATTTTACTAAGGTTGAGTCAAAAAAGAGACGAGGCCCTGGGGCCGGGCCCAGTTGGCCCATGCCTTGACCTCCCTGGTGTTAAGGCTATCTTCGTCAAATGTATGAGAGCCTGAACTAAATGCAAAACACATTTATAGACAGAAAAGTGCCTTAATTTCCATGAAAATTTGCAAAATTGTAATTTATACATTTGTTTACAATATAGCTTTTTTAAAATTTCAAAATATTATTCCATAAATAATTAATTTTTCCCTTTAACATGTAAAGGGATATCTCATTTAGCATTATGATATAGGAGAAAAAAACTCGAATTTCATTTTATATAAAAAAAAATATGTGCTAACTCGGATAAAAAACAATAGTATGATAAAATAAGAGGTTATCTACAGGATAGTGAAGTCAGAATTTAGTATTAATTTTCGAATACTTTTATACATGAAAAATGTTCCGAATTCGGGTCCTATTCTTTAACATTCAGTGAAGATAGCCTTAATTTGATTTATGCATACATTTAACATATGAAGACATCATCCTGTATGAGCAATTAAAATGATTAATAAAATCGACACGGATCTCCATATGTCATTAAAAACCATACGACGTTACCACAAAGAACTGCATTGAGGGACTTGAATAACCCACAGCAGTGCGAAGAAAGCGAGAAAGATAAAAAAAAGGCACTCTCTCTTCAACTTGTCTCCCCTCAGCTATTTTTTATATTAGATAACCTATGATCTAACCACTCGGCACATCTGGTCACTTTCACTGGAACCTTGATTCGCTAATTATACCCCTGTACAGTTCGTCCCCGACTTTTCATGAAGAAAAAAAGAAAAAAGAAAGAAAGAAAATATTAGTGCTAGAGTCTTCCCACACACATCGCATTGGTGAAATTCTCCTAACTCCCCCTGAAAATCCATAACTGCACACCTGGAGTCAAAAATGTTCTTCACTTTGGATGACCCATTTTGATAACCTCGAGAGTGCCTCCAGGGTTGAAGACCCCTTCAGGCATTCGAAGGTTAGTCGAGGAGGAGTTATTGAAAAAAAAATGAGTATGATGTGCGATTTTACATACTTAAAAAATATATTAAAATGGAATATGAGTAAAGAATTATTGCTCCTATACAGAATGGAGAATTTTCAGAAGGAAAACATTTTCTCCTTTTTTTTTTGACAGTAAAATGTAGTTTTTGATATAAATATAATAGTCTGTGACTGCAATTTTTATTTCTATTTATAAATACATTATTTTTTTCTGCTGTAAAATATTTTTTACATTTTACCTTCCGTTATTTACCACTTGCAATTTAAATTCAATACTTTGCATTTCCTGGATTAACTTTTTTTTTCGTATTAATTTTATGCGTCTCAATATCTGAAATTCATTATAGTAAATATGTAAATATATTTTAATTTGTATTAATACTGCAGAATTTTTAAAGTGTTTCCGATTTTAAAACAAGAGGCGAGTGAATTCTTAATCAGTTTTCATAGCACAAACAGTTCATCTTCAATGTCAAATTTACTGCATATTTGTAAAATTTTTATTAAAAAAGGAGTCTAATTAATAATAAAGTTTAAAAAAAAACTAATTAAGAACATCACAAAATAAGCCGTTACAAAAATCATTGTTTCTATCTATCTATACATTCCAATTGATCAAGTGAATTATATGAAAAAAAATGTATTAAAATAATTTTCATAATGAGAGAGAGAGAAAAAAATATGCAAATCTCATTTCACAGCTTCTGTTAATGATTCACTTAATCTATACATATACGGCGAGAAAAAAAATACCATTAGTAAAGAATGAAAATAATTTGGATTTCAAGAAAAACTTACATTTTTTCCCCTGAGTTATAGAAAAACAGGAGAAAGTCTCAGGAGAGTTATGAAAAAAAATCAAACGCGCACTTAGTAGTAGAGTACGCTAACTACTTTCATAGGAGAGGTTACATTTCTAAGAAATCGTAGATGAAGCTCCAAGAAATAATATTTATATGCTAAAAGTTAAAAATCTGTTGGTCAATAAGAGGGGTTTGAATCCCCAAGCCCCACCCTTGTGTACACAAACCCAGTGGCGGCTCCAGGGTCGGACAATCCGGACCCCTGCCCAGGGCGGCATTTGGATCGAATTTGAAAAATATAATTTTTTTTCTTACAAAGAATTTTATATGTTTTCTGTAATATTATTGGGTGAGAATTAGGTATTGCATTTAAAAAGAGTATCTTATTTTTTATTATTTTATATTCTGTATATTTAATGACAGTTTTCTTTTGTGTTGAAACTTGAAGGGTTTGAGGCGGGAGCAGTGGCGCACACAGGAATTTTTCAAGGGGGGGTCGAAAGTTCACTATTCTTGTATCATGCTCCTTTTGATTTTGTCGATTTTCGGGAACAAAAGTAAGTAACACAGTAAAAAACTAATTATTGAATAAATAATTAGCATTAATTAATAAAATTAATCTTTAATAACAAATACTTAATTAAATTTTACGTACTATGTACTTAGAATTATAATCAATCGGAAAAAAAATCAAGGGCTTTGGGGGGTTCGGACCCCCAGGTCCCCCCTTGTGTGCGCCACTGGGCGAGAGTATATGTTAAAGCATGAAATTTAATATATATGTTTAAATATAGGAATTTTTCAAAGGGGGTCCGGGGTCGAAAGTTCACCATGATTTTGTCGATTTTCGGGAACAAAACACATTAAAATACTAATGATTGAATAAATAATTAGCATTAATTAATAATATTAATCATTAATAACAAATACTTAATTAAATTTTACGTTCTTTATACTTGGAATTATAATCAATCGAAAAAAAATCAAGGGCTTTGGGGGGTCCGGACCGCCCCCTTTGCACCACTGTTTACACATCTTTCACTTGTAAATTTCTCCCCATCCAGGAGTGAGATCACAACTGATATTCCTTTCACCCTTATGATGTCCGGTGTGAGCTATCCAAAAGAAGACAAGGGTAATAAGAGATTCTGATAGATAGAGAGCTACAGGAGATGTTTTATTTTAGTCCTGAGTGTAGTTAATATAAGTTAAAACAAACGCTTGTGACGCTTACACCATTATTAGACTCTTTATCGAAGAAATTGACTTGCTAAAATGGGCGATTTCTTCTCTTACATTTCACTCGTTTGATATAATAACAAGTAATTATGCCCTTAATTTCGAATTGTCTTGAGTCTCTTAAGACTTTAAATAATATATATGTGTATGTATATGGCATGTTTTTTTAAGTCAGAATCAGACTTAGTTTTAAAAAGGATCTTTATTCGATGAAATCTGTACAAGCTCTGACGCTGAGCGGAGAGAGAAAAAAAACGCCACGGGGTGTTTTAAGTGTGTTCACTTAAAACACAGATGCTGCAAGTATCGCGGCTTTTATGATTGTACTTGAAAGTTAATGCTGACATATAGGGCTATTAAATCTAACGATCTGGAATTAGACATGTTTATTGGCTAGTCCATATGTTCGCAAGAAATAAATGGGTGATTAGTTTGATACTTGAAGATGAGATGAAAAGTATGAGTTAAGTGCTAGATAGGGAATTTAATTATATATATATATATATATATATATACAGAGAGAGAGAGAGAGGCGGGGCATTGTGTGGAGAGAGGGGCGGTATTTTCCATTTTTGTCCGGGGCGGCAAAACTGCTACAGCCGGCCCTGACAAACCTCTTACACGGAAGGAGGGGGGTTATATTTAAAAAACACACGAAGAGGAAGGCACCGAGGGGTATTCTGTGTAACAAAAATTAAAAGTTTGTACGGGTGTTGAACTACCCTCCCCCCTTGTGTATGACGCAGGCACTTAGAATATTATTACAAAACTTCCATGAATTATTTTTTGATTATGCGTGCGTTTGAATTACTTTTGTTCAGTTAATCTATTTTAAAACTGTTTAAATGAAATGAAATTACAATACATAAAAATTGTTTTTAAAAAAAAATCAAATGCTTTTAGTTTCTTTACCAAATTTTTTGAAACGTGTTTATGTTGAAGAGGTGTTCCGACTAAATTACCTTATTTTGTAACTAACGACTTTTTAATGAAAGCTATCACAAAAACTAATCCATTGTCCTAACGGCTACAAATGAAACTGTTAACAGTGGTTGAGTCAAGGTCAAGAATTTCTTCCCAATATTTACTTAAATATCGTGAGATTGAGATTCAATCTATTCAAAAAAACGCTCTGGAACGTAACTGTTTGATGGAATGTGAAAACATTTCATTCCCACCATTTTTTTTTTTTTTTTACATTCTTTATGAAGCGCTGTCTTCAATGTTTCGTCAACAGATTTAACGTGAGTTGCAATCTGAGAAAGGGCTGAAGAAGCGAAACCTAAACATAAACCAAAGACAGGCAAGGATAAAAAGGAAAAGAAAACAAAAAAGTACGCTTGAGGGTTGAAGATGAAAGTACCCTGAGGCGACCGCCAAAACATTTCCGCGCAGATGGCGAATGACGGTTTATTAGGTTTGCCATTAAATGTGGAAATTCAGTAAACAGTTAGGTTCAACCAAGTGGAACGATTTTCTTTTTCATCCCTTTTGTTTATTTTCTTCTTCTTTTTTCAATTACTACTTCTATTTTAGTGCGAAAAACAAATCTGAAATGTGTGACCATTTTGATCCAAAAATTTTCGTTCGACACAGTGACCTTTTCTCAGGAGATTTTGGGCTTGAATTTCAAATGTTTTTGTTAAAAGCTTGTTCGAATGCTTTCGTTTAAATTCGAAATCGGAAGATTAACTCTAACATAAACTTCAGAATGTTTGATTTAAATTTGATCAAGATAATTTTGTTTTCATTTTTTTTTATAATTCTCGTTTTTGTTATCCTTTGAAACAAAAAATATTATAATGAGTAAAAAAGTCACCTGAAAGATAACGAGAAATTTAATCGATTATTCAAAAAATGCATGGATACTAGTAACATATTTAATATCTACAAAATTTTTAAAAGAATTAATTAACTTCGCACATATAACTTTTACAAAGAAACAAGCAGTATTTCATAAAAGAATTCATTTACAAAAAAAAAAAAAAATTCAAATTTTTTTAGGTACATAATTTTGAACAGTGAGTAGCGGAGCAACTCTTAATATTTACAAAAGTACTGAAATAAAAGCCGCCAATGTACAATTTAGAGTATTTATTTTGCGGAATTCATATATTTTTTAAAAATTATGAAACTCGTACATGAAAATAGAACATTTTTATAGCAACAAGGAGTAAAGAAAAATAAATATGTTTTGGAATTTTTAATTATTAGACTACAATAGTTTAAAGTATCCGATTACGTTCGTAACCGTGATTTTAAAAAAGCGCATAAATGGATAATTTTCATGATATTTAGTGTCACTCAGATTAGAATACATGCATAAAATTGTTTAAAGGAGATTTTGATAAAAAAAATTTATTTAAATATAATATTTCGGCAAAAAAGTAACTTAGAATAATCCTTTTTCCAAATGTTCTCATTTTGTGAAAAATGCTTCTATTATAATAATATTTTGCCTGTATATAGGCTCAAACCTTTCTACAGAGGCTCATCTAGAATTTTTGAAAAATTCACATTTTCAGAGTTACCACCCATTGAAATAATTATTGGCGTTTTTCTCTTAAAATTTCTCCCCTCTGTTGTCGTAAAATATGAATAAACCCACCTCTAAGTAATATATTTCAAAAATTCTAGTTGAGCCTCTGTAGAGAGGTCTGAGCTATAGACAGGCAAAATATTATTATAATAGAAGCATTTTTCACAAAAGGAGAACATTTGGAAAAAAGATAATTCTAAGTTAATTTTTTGCCAAAATATAATATTTAAATAAATTTTTTTTTTGTCAAAATGGCCTTAAAACAATTTTATGCATATATTCTAATCTAAGTGACACTTAATATCATGAAAATTATCCATTTATGCGCTTTGCAAAATCACGGTTCCGAACGTAGTCGGATACCTTAAATAAATGCTTGAACTTTGTTAAATGTGTATGTTTTATACAATTTGAATATTGATTAGAACTAAATGAACTCAACTTAAAATTCCTTTTTGTTCCAATTTCTGTTTGAATTCATATTCATTCAGGAAACAAAAGATTTTTATTATCAAAACTGCAAATGAAATTGCAAATAAGTATTTAAAATTTCGAGCTATTTGAAGCAAATTTAAATAAACACAGTCAACACGTTAAAGCATTTACGTCTGTTCCTTTTCACTCAAAAAATTATTCATTAACAGTCGCAAATTATCAGATCTTCTTCAAAGAACGCGGAACAAAACATCTAAGGCAGGTTCAGAAGATAAGGATCATTCACGGAAGCAGCTAAAAATCATGTTAAAAAGGAATAAGAACAAAAGTATTCCTTTTAATAACCAATTAAAACGCGAGATCTGGCCAAATCAAGCAACCCGTTGCGTAACAGTCGAACCGTTAAACCCGGAGGGTTCCATCAGATTCAAACTCTTCTTTTCAGGTGTGACAAACCATTTTTCTTGATTCCACCCATTAAATTAATGTATACGCGGGCAGGCACTTGTACCTCATACATGTTTGTGACTAATTACGAGAATCTGAAAAACCAGACGGGTTAAGACCTGGCAACACAACATCCGGTCTAAAGTAGAACTCGTTTGAAGACAAAGGAGTTATTAGTGGGCCAGCTGCGCCTTGTCACACATCTTTCCAATTAAAAATAGACATTTCGAAGTTTCTATTAATGCACCACATCGAGTGGACAGGAAGGATTGAAACTTTTCTTTTTTGGGATGTCTTTTTACTTCTTAGTTCGTTATTCTGAATAGGCCAGATTCATGTCAGATTTAAGTGTTTTCAAGCCATACTTTTCTGATTCATTAAACATAAAAAAGTGCAGAACATCTTTTTTTTTTCAATTCCTACGAAAAGTTCACTCTCTCCCTATATACATATATTTGAACAAGATATATAATACTTTGTATGCATCCATTCGAGTTCAAATGCATATTTTTTAAAATTTGTAGTGGATGACACTTGATGTTAATACAATTTTTTCAAATATTTATTCATTCATTAAAATAAAAAAATGAATAAATAGTAACAAAAATAATAGTCTAGCAGCATATATAGAAAGGAAAATTGTTCGGTGTGTCCCCGTAGCGCAATGCATAGCGCGTTGGACTTGTAATCCCTAGGTCGTGGGTTCGAATCCCACGTGGGATGGCCTAATTTCTGAGAATGTGATTTCCTTATACTAAACTATTTTATAGGATTAATTAAATTCAATAAATGAATAAATAGTAACAAAAAAATAATCCAACACCCTAAAAAGGAAGGAAAATGGAAAATTACAAGGAAAATCGCTTTCTATGTTGCCACTAAATAGTGTGATTCTGTCCTATGTATATACATATTTTTATTAATTGTTACTATTTAATAAAAAGTAACTAAAATAAAATTTTTCTTTGTTGATCTAAGTAGGAATTGACTTAATTTTTTAAAATATATTTTTATATTAAAAAAATATTAAAAAATAATTTTAGTTTTTTTAAAAAAAAAGGAAATTGTGAAACTTACAAGCATGAAGATCCCATTTCCTAATATGTGGTGCCTCTAAATGTATCAAATCTATAGATTTTTGTCAATTCTTTTACTAAATTTATTACTATCAAATTTTTTTAAAAAAATCTCTTTTACCTCTCATTTTTTACTTAAAAATAACAAACGAAAACTTAATTCTGAAATTCGGTTGAAAATAACAACAAAATGGAAGAAATGTTTTTAGTGAAATGTTTATAAAAGTATTCAAGCATGTAAAAAGAAATCCTATTTCTGCAACACTTGTCAAGAGACTTTTTCTTTCAAAATTTTATAATTTTATCTTCAATTAAGAAATTCGTTACACAATTCTTCAGTCCATTCTTAGCATTGCAAAGTTATTCTTACATATAATTACTATTATACATTTTGAAACATATAATTTGCATCTAAAAGTGAAAATCAATTTTTTTTCTTCGAACTTTTTGAAATTCATGACTCATGTTTCTTATTAATCAAGACGTAACTGAATCACACGCACTTTTAGCTCTTCTATGTATTAATACATCCAGGCTTAAATACATTTTCCTAAGAGCCATAAAATCGATTAAAGTCGAGTTAATTTTACTCATGCTTCAAAATACATTCATTTTCTGCTATTAATTTTTATAAACATATGTTAATTTTTAGAGCCTTTCCTGCTAGTTATTTTAGTGCCTATGCTGCTTGATAGTAACATATTTCTAAATATAATTTTCAATATTATATATTTTTAAAAGCAAATCTTATTGGTATAGATTAGCTAATTAAAATAGGAAATATTTTTGAAATTTCACTTTTCAAGCGTGTTTAAGAGAATTACGTTCGAAACCATGATTTTGCAAAAGTATATAAATGAATAATTTTTTATATTTATTTGGATATTTTAAATTGATTTTTTATGATATTTTGATTTTTATTAGAGTAAAAAAAATTATTTAAATGCAGTTTTTTAGCGAAAAATGAAGAAAAAAAAATTGCATATTTTCAAAACATTTTCCATTTGTGGAAAATGCTTCCAAAATTATAAAATTGTTCCTAAGCATAGCTAGAAATTTGTAACATTTTCAGTGTTGCAATCAACTGAAATAATAACCAGTGTTTTTTTTTGTTAAAATATCTCAGTTCTGATAAGTTAAAATATGAATAAAAATCCACTTTTAAATCATATTTTTCAAAATTCCTTGTCTGAAGTCTTCTGACCAGAAATCTTAGCCATATATAGGAAACATGTTATTATTACAGAAACATTTCCCTTAAAAGGAGAATGTTTTGAAAAAATGCCATTTTTTTCTTCATTCAAAAAATTGCATTTAAATAATTTTTTATTTTAATCATATTCTCTCTTAACGCAACTTTATACATATATTCAAGTTCACAAGTTACGCTAGACATCAAAAAGTTTCTCATTTATGCGCTCTTTCAAAATCACAGTTCTTGAATGTAGCCAGATTCATAAACGGAACTTAAAACTTTTTACAAGTATTTTGTGCCCTTATTGAGTTAAATCTCTCGCGATTAGATAACTTTGGAATAATTATTCTAACTGGATATTACGCGCAGCAAATAACTTTATATTTTCTCCCCATACATTTCCAATCTTTTGTGTGTGAATAAAATATTCGTACAATGTTTCTTTTACTAATAAGTTTAACAGTAAAAATATTTTAAAAGATAGAAAAAAAAATATTTACACGTTTTCATTGTGCAAGAAGCATCTTTTTTTTTTAAATTAGTAATTTTTTAAATAATTTAAAGTGTGATCAAACTATATTCAACTGATGCTTTTTGGTTCAATAAATAGTTTTCAAAAAGTTTAAAAAATAAAAATTAAAAATAGAAAATTCAAAACATTTTTTTCTAAGCCATTAAGATTAGTTGTATTTTTAAAAAATATTCTTTGTACATTAATTAAATTTAAAAAATGTGATAGATTACTCTTATTTATTTTAATCACATGAGATATAATTGGAGGTAATATTTCTAATAAATTTTTAATTGAGAGATGTTCTCTAATTTTATTTTTATGCAACGGATAAAAGGATTAAAAAAGAATTATTGAAGTCATTTTCTGGCGAATTTATATTAAAATTATTTTAAACCAGTGTGTTTTTGAAAAAAAAATCGTCTGCATGATTGTTTCGAAGTAAAGAAAGATAAAGAAAGTGGTAAGTTAACAAATATAAACAAATTATACTAATACGTAAAAATAAATATAAAATCTTTTAAACATAAAAATTAACGTTACGTCTTATATTCAGAAAAAAAGTGATGAGATAAAAGGAAAACACTTTTCCAAAAATCATTATTATAATTTAAAACAATACGTTGCATGAACTAACATAGTATACCTTACCTCTAAAAGATCTTCGAAGTGCATTATCATACTTCTTGAAAATTAAATGGCGAAAGTAAAATAAAAACAGGGTACAAAACACACACGCGTATTAAGGTTTATTTTAAAGATTTTCTAAAAAATTAAGAATATCGCAGAATTTTATATAACTTAAATATTTTAAATTATTTAAAAACATTAACAAAACTACAGTATAAAGGGATTAAGAAGTATCCTATAAGAGTGGGTGTTTAATTCAACCTTTTAATTGAAATATAACTTTAGTTTCTTATGTTAAAGCATATGATTCAGAGTTTAAGTGATAAAAATGAAATTCTCCGGGAAGGAGATTATTCTTGATTACAAAACTCTCTGTATTTAACTATTGTTAAAAAAATTTATTTACTGAAACGTCCTTGAAGAAATATCGAAAATACAAATACGAAGCGGAAAAAACTGAAAGAATATATATAAAACCTTGATTCTTAAATAATTTTTAAAAAATGATCTAACATATTACGCATATACACCAAAAAACGTTTTTTAAAAAAATAACTTTAAACGTATTAAGCAAATGATAAACAGAATGTGAAATTTATATTTACGACAAAACCAATTTTTCCAAAACGATTTATTTTAAACGAAACAAAGCTTCTTTAGAATAGACTTTTTTACTGTACATAAAAAAATCTATAAAATGGAATTAGCATTAAATTGCGAAAATTTCTTAATGTATTTGAATAATTATATCTTATACATCAAACTAATAAAATTTGTGTTTTTTTACTTTTAATGTTAATTATTTATGGATGACAAGGACATTTTAAGACGTGGGCCAACTGGGCCAGTACATAGGGCCTCTGATCGGAAAGGGGGCTCGTTTTGTTTTCGATTTGGCCTCAATAAGATCATGATTCAAATAATTTTAGTAGTCAAATGTGCTATTCCCGAACGTATTCTCCGAAAAGCTGGGAATTTGCAATTATATGACCAACTGTCAACAGTTGCAGAATTGCACTGTGTCATGTTCGTCTTCAGTGTCTGATCCTAGGCCATCATAGGCCCCCATACGCCATTATTTCTTGTTTAGTCGAAAGATGGCAACAGTTGAGTTGGTTAAAGTTTAGGTTTGTGAGATTGTGTGTCATGCACATTTGTTAATTACGAGCTACCATTTGTAGAGTATTTGATAACGTTTGCTATATGCAGTCTACTTAAAGGTGTTGCAAGTGGGGCCTTCTTTTGCAATGGAGTCCAGGGCCTCAGGAAGTTTTAAGGCTTTACTGACGGAAAACGTATATGAATTCGTTGTTCATAAAATCGAAATATAGTAAAATTCAAAAATTTTAAAAGATGCACATGGAAAATGAAATTCAAAAATTAGCAACCAGAGAGCATTATGAAATCTGTATTAAAATTTGTTAAACGTAAATATAAACGTACACATCCAAATCAACTTTTTTTTTTGCTTGGTGAATTAAAGTTTTCTTTTCTGAAGTATTTGGGCCTCATTACCCAGATTAAATGATGGTATTCTGAGGAAAATGAATACGAGTAGATGTATGGTAAATAATGAACAAAATAGTATTTTCTACAATTTTTTTTTTGCTTTTATTTGATATTTGAATATTATAAGTTATAAATCCAGAAATTATAGTTTTTTCATACGATTTAGTTTATTGTTATTTGTCAGTGATCTAAAGTGAAATAATTATAGTACTATTTCATAAATGCACACCAAATTCCCCGAAAATATATTTGTTCCTGTAAATTAATTATCAAAATTTTCGGCATTGTGTTATTATTTTAATATTTTATTGCTTCTTCATCTGTAATATTTTACCATACCCCAAATTTCGATATGAGATCCAGTAATAGTTCAAATACAAATTGATAGGAACATGTAAACACAAATATCGTACAATGTTTGCTCCAATTTTACAAGAATTTATGTAGTCAATTTTTACCCAATGGAATATAAAAAATGGATCACTTGAAATTCCACAAAATTCGTTAAAATGCATTATATAGAAACGATTTCTTTAGCTTGCTGTCTTACGAGAATAATATATAATATTGAATTTCACAGTGTTTTGTTACTAAGTTTGGTAAGTTGGTTTAAATTTCTGGCAGTGAGTCCTTTTAGGACATATTGTCTGACAAAAATCTAAGTTTTTATTTAACTACTGTATAAAAAAGTTAAATAAAAACTTAGATTTTCACATTAATGTGTAAAGGAAAAGACAGATTTACATTAAATTAATGAATACAGAATACATTATACACATATTATGTATATAGGAAAACACATTCTTTCAAACAGAAATGAGTGGTGGTGTTGTTGTGGCTAACGCCAACTGTCTGATGTGGTCAGAACGAGGCCCAACAAATTCATCGTGGCAAGGGGCTAGAAGTACGCCTGTCTTTGGCCTAGGGCTTGAGCACCATACAGGTGACAGTACGAATTAGCTCGGCGAAATTCCCCGAAGGGACAATAGATGGCGACACCACCTATCTCCACCTCCACAATTTTGCTATGGGAAAGAAAATATTCTCCAGTCTCCTGCACTCGGGATTCAACCCACAAGATTTTCGGACCCACTGAATTAACGAGCACGTACTCCGTGTGTACACGGAGGGTATTTGGTGGCATCAGGCATCGAACCCAGAACTTCCGATCTGGAGTCCGATGCTCTAACCACCAGGCTACTCACGGCCGCAAAGTGGAGTGGAAATGAGTGGTAAATTAAATTATATACTTTTTTGTGTGTGTATGATAGAAGAGCCAATATCTGAGTTTAATCTTTGTGGTACATTTATATCTGAAAAATTGTACAGAGTTCGGGACCTATTTTTTGACACATTAGAAGCGTGAGTGTCTTAACGTACACGCACGATGTCACCTCTAAAATAAGTTCTAAGGGGAAATAACAAATACAGTGAAAATCGTTTAAGATGAAACTGAGGGGACTGAAATGTTTTTTCGTGTTAAAAATATTGCAAAAAAAAAAAAAAAAAAAAAAATCCACGAAATTAAGTTTATTATAGTACATTTAATAAACATAGATATGTATATATGCATGTATTTAATAACAATCAATTAAACAAAAGTATTCACAAGAGCCTAACAAGTATAGCCGTCAGTGGCGTAACGTACACCCCCGCATCGCGGGGGGGGGGCAGGGTTCTAAGGGGCCCAAAGCCTGACTGACGCAAGTGCCTACCCTTTGTAAAATTCAACGTGGGGGCCCAAAACCTGACTTTGCAGGGGGGCCAAAATGTTCTCCGTTACGCCACTGTGATAGCCGTCTCTAAATCCTCGTGCTTGACTGTCCTCATCCGTTTTCGCTCTGGCTCAAT
The DNA here is from genome assembly GCA_019973935.1 of Trichonephila clavipes. Taxonomy (NCBI): domain Eukaryota; kingdom Metazoa; phylum Arthropoda; class Arachnida; order Araneae; family Nephilidae; genus Trichonephila; species Trichonephila clavipes. The sequence continues at coordinate 80,702 of BMAU01015595.1, forward strand.
CTTACTCCGTTAAAATACTTCCTAATTTGCTATTTTTTCTCTAAATTATTGTTGATAATGTAAAGTTAGCAATACCAAAACCTTTTCAGATTTCCGTTTTCGTCCTCTTTTTTTGATCAACAGCTTTCAGAAACTCCATCTTCATTTTAAGCAAAATAGCAGTTTATTTTACCGCGAACTCAGGGCTCGTAAAAAAATTCTTCTAAAATAGAATGAAAAAAAAAAAAAAAGGAAGAAAGAAAGAAAAACGTGCGAGAACCAAACTCCCTAACCTTTCCTCACAATGGGATGTGCTCGTCACTGAATTCCAAAACCAACTGATGAGAGATGAAATGTTTTTGTGTGGCGTTTGAAGGAGTGGAGGGTGAATGTAGCATAGATAAACAAAATTGGCTAGTGCCACAGGTTTTTCTGTGGGTATTTCAAAACCAAGTTCGCCTCCTTTTTACGAAACACGTGAAACCATCTCTCTTTCGTTTCACACGCCTTTTAAAACTCGTCTGCACGGTTGGTGTTTTCCGTATTTTGCTCATTCTCAAGAGGAAAATCTTTTCGTGATTCGTTCTTACTTTTCGTACAGTGATTCTCGTTTCATGTTAAGAGAAAATAAATTAATTAAAATACATCGTAGTTTGTCGGGACCGTTGTCTTATTTCGTGTTAACCGATATTTCGTCTTAAGCGTTTTCGTGTTAAACGTATTTTACTGTACAAATTTTTCATTAAATATTGTATAAACATTTTTTGGTATAATATATATAATTTATATTATATTTTTGTCATAAACTGTTTAGAATATTAGGAGTGCATAAGTTAGTTTATTTTTAAAATATAGCACTTTCTTTTTCATTTCTAAATAAAAGTATTATTTTGCCGTAAGTATATTACTTTACTTAGAAATGGTATATAGACAAATACGAAGGACAATGCAAAAATAAAAAACTCGCGTACTTTATTATATGTTTGGTAACTTGGCTTGTCTAGAAGTATTATCTAAATGAAAAAACTTTTATAAGCTGAAAATTTTTATTTAATCTCTTAAGCATTTAAGTAGCCTAGAAATGAATAGTGTTTGATTTTCTTTCTATGACATCCTTTTATATAATACTCAGTTATTAAAAGTGTAAAATTAATTTATGCACACAAACTGAAAATCAGTAATTTAATGATTGATGAAATTCAAACAAAGATAAGTAATTAAATATAAAAAGCATCAGATTTACAGAATTTGAAATATTAAATAGTAAATTAAATAACTTCAGTAATGTTTATTCATTGTAGAGGATTAATGTTGCACTAAATTAGAATAATTCTTTCGTGAATAAATTAATAAAATATATGAAATAAAATTCTTTTAAATACGTGTAACAAATTAAAAAAGTAATCGGCTGATTTTAAATTTGGTTGAAGGTTGCATTCATTTGGTTTTAACTTTTGATTTATGATCCTTGAAATTTATTACTATTAATTAAAATTTTGCTGGAATTCATTTTAGATGTTTTTACAACAAATATATATCGAAATTTAGGGTAAATCAAGTAGGCGAACTAAGCAATAATAAACTAAGCAACTAAAATTTTTTCTGGACACAGAGAACGTCGAAAAAGAATATTTGACTCAAAAATCTATGCATTTTAGAGAATTGCTACACAGTACAGTGACGCACACAAGGGAAAGGGGTCCTGGGGGTCCAGACCCCCCCAAAGGCCTTGATTTTTTCCGATTGATTATAATTCTAAGTACATAGCACGTAAAATTTAATTAAGTATTTGTTATTAATGATTAATTTTATTAATTAATGCTAATTATGTATTCAATAATTAGTTTTTTACTGTGTTTTGTTCCCGAAAATCGACAAAATCAAAAGGAGCATGATACAAGAATGGTGAACTTTCGACCCCCCACCTCCGAAAAATTCCTGTGTGCGCTACTGCTACAGTATAACACAAGAGCTATTAAAACAGTTTCAAAAACGACTCTATTATTAAATATGATAGAATACTTAGTATGGGTAATGATAAATAAGCAAATAAAAAAAATGCCATTTCGTAGAAAAACAACACTTCCGATACCACACGTTTGTTTATTTTCAAGGGCTCACACATTTTGAGGGAAAATTCCCACTGTGATAAAAAAGAAGAAAAATTTAAACACACAAGACTCAGCTATCTTCCGGAAGCTGCATTGTACCAAGAAAAGATCCATTAAAAACATCAAACAAATTGGGAGAACGATGCGCTATCAACGGAAATGGGTCCATTTTTTCTCTAGTACACATGTCCTGTGGGTAAACATAGCGTGCGGAAGCCCTCCATGAATTTATTTCGTTTCTTTTTTTACAGTTTTATTGCTCGTTCATAGGTCATTAACCTTAAGCCTGGCTACTTGCCCACTACTTGGTCAGGGATGTTTCACCAGTGATACACCACCCTCAATAGCCCATGGTAAGTAGGCAGCTTACTTGGACGTATGAATACGGAGTGCTTAATTAACAGGAACACGTGTTTAAGCAATCTGTTAAGAGGCCGCTGGTCTTCAAACGGGTGATGAATGACACATTAAAGTGGCGCTTAAATAAGATTCATTGTTTTATTATTTAAGGAGTTAAGTAGTTTATGAATGAGATGATGAGCCGAGTTGTAATTGAGAGTGCCAACGTACTGGGTTCCGTTGAACTTTCGTTAATCAGCTTGTAATGAAAACGGAGTTTAAATAAATTTTGAGTGCTCAGCGAATATTTTCCAATGAATAGGGAACAAAATAAAAAGTTTATGAGGTTGGAGTTTAATAATTCTTTTGCTAATTGAGTTTGCTTGCTGAAAATCTTTGCAAGAACAATGGTTTGAGAAGTGTCAAAGGATGCAGATGGAATAACAATGCGTAACTATTGACTCCAGTTGAAACAGAACACGGAACTACTGGCCTTTTTTAATTGCAAATATTTTCTAGTCTTTATGGTGCATTATGTTCATTAAAAACATTACGAAAATAAATAAATAATTGAAAATAATCCGTTGTGTTTAGTTATACAAAATCAAAATTCGAAATGTTTTCTCAAAAAAAAAAAAAAAAAAAAATACAAACATAGAAGTAAAAACTAACTTTCTAAATTAAGGGATACGCTAGTATACAGTGTAAAGCTCATTGATATAAACTAGAAATACATGCAAAGATGGGAAATTTATTTCAAGCATAACATTATGCAGATGTTTTTCAAAAATCGTAAATGAGTTTAAGGGGTGTTGGAAAGCTAAATTCTTATTTTTTTGACAATTTGATTTTTACATTTTCGGATTGCATAGATTTTAACCTTTCTAAAAATACCTTACTTTAACCTCTAGGGTATTTAGAAGCCCTTAAAACGTATTTTTAAATAATCGTTGAATTTGGGCCACGCCCATTTTAATGGCGAAAATTGTAAACAAATTACTTTGTTTTTGCTTAAAAGTGTAACGACTGATATAAACCAAAACATGTATCTTTTATTTTAAATTGAGCCTTTTATTTTTTTATTTCCTAGCCGATTAGAAGTCTCACTGTATACATTAAAATCAATTTATCTCAAAATGTAAATTTTAATGTGCGATGTACCTTTTCTGAGAAATTACTCTTCACAGGTACGTAAGTTTTTTATGAATTATTTATAATGATGTCTAATATATACTAAAATGAGCTTTTTGTAAAAAACTCAAAAATTTAATTTTTACAAATTTTTTAAGTGAAAAATGGGTCAAATTTCGCAATGTTTGATAAAATATTTCATAATTTATTAAAAAATTCAAAATTAGCTAAAAGCTCATTTTAGTATAATGAGAGAGGTGTACTTTAATAGTATGAAAAATTTCAAGCATGTACATAAAACAGATTTTGAGAAAAGGTACATCGAAAACAGCCAATTTAACATTGTCAGTATAGAGAGAGTGAAAAGTTTCCAACTCCCCTTAAAAAAAAAAAAAAAAAAAATTATGGTTCTATAAACATTAATAAAGTAGTTTAACAATGGTATATATAGTTAACTTAAATACTTATAACTTATTGCACAAAATAAATATAATTATAATCAGCAATAGTAAACTATAGTCAGTGATGGCGTAAAACTGACAAGATACTTTTGTTCATTTTTAGCAAAACTGAATTAATCTGTTTGAAAATAATTTAAAACAATAAAAATTTAAAAAATAATTTGAAATAATTAAAAATAAAATAATTTGAAACAAAATATTTTTGAGATATTATTTGCAATTATATCTTAATCCATATCAATTTACGCAAACATAAAAGAAATTATTAAAAAATATTTTTTAATTTTAAACATTTTATCTTCATCTCAATTTTCAAAGGGTAATGAAAAGTTGACAAGCAAAGTTTTTGTGTAATTAATTGGTAAACGAAAACTTGGAAAGAGAAAAATACTCTAATATGCTAGAGGGGAAAAAAATGTTAAAAATACTTTATCAATAACATATTGTCATAAATTTCCTTTTTGAAAAATGCTATAATCATTTTCAGCATGAAATTTATCGCAGTGTTACATAATATTTCATTTTTCCAGATTCTTTAATATCTAATATAGATGTTAAATGCAAAATACAAATCTCATTATATCAAAATTATTAAAATAGCACTTAATCTCTAAGTAAGCGGTATTTATTCATTTTCAAGTAAATATGAGAAACATACACAACTTTTTATATCTTTATATTTGATGCATTTAATTTTTGCACATTTGATTCATACATTGTTTTTCTCTTCATAAAAAAATGTATGTATTTATAAAATGAGTACACATAAATGATCTTGCTATGCAACGATACTCCGTTTTTTTAAATTACTTTACTATCTAGTGCAGGGATGGCGAACCATTGGCACGCGGCACAATATTTTGGGCACGCCACCGATCAAATGGGTTTGCATTTTAGTTCAGAAATTATATTACTACAAGGAAACCCAAACTTGAAAAACAATTTCAAAGATTAAAATGTACATGAGAAATCAGACAAGGATACAGTTATTGAAGAATTTATTTCCATAATATTGATTCTTTAATCAAGGAATTTTCAATGATATTTTCTCAGTTCAAAGAATTGTCAGAAACGCTCAAGTTTACTATGTACCCTGATGTAATATTATTTGATAAACTGAACTTGCCCCATTTCGATTGGTTGGAAATTGAAGAATTTGAAATGCAACTTATTGATTTCTAGTCTAGTTCCATATGGATTCAAAAATGTATTGAAACAAGGAAAAAGTTGGAATTGATTGATACAGAAAGATTAACAAGCAATATAAATAATACACCTGCAACGAAATTTTGGAAACATGGAATTTGATTCGAGACACATTTAACTGTTTGAATAAGCTTACTCCTGCTATTTTAACCATATTTTCATATACCTATACCTGCGAGTGATTATTTTCAGAGATAAATAGCATAAATTATTTGTCATCTAATCTGCAACAACAGAAGTCCCACTAATGTTACTTAAATTTAATTACACGCATAACTGAAACATTTACTACTATACTGTGCGCAAAATGTATTTTCTCGTAGCAAATAAAGAATTTTTTGATATGTTAGCATTTAGTTTTATTATTTTCCCAAAAATCACAAGTAAAAATTATTTGGTGGCACGTCTATACCTCATTAAGCATTTCTTTAGGAAAAAAATGGCACGTTGCTTCATAAAGGTTCGCCATTCCTGATCTAGTGTCAATATTTATTGCGAACCAAACGGCTTATTAATTATTATCAAAATTATTGAAATAGTGATTAATCTTCAAGTAAAAGTTATTTGTTCATTTGTAAGTAAATGCGAGAAAAAAGATGCACAATTTTAATTTTCATATTTAATGCATTTGCATTTTTAGTTTTTGCATTTGATTCATACAGCGTTTTTCTCTTTGCAGAAAAAAATTGTACATATTTATAAAAAGTACATGGTATAAAATGTTTCTATACAGTGTTTTAGTGCTGGCAGATCAGATAATTCATCGCGCAGCTTTTCTTACAAAATTAAATTGAAATTTTTTTGTGAATTCTTAATGCAATGTATAAATAAACCATATCCAAACAAACTTTGCATCTAAATTTTAAGAAAAACTTTTTTAAAGAGAAGAATTCATTATTTTTAATCTTTTCACGATGCTAGTACAAAAACTCACCTTTGTTTACGACCACTCCTCAATACGTCTCGTCCAGTGAGTTCCAGCTTCTACCATCTGTTGTGTGTTTGACATACAAATCAGAGTAGAGTCCCCAGAAAAATTGCATTATTCGTGTCAAGGTTTAAAAAGTTTTTTGAACTTCAAGATAATTTTTTTTTAGTCGACCAACTATTTGCATTCTGCGGAGGGCCCTGCTCCAGCGTTTTTTCCTTGATATTCGGGCAAAGCCGAACGGATATCGATAACCTTCAGAATACGCTCATCCGCTTTCAGCGGAAATCGGGAAAGGGTAGTTGCACATTAACGATGGATCCTTTCGAATTCTGGGAAATCAGACGCAGACGAAATTAACCGGTAATTAATTGCGACACACTTTAATTATTCTGATATCAGTCCTATGTTTCACTGCAAACAAACTTTTTTTCACTAGTTGTGAAGATGGGTGACAACAAAGTTCTTGTTTGTTTGTTATAGTCTGAACCTAAGTATAAAAATCAAGAAAAATTCTTGGTGTGCACCTGATTAACCCTGTAGCCGTAACATAAATTTTTTTGCCGCTCTTAGAAACAACCGTCTGACAGACGGGTACGAAATTTTTTTTTCGAATTTTATAACCTTAAAGATTGTTTTAAATGTCCTTATCTCTCACGAAATTGAGTAGAATTTTTAATATTTAAGTCTTGATGAGGCACGCTATATTAATATATTTGTATCACAAGAATTGTGACTAGTATTTTTATAAAAATTGATTAAAAATGATTTATATTCATGTAAAAATAATTAAAAATATCAATACCAAAAACGAAAAAAACAATAGGTATATCAGTATGATAGACGGTGATAGATAAGAAAAATCGCACATATCGTGAGTTGAAAAAAATCGCCATGTACCATCACGTGATCCTCGCACTGGGTAGAGTCCAACTGAAGATGTTAAGGCAGCCCACCCCCAAAATCACACCACAGCGTTATCTACAGGCATCAGAGCAAATCATCCCCGTCTGAGAGACGGATGTTCCGGTCAAAAGGGTTAAAATACAGTAATACCTCGATTTACGCGCACTCGGAAGTTACGCGATTTTCAAAATCTTGTCGATTCGTATTTTTTTTTTTCATCGCTGAAACCCAGGTGGAATCTGACAGAACTTAATGAAATTGGTAATGTCATTGAAGAAGTTGTAGATCTTGCCAGGCAAATAAATTTAGAAGTGGATAGTGATGGTGTTCATGAATTTACGAATTATTATAATCATGAGCTGGCAATTCATGAGTTCATGGAAGTACATAAGCAAGAGCAAAACATTGGAGAACTTGCGTCTTTAGACCCAGTCCATTCAAAAGATCAAATGACGGTTGGGAATTTGACTGAAGTTTGACAGAGACAGTTTAATTGAAAAAGGGTTACAACGAAGAGAGAATTTTTTTTCTCCACAAAACAAGGAATAAAAAGAATATTAGCATACTACGAGGAAATTTAGCGGGAGAAAAAAGAATCTTCGAGCCGGCACACTACTTTGTTAGATTTTCTGAAACTTTCTACATCAAAATAACTTCGGTTTGCTATTTTATATTTCTGTTATCCAAAATTTCATTAAACTTTTTTTCTAAACTAGTATTTTCTTTCGTCTCCGGCCCCAACTCAAAATAATTTGTACGTATTTATATGCAAAATGATACCCTGACTTACGCGGTTATCATTCAGTCCCACCTATCGCGTTAGTTCGGGGTATTACTATGTGTTTAGAGATTGCACAACAAAAAAATTTACATCAATATACCGCACCACTTTGGCAAAAGTTAATTTTTGATTTAGAAAAGTTTTATTAAAATGATGTTAATATATGTATGAGCTTTTGAAGCATTTGATAAATTAATATCACAAGTCTAAAGGTGTAGAGCGTTTGGCCATGACTGTATGCAGCGGCGCACACAGGGTGGGGGTCCGGACCCCCCCAAAGCCCTTGATATGTTTTCCAATTAATTATAATTCTATTTTTAGCGTTTATTACACAAAATTTGTAACAATGTGTTACTTTTGTTGAGCAGGTAGGTGTTTTCAAAAATCGACCCACAAGAAAGTTACGGTGCGTCATAAATAATAATAACAATAATTTAAAAAAATCAGCAATTATATCTAAAGACTTAAAATTTAGCAAACATGGTTTTTTCGTTCAGCTGAGTTATGTAAAAAGCTTATTTTTTGTGTTTAATTTATACAATTCACGTAAAATTAACTCATTAAAAACTTCTTTATCCTTCAGTCTGTGTTGTTTAATTTTTAAATTCACCCGTGCGAAGAACGGGTATACCAGCTAGTCCTTTCATATAATACTCGGTTAATAAAAGTGTAAAATTAATTTATGCACATAAACTGAAAATCAGTTACTTAAGTATTGATAAAATTCAAACAAAGATAAGTAATTAAATTTAAAAAGTATAAGATTTACAGAATTTGAAATATTAAATAGCAAATTAAATAACTTCTCAGTAATGTTTATTCATTGTAGATTATTAATGTTTTACTAAATTAGAATAATTCTTTCGTGAATAAATTAATAAAATATCTGAAATAAAATTCTTTTAAATACGTGTAACAAATTAAAAAAGTAATCGGCTGATTTTAAATTTGGTTGAAGGATGCATTCATTTGGTTTTAACTTTTGTGATTTATGATCCTTGTAATTTATTACTATTAATTAAAATTTTGCTGGAATTCATTTTAGATGCTTTTGCAACAAATATATATCGAAATTTAGGGTAAATTAAGTAGGCGAACTCTAAGCAATAGTAAGCTAAGCAATTGAAATTTATTCTGGACACAGAGAACGTCGAAAAAGAATATTTGACTCAAAAATCTATGCATTTTAGATTATTGCTACAGTATAACACAAGAGCTATTAAAACATCTTCATAAACGACTCTATTATCAAATATGATAAAATACTGGACCCCCTTGAAAACTTCCTGTGTGCGCTACTGACTGTATGCCTTTATTTTGTATTAAAAATTTATTCATTTGATAAAGAAGCCTAGCGATCACGCGGCTCGCCACGAGATATCCTATTTATTTTAAAATTTTTCTTTTCCGTTATGTGTTTATATATATATATGCAGAAATTTTTAATAAATGAAAATTTGAATGTGTCATTGTTATAATGTGCAAGTGGGATTGCGAAATCCAGTTTCATATTTGTTATCCCCGAATGCCAAGTGTTACTGAAAGATTTGGTTTCCTTAGGTAAACCATGATTATTAATTGTTATATCTATGCTTTTTTAGTAGACACAGGGGCGTAGCTACCACCGTATCAGCCGTATCAATGATACGGGGCCCCCAAACTACAGGGGCTCCAACATGTGTAACTACAGTATCAATAACAGTGCTTTCTTTTCTAGAAAAGGGCCCCGAAGGAGTTTTGATACGGGGCCCATTCAGACTAGCTACGCCAGTGAGTAGACATAAATAACCGAAAAACTGAAATATGTAATAAGGACTTTTAAGAAAATAATATATTAATCGATGCTAGAGTAATTTCTCCAAAGCATTGAATAAGAAATTATCGTTATTTGAATGGCAATTTAGAAATAATAATACTCAATATATATATATTTTCCTCAGTTAAATAGCTACATAAAAGACCAGCCTAAAAATTTCTTGAAATATGTTAATGAGATAAAGAAATTTTTTACAAATGCATTTGATGGTCGTTTCTCAGATTAAGCAAAATATAAAGTGTTTGAAATATTTTGATGCTCATTTTGTGTTGACGTGTGTGAACAACGTTCCTGAAAATCTATAAATGAAACTAATCGAGAGACAGCGTTACAATGAAATGAAACAGAGTTTGCGCCCACAGGAAAAATGAATTTTCACAATACGTGAGATATAGTATATTCCAACTTACGACATTTTACACAGCTCGTAAATACTTTTTGTTTTCTTCATATGTTTATTAACCATTTTTGTCGGAGATGAAATTTATAGAGTTCATCACACACTTCAATAACTGATGCCAATTTAAGATGTGTAATGTCGAATATAAACATAGATTTATAAAAATTAGGGAAAGAAAATATAAACAGCTATTTCATTAATGAAAGCTTTAAAAATAATTATATTTAATCATAGCGTTGCAGTGAAGTTTTATTAATTTTATATTTGTCTTATATTATTTTTTAAGGAATGCTTACCTGTGAAGTGCGGGTTTGCTGTAACGTTACGCGTCATTAAACTGGCCCGTGATACCATTTGAGAAGGTCTGTCTGTGATTTAATCAGGGCCTATCCTAGAAGGTGTGCAGCGCATGCATTGCCCACGGGCGGCCAAAACAAGGGGCGGCCGCAGGCCACATCAAGTTCTATCATCCAAGCAAAATTTTTACGAATTTCTCAAAGTGAAACTTATAATAAGTCGAATAAATATGCTGAATTTTAAATAGAGTTATTGAAAAATCAAAATGTCTCAATTTCTCGATAGTATAGCACAGTTAAAAAAAATAGAATGTGGTGCACGATGTGATAGTACACTGTCCACTAATGTCTAGTCTTTGCACACATCATTCATTTAATCGCGAAATTCGTGGCAGAGCCGGCAATACCGCAACAGAAAAGGATTTTTGCTTATCAGCTGCACTGACGACGTACTGTGGACCGATGCTTAACAAAGGTGTCTCAAAAATGATTTTTGTGAATGTTGCTTAACGAAAATAAATAATATGGCTAAGATTACCTAAGAAATAGGAATGCGTAAATTCAATATGAATTTGGGGAGAGAGAGAAATTAAACGTTTCAATTTAATAATAGCTTTACAATTTAGAAAAACGAAATAGAGGAAAGAAGTGATTTTTGTGTTTATATGCATTTTTGTTAATGTTTTCCTTTTTCTCTTATGCAAGTAGATGAGTTTATAACGTCAACGCTGAGTAATACTCAAAACATGAAAAATTTTCTAGAGAGGTGGCACATTAGGTTTTCCCGCGGGTGGTCGACACCCTAGGATCGGTCCTTGATTTAGTGTATGAAATGGATCGCGCTAATAGTAAACAAATGCACCAATCACGTGTATATAGTCTTTTAAAAGCTTAAATAAAATGATATATATTTAAGATAATATAACTATTTATAAATTATTATGAAATTAAATAGAACTATTCATCTTAATACTACATAACGCATTAATTTACATCTTTTTCGGGACTCCGAAAATAATTAGGCGTAGAGAATGCCCGTGCACATAGTAAAATTTAATAGAAAACCCTCATATTTACTTACGAAACTTTTGAAATGTAGCATTTTGAAGATCTTTAAGATAATGTACAGAAGTACATATCTGTAGTACAAGTAACTAATAGATTTTGCTTAAAACATATATAACACAAAGATATCCAGCTGAGAATAGCAATTATGCACTAGACACATATGCGACATTGAACTTGCATGTGTACTGTAACTGAAATACAGAGAAAGTGTGCTGTTTTCTCCTCTCTTGACAAGCATTACTCACAATTGAGTAATAGCATTAGTTTCGTTATCTTACTGCTTTTAAACGCTCGTTAATTAAAATGACTGAGGAATTTTTAAGTTGACATGATCAGTTTTGGTTTCTGTTGTTTCATCTCCTTACGAAATAAGAGAATTTACGCATTTGTTAAGAAACCTTGAAATGCAGAAATTTAATGCATGTGCTGTATTTACTTTAATTAAACAGTAGTTCAAAACTCATGTTAAAAACATACAAAATTTTAAGAAAATCAAAGCACACTGAAAGGGAGCTTTGGATTCTATTATTTTTGAATCTGAAATAATGGGCTAATTCATGACAGTCACATGAAAAATGTAATCACGTGTTCTCTATTGAATGAGCTTAATTCATGTGACGTCATAGTCACATGATAATGATAACCGTGTTTTTAGCCAATCAGTTCAAAAGTTCACGTGATGTTATAATCATTTGATAAAAACAATCATGTGTTTCAGCTAATCAGTTTATGCGCTTCGTTGTTGCCAACTTTTGATCCTTTCAGAAACTTTCTCTTAAAAAGTACAAATTTATCAACAACAATAACGCACAAAGGTAGACAAAATGCATTTAATTTAAAAGTATATGCTTAAAATAAGATTTTTTTTAATTTTAAAATCCTTTGAAGAATTCTTTTTATAACGTTTGAACATAATTACCGAATTATGAAATTTGATCTAAATTTTACAGATAAAACAAGAAGTACTATTAAGTTTAATGTTTGTTTTGAATTCAATGGAGAACACGTGATTGTCTTTATCATGTGATCGTCACGAATTGAGACCATTGAAAACTAAAATTAGACTAGCACTTGTTGTTCTACTTGTAAAATTAAGAGAAACTTTCATAGTTAATAATTGGGTAAAAATGTTCAAATATTAAGATTTTTCAAAAAGTTTCTGAATATTAAAAAAAATTCTTTTCTACGTTTATTTTACCTATGTGCGCTATTATTGTTGATATATATGTATTTTTCAAAAAAAAGTTTTTGACAAAAAGCAAAAAATGGTAACAGCGAAGGCAATGAGCAGATTGGTTGAAAACACGTGATTGCAGTTATCATGTGATTATGACGTAGTTCCTTGGAAGTTTTTGTTTTGTTGTTTCCATGAATTTTATAGCTTAAAATTATACTATATTTTGGTTGATACTGTGTGCTTCTTCGAAGAATAAAAACTTAAAAATTGATAAGCTAATTCTTTTGTTTCTTATTTTTAAGTTAAATTGGCAGTTCTTGGAATCAGATATTAAAAAAATATTCTTTAATATATATAATTGCTAACAGATTTCTTTCAAAAAATAATATCAATGTTTTTAAAATAGATCGTTTTTAATATATTTTTCCGTTATTTGAATGGGAAAACAACGCTTTCTAACCATAATATTAAAAATTATTTAAATGACTTAGAAATTCTCTAAATTTACAAACTTGTTTGCTTCAGCAATCCAGTTATGATTATCAAGCTTTTTTTTGGAAGAATGAGCAATTAATTGCAGAAAAACACTGTATTTGAAATAAATACATAACTTTTAGGTGAATAATAATCATAAAGTGACATATCAACAAAAAGATAAGTTCATCTATTTTATTATTTGTTAAGACATCTCAGGATTATTTTAGAAATAACGTTATTATTTCACGTTCTTATATGTTACGCGCAATTTGTTGTCCGAAAGTAGTTACGACATTTGCGTATTTCTGAGTGGAACGAAAAGTTACAAATATATATATATATATCTCACATTTTTATAATACAAAATTATATTATCTATAAATTTTATAATTTATTATCAAAAATTGAATGCTTATAACAAAATATATAATTTCAAAATACGTTCTCCTTTAAATAACACAGAGAATTGATAAAATTAGCTTTTAAATATTGCAGGAACTTAAGCCACCAGATCATCGGGCTTCTCAATGAACGTATCTATTCGAATCTAAGCCATTGAGAGCACTTCAAATTGTCAGCACGTTTTAGGGAAAAAACAAGTAATATAAAAAAAAAATTTTAAGTCAATTCCTACTTAGATCAAAGAAAAATTGTATTTTCGCTACTTTTTATTAAATAGGTACAATTAATATAAATATGCATATACATAGGACAGAATCACAACATTAAGCGGTAATTAATTTTTTAAAATTATCATTAAAGTATCGTATTGTCATCAAAAACAATCGTGTATATAAAATTTCAGTTCATCTGAATGCTTTAAAGCGTGAGAAAAAAATCTTTTTATGCTTTGACACAAATCGCCAAAAGGGTCGCTAAGTCGCCAAAAATGATGTCAACGTGGCTGTATTTGTAATTCTTTAAATAATTAGTTTTAATCAATTTTTATTAATTATAATTAAATTATTGTATTGTCATCCAAAATAATCATGTATATAAAATTTCAGCTTAATTGAGCGCTTTAAAATGTATTTTATTAACGATTGAAAATTCCACCAAGATAAATAAATAAATAAATATATAGAGAGTGTGAGTTAATAGTAGGAAATGAATAAAAAAATAAGAGTAAAAATAGAGTACAAAATCAATATCCAATATTTACGGAACTAAAAAAGATTAACACTAGAGTGACCAAGGAAAAGTCATTTTGACTATTTTTCAATTTCAATTAGAAAAACAGTTATGTACACAATATCTTAGAATTTCTTAGAATATATTTTTTTCCAAGTGAAGTAAGTTTTTTATTGTTAATATTTACTAATAACTCGTTATATGACTGCAAATAATATTAAAAAATTTAAAAATTAATTTTAAACAAATTTTTTTATACATTAGTTATTCTTTCTCAATGCAGTCATTTTGACTACTTTTGGGCAATATAGGTATATACTAGGTTTCAGTCTTGCTAATGTTAGAATCAGAACTAATAAGAAGTGAATAATTAATTTATTTTTCCAGTATTAAAAACTTTTAAATACATAGATGAGTCTGTTACTGCTCTAACTGTCAGTATCTGGTTTAATTTTCCTATCCAAAAATATTTTGCGAATTCGATTCTAAGCTACGCCCAATTTTCAGCAGCAATAATGGGTAAAAAGAAAAGTTTAGATTCATAGCAAATGCGGTAAATAAAGAAAATGTTACATATTTCTGGTGATCGAAATAAATTTTTTCATATTTCGTGCACTTTAGGTTGACAAAAATTCCTGATAAATATTCTTAAATATCTTCACAGTATAGAAATAAAACATGTTATCTACTGTAAAGGAAATAACTTTTATTTCGAATTTGCAAAACTGTGAGAAAATAAAGGATTCATACAGAGAAAAAATATCTATTATATTCTCTTTTAAAAATGAAAGTGATAATGAAAATCACACATATTTATCTTTTTCCATCTTCATCAAATTTTTCAATGTACAAGCAATTGTTCATATTATAACAAACCATAATTTTATGAAGGATACAGCATTATTTATTAAGTCACAACAAGTATTTGAATAATAAAAATTTTTTTTTAGTGTACCAAGTTTTTATAACGGCTTAAAAAGAATATTTTTTACTTCTTTTTCCACATTTTCATCCACTTCTGAGCTATGGTCCGAATCTCATATGTCTCTAACTCATCGGGAAGTTAGTTTAAAATCAATTACAAAATTTCACCCGGACAGACAAAAAAGAAAGCGAGTTAATAAAAGCATGGTAAAAATTAAGTAATTTTAGATCTCAAAATAAGTCATTTAACAAAAGTGATTTTTAATCCAACTATGATCTAATGCTAAACGTTTTGATTCATTCACAATTTTATTGAAACGTTTTAATTCATTTACAATTTTATTGAAACGTTTTCAATGATTCAAACGGAATGATCAAAAATAAAGGCATGAATCACTTCTGATGTATTCTGAGAACCTTTTCTTCTTTCAAAGGAGTTAACAGACTTAACATGAAAATGTCTAAATTTATGCACCATATGACCCTGACCGCCATCGAAGTATTTCTTTGCGGCGTATGTCTTTCAATATGTTTTGATTTTACGCAGCTAAATATAGCAATTTTCTCGGGAGAAGACATTGTTGATGTATGTATTCTCTTTCTCCATTATGTCATACAACGTCCAGCAGAACGATTAAGTCCAAAGAAGAATATTATAATAGTAGAAACGAGTTTTTTGTCATTTTCGAAGCTTTTGTGAAACAATGTCTTTTGTGCGTAAAATGTAAATTAATTTCTTTTCAAGAATTGTTAGTTGTGTTTTTTTTTCAATAAATTTCATGTGTTTTAATGTAGACGTAAAAGTATAGTCCTAGTTCAAAGTTCTTACTTAAACAAGAATGGTGTTAAAGTATAAAAATTGACAGTAAATGATTTAATTTTTTAGAGTCAATTTTTAGATGCATGAATTTTTCTAGGGATGCTTTCAAAACAAAAGCTATCATCCGCAAGGTTCCATTATTACGTAATAAATATCAAGGATTTTCTCATCTTTTGAAATTTTTTATCTTGGGGAAACTCCGAACTACTTCGGAAAAATAGTTTCTGTACTATTTTATCGGAACCTTTTTTCGGAGAAATAGTTTTCAGGATTAAGTTGAGTTGAAGGTACATCAACAATTTACACATGAGGTTTTGTTGATAACACAAAGAATTAATTTTTGCTCTGTAATTATATTCCAGTAATATAAACATTTTATACAAAGCAGAAAACAAAATTATGAAGCGATGTTATTTATAGATTATTTATAATGTTATTCTAAAAACCAAGGTATTAGTTTTTAGTTTGCAAGGAAGTAAATTATTTAAAGAGCCCCACACCACACACATAGGTTTCTGTTGACATGATAGTCATGTAAAAATTTAATAGCATATAATTTTGTCTAAAACTTTAACTGAACTTATGATCAGGAGAGATTACTTTTCAAATAAAATAAAATAAGAGTATTTTTTTTTTAAAAAAACTACAGCTTAGGAATTAAGAAAGCCTTCTTTGAAAATTCAACTAAAATTGATAATTTTCTTTGGTTAATTTGTTTTTATGAAAGTTTTCCAGGGGAATTTAAGACGGTTTTCTGTATTCAGGTATTTCAGACAATAATGTCACTAATGCTTATAAAAAGATTTATTTGCAAAATAATCGTTATACTTTAATAGTACCAAATCTTTTGGGTATTAAAGCGCATTCAATACTGTCGATAAAGACTATTAAACAGAAATGTTTCGTTGAATAGTTGAAATAAAATAAAATATTTTAAATTTAGATACATTTCATGTTTTTATTTATGTTAAACTTTACTGAAATCTTAAAAATTAAATATTTTACAAAGATTTCGATTACAAAGAGTCTGCTTTGTTCAAAAGTATAATGCAAGTTCTAGTTATGTTGCAATGTAGGGTTATGTGGTGTGTTATTTTTCCACCTTTTCTAATATTCTCATGTACTATTCACGTAACTGCTTATTATATTCCAGGCTCTGTGGTAAAAATTGTGATTAATGAACATGAAAAGGTATAAGGGCGGCAGGTGTTACGTATGTTCTTTTTTGCGATGATATCGTCTGACTTTTCCAAGTCATCTTCAAACAATAAAGAAGAGAGAGCCTTGGTTAAAAATCTAATTTCTGTCTGCATGTATTACAAGTGGACAAATAGAGTAAGCAACACAAGAGGAAAATTATTAATCGCCTTTTTTTAAATATATATATATATATATATATATATATATATATATATATATATATATTTATTAGTAAGTAAATTGAAGTTAAGTCATTGAGAAGCGCCTTGCTATTTTCGTAAACATGGCTTTTAGGTTTACTATATAATTGTTGGTTTCTTTTAATGGTTCAGAATTTGCCTTTATTGCAATTACGGCATTTTAACCAAATTTTTGTATTTTCAGGATGAGTAAAATTTATAATCAAGTTTAATTGGTGGAAATAACTGTGGATAAATATATATAAAGAAATTGCTGATTAATATTCTTAATAGCTTGACTAACGTTGATTGAGGATATATATATGTGGCATGCAGCCAAAAGCAAAACACAAGTCTTCGCGCGCAGGCGCATTGAATTGAAACTGAAACAAAAACTTTTGGACATTAGAGCAGAGAAAGAGAGAAGCAGCGAAGGAGAACGCGAGAGGTGCGCGAGCAGGCGTTACCTTCTGAATATCATCGTCAATCTTATCTGTAAAAACAACTACCTTTTTAATTAATTTTTGTTTAATGTTAAATAAACCATAAGAAAGAGAAACGTATTGGACCCCTTGTTGTCTCCCACAAATTATGGGGGCTCGGCCGGGATCGATAAAATTTCGATTTTGAACCAAAGTCTGGACAATGAACAACAGCGTCCGTGAAGGAGACGCTCCGCCATTTTTCGGAAACTTCGTTCAACCTGTGTAGAGGTTGAATTTTTTTCAACTTCATTCCGCCTGTGTAGAGGTCGGAACAAATAACAAAATAACCTGTGTAGAGGTGTATTTTTCAACGAACCATCGACAAATATTCCGCCTGTGTAGAGGTCGGAACAAATAACAAAATAACCTGTGTAGAGGTGTATTTTCAACGAACCATCGACAAATATTCCGCCTGTGTAGAGGTCGGAACAAATAACAAAATAACCTGTGTAGAGGTGTATTTTTCAACGAACCCTCAAAATCCCGCCTGTGTAGAGGTTGGAACTAACTCAGTGTGAATAATCCGCCTGTGTAGAGGCCGGAACCACAATTTCAACTATATTACCTGCGAAGAGGTGAAATCAGTGGAATCGAAATTTTTCTTCATTGGATACATCGTACGTGCGAGCAACAAGGGAGCCAAAAAAAAAAAAAAAAAAAAAAGAGGTAGGATCTTTTCATATTTTTATAAAACGTATAAAAACGCTCTTAAAGAGGATCTCATAAGAGTTGTTGAGGAGCTAGACGGTACTGTGGAAAGTACTGACACTATAGTTAAACTAAAGACTAAAATTGAGAACAGTAGTACATTTGAAAGTGATCCAGATTTCGTTAAAACTTTAATTCAAAACTGTATAGATGAGAGAGTATCGCAAAACGAAAGAGAGGTAACTTCAGAACAAAAAATTGAGCTCGCGAAACTTCAGTTAGCAAAATTAGAAAAGAAATCGAACTTCAATTGGCTAAAAATAAAGCATTAAGTTTAAATCCTGCAGCTAAAGTCGAAGAAAAACAGTTCGAAACTAACATAGAAAATATGATAAAAGTATAAAAACTTTATCTCTTCCTGTTCCCACCAGATCTGAAAATTTTAATCTGTTCTTCCAATCATTAGAACGCGCATTTTTAACCAAGAAAATAAATGACGAATATAAATCTGAAATTTTAATAAATCTTCTGGGCGAAAGAGCTCATAACGTCTTACTGTATATTAAAGAAGAGGAATTAAATGACTATGAAAAACTAAAATCTATAGTACTCAGAGAATTCCAATTAACCCCTCGCGAGTGTTTAAACTCATTTAAAAATGCTGTAAAATCATCAGGCGAGACATACATCCAATTTGCTGCAAGATTGACGGCAAACTTCCAATATTATTGTTCGTTAAGAAAAGTTAATTCCTTTGAATCTCTATGTGATCTTATAATTTCTGATAAATTATTTGAAACTTTAAATAAGGAAACTGCAACTCATATTGGCATTCGAGAAGCAGAAGATTGGTTTAGGCCTATTGATTTAGCTAAAGAGTGTGATATTTATATTTCATCTAGAAGCGGATCACATAAAGAAATTCCTATTACTTATGGATATACCCAAGACCCCTTTAAAAATAAATCACAAAACTTTAAAACAAAGATTAAAGAGAACTATCCCCAATATCATGAAAGAGAAAATAAAAATTGCTATATATGCGGTGATTCATCTCATTGCGCAAGAGACTGTGAGAAGCGTTTTAAACCTAAAGAATCTAATGATCACATCCACAATAAAATAAACGTGAATACTTTGAAAATCGAGAGCGAAAAACAAAATAGCGATGAATGCGCAAATCTTCAATACGTAAACATTTTTGTGGAAAATCAGCCCGTAACAGCTTTGATTGATTCAGGTTGCCAGATCCCAGTTTTAAATTCCTCACTAATTAGAGTGCAAACACCTTCCGAAGAGATCATAACATTAAGTTCATGTTTTGGCGAACAGCGTATGGTAGAAGTTAAACTCATAAATATTTCTCTTAATCAACACTCTCTAGCTTAAGTGTGAGAACGGCAATATCACCGACCTTGACCGAAGAATTTATTATACATCCCAGTGTATATTCTGAAATAGAGAAACTAGGCCACGCAAAGAGCGATGTTTTATTGAGTGAAAGTGGATCCTCTTTGAGTGCAGATTGTGGTGTTTCTTTTCCAAATGTTTCTGTTTCAAATGTGATAGAAAACTCTAGTTATGATTTATCACATGTTAAAAACTTTAATACTAGAAATGATTCGAGTTCTCTAATTAAGGATTATAAATGTAATAAAATTAAGATTACTAAGTTAAAATTGAGTATTGTAAGAGAAAAAATGTTCTGATATAGTATTGTGTAAGAAAGCCAATGGTGCCATGAAAACGAGTTCCGTGGAATTTATCTCCCGCTCACCTAACCCTTTACCTATGAAGAGTGAACATCGACGGTTTGTGTTGCTCCGAAAAATTTTTGAGCCTTGGCAGTGGAAGCGAAGGAAAAAAGAGAAATCGTTTTGAACAGACGTCCAGAACTCTACAGAGGAAAATATCGATGCGTTCAACCAAAGATCAACTTGTTGAAAAAGACGTTCTTATGCCTGTGAAAAACAATGTTTTCCTGTGGAACCTTCCGGATGTCGAAGAGGTGCCTTCACATGATGGAGAAACTGTCTAGTTCAACAAAATTATGATATGTTTAATCTCTATATATTTGTCGTATAGTCCTTGTCTGTTCCGTTTTTTTTTGTATGTTTCAGATTCTCCTCTGGTCTCCATGGAAGTACCGCTGCGGACAGTGTACAGTCAGAATGGCCGTTGTGGCATGCAGCCAAAAGCAAAACACAAGTCTTCGCGCGCAGGCGCATTGAATTGAAACTGAAACAAAAACTTTTGGACATTAGAGCAGAGAAAGAGAGAAGCAGCGAAGGAGAACGCGAGAGGTGCGCGAGCAGGCGTTACCTTCTGAATATCATCGTCAATCTTATCTGTAAAAACAACTACCTTTTAATTAATTTTTGTTTAATGTTAAATAACCCCTTGTTGTCTCCCACACACACACACACATATATATATATATATATATATATATATATATATATATATATATATATATGTGTGTGTGTGTGTGTCCTTAATATCAGAAAGAAAAACTTTTTTTCTCTCTCTCTATCTTTTTTTGTTCTTCTTTTAAGGTACCCGACTACGTTCGGAACCGTGATTTTAAAAAGCGCATAAATGGATAATTTTCATGATATTTAGTGTCACTTAGATTAGAATACGTGTATAAAATTGTTTGAGGACATTTTGACAAAAAAATTTATTTCAATACAATATTTCGGCAAAAAATTAACTTAGAATAACCTTTTTTCCAAATGTTCTCCTTTTGTGAAAAGTGTTTCTAGTATAATAATATTTTGCCTGTATATAGCTCAGACCTCTGTACAGACGCTCAACTATGATTTTTGAAAAATTCACACTATTTTCAGAGTTACAACCATTTGAAATAATTATCGGCGTTTTTTTCTTAAAATTTCTCCCCTCTGTTGTCGTAAAACATGGATAAACACACTTCTAAGTTACATATTTCAAAAATTCTAGTTGGGTCTCTGTACAGAGGTCTGATCTATACACAGGCAAAATATTATTACAATAAAAGCATTTTTCACAAAAGGAGAATATTTTGAAAATGGGTCATTCTATGTTCATTTTTTGTCAAAATATTGTACTTGAATAATTTTTTATTGTAGTATTATTCTTAAAACTATTTTGTATACATTTTCTAATCTAAGTGACACTAAATATCATAAATATTATCCATTTAGACGCTTTAGCAAAATCACGGTCCCGAACGTAGTCGGATACCTTAAATAGGCTACATTTTAGCAATATAACCTTTGCATACACGACAAATACCCCTCGTTTGAGAATCATTTCATTGGTGGCATCATCTAGTGGCGGCTACTACAAATTTTTGACTCTTGAATACAATTGAAACTCTCGCCGGATGCTAAATACTAACGTGGTTTAATGCTACCAAGAGAATAAGAGCTAAATTAATACTCAAGGGACCTTTTACATCCCTCATAATCATATGCCGTACGTGCCTACGATTTTCGTATCCAGAAATCTATGGATTCCGGCTGCAATCGAACTCGCAGCCTTGGGTTCACGCAGTGGCGTAACGGAGAATATTAAGGTCTCCCCCCCAGAAAACTCAGGTTTAGGGTCCCAAGCTCAAATACGCACTTAGCATCATCCAAGCTTTGGACCCATTAGAGTCCCTGCCCTCCCCCCAAAATGTGGGGGTTACGGGGGTGTACTTTTCTCCACTGGGTTCACGAGGCGAGACCGCTTCCTCTAAGTCACTGACTGAACAGACTGGAATAAAAAACATAAATACTCAGTTATCAATTTTAGAACTTAATTCGATCTATACTAAATAAAAGCCCATGTCTGAAAGTGCATAAATATATGCGTTATAAAAGTTTCCAAAGGTCAATTGATCGATCCATTGCCATGTATCAACGAATTAATGAATGTGAAAATGAAGTCTGTACTGTGAATTCTGAAGACATTGATGGAGTGGATCTCAGTTTTGCTTAAAAATGAACGAGTGAAATAAATTATGTTTGATTATTGTGAAATTCCAGCGATGCGCTTTCCTTTGAGGATAGTTAGCCTCCTGCCGTCTTGTGAGGTCTTCTTTTTACCTTAAAAGTAAACTCTTTATGATTTTTTCATTTACATATAAATGCCCAAATCATTATTTTATTTATGACCATATTTCATACATCTAGTATTATACCGTAATTGGGAAAGAAGCGTAAGAAAATTTCCCAGCAAAAAAAATTGCATGAAAATTCTATTACAAATTCTACTTTTACAGATACATTTAAATTATAAGAGGCGAGTTTTTGGAGTTTTAAGTTAATTTAAATACATTTATTTGGTGAAATAAAGCTGAATCCAAATCATACATTTATACCTTCACTAAGAATAGAGCCATAGAAATCTTGTATAATGTTTGTGGATGGCTTATCTTAGTGGCGCACACAAGAGGGGGTCCTGGGGGTCCGGACCCCCTAAAGCCCTTGATTTTTTTCTCAGTTGATTATAATTCTTAGTATACAGTACGAAAAATTTAATTAAGTATTTGTTATTAATGATTAATTTTATTAATTAATGCTAATTATTTATTCAATAATTAGTTTTTTACTGTGTTTTGCTCCCGAAAATCAACAAAATCAAAAGGAGAATGATACAAGAATGGTGAATTTTTGACCCCGGACCCCCTTAAAAATTCCTGTGTGCGCTACTGGTTTACCTTATTCTTTGTTTCTAAAATGTTGGTATGTATAGTGCATTCTTAAAATTAATGCATCCTTTTATTTTGAATCATGATTCTTTACTAATTTTGTGGCCAGGATAGCTAAATAGCCACAGTCCTGATGGCACTGAAGACCCGCCGTGTTGAGGGACTGATGCATGCTCATATAATCTGTCGAGGCTCAAGGTCCTCACGTTCGCATGATGTGTAAGGAGAAAAAATGGAGTGCCCTCATAGGTGTCGTCTTCGTCATTTGATCATGTTTCGTAATTATTAGGACGGTGGTCATGTGTTGTGTTTCTGAGTACGCCGTTAATGAGCAACGAATTAACTGAACCCTTTTACTTTTCTAATATTCTTCTTCTAACCTGAGCAGTGGCGCACACAGGAATTTTTCAAGGGGAGGGGTCCGGGGTCGAAAGTTCTCCATTCCTGTATCATGCTCCTTTTGATTTTGTCGATTTTCGGGAACAAGACACAGTAAAAAACTAGTTTTTGAATAAATAATTATCATTAATTAATAAAATTATTCATTAATATCAAGTAATTAATTAAATTTTACGTACTATATACTTAGAATTATAATCAATCGGAAAAAAAATCAAGGGCTTTGGGGGGGAAGGTCCGGACCCCCAGGACCCCCTTGTGTGCGCCACTGAACCTGAGTATAAGTATTTGTGTGTGTTTCCTCCTTATATATACAAACGTTTATGAGTTCATCTGTAGGGGTATAAACTATTTGCATAATCCAAGAATTAAGGGCGTGGTAGCTGAATTGTCATTGCCGTGAGCTAGGGTGGTGCTGCTTCCATTGAGTTGTAGCTTCCAGTCCTTATCACACAAAAGACCCGATGTTTAGACGGTTTTATTCATGTTAAATCCATGGATGCTTAAATTCTTTGCAACGTGTGGAAATTTGGAGAGTGCGTTACCAGCTCAGGTATCATCCTGGGCACTTGATCATGTTTCAAAATTACGAAGACCGTCATCAATAGCTCTACTATTGCTTCGAAGGTCAACGTTGATAAATAATAAATTAGGAACCAATGAAATACAGTTAGTTGTTTTCTTAATAAAGAATAAAAAAACGGCATCATTTTTCTTGCATTTTTTTTTTGAAAAAAAAAATTATTTCCCTTAGGAAAAACGAATGTTTATTTTATCTCTCCCATGTTTATTTAAACAAGCATGCAAATTGCTGTAAGCTTTTTTTTTTTAATTAGAATTACAATAATTATTTTCAAAACATTTTTTTAAAAAATAGAGCTTGTTTTAGAATAATTAATGTCGAACTGTTCTAATTTCGAAGAAATGAGCACAATTAAATATGACACGATTCCTGTGAAAATATAGGCAGCTATTTTTCAAGAAATATACCATTAGATTTTCTGATTTGCATAAAATTTGGTGCAATTATTTTTGCTATGCAGCATAACATTCGCTTTTATGATTTCGTTCTGAAGCTATACATCAAAATTGTGAAAAAACGTTTTAGTCGAAGAAGTTTTATACACTATTCTATGATCGACAGATTTTACTTTCTTTTTCTATTTTCTTAAATCATGAGAAAAAAGGCGAACAACCTTAAATTTAAAATAGATTTCTTAAATTTTACTTTCCACTGTATTTTTAAAATCATATATACGTTTCATTTTTATTGAAATCCAGTAAATAACGATAAAATAACTATCGTTTTAAAAGGAAAATATTAATATTAATAATAATAATAATTTATTATATCAGCTTAGCTACTAACACGTAAAGGTTGCCCTAATAGGACGTATAAAAGGGAAAATTCATTTTTAAAATTCGTTTAAAATAAAATATTTAGTGAAGTATTTATGTATTATTATTACATGAAAAGTTTTTATCTGTTTTGATAGGAAATTCATGAATTTAATTTATATTATAACATTTTGAAAACGTTCTTTATCAAAGATGTTAATATTAGTTTTTTCATCTCTCAGCACACATGCTGATATTTTCCAAAATTCCCTCGCGTTACATAAAAAAATAAAATATCTGGAATTATATGTCGTATCATTTGCAACACACACACATACATTCCATCAAGATAAACACACACCTCTTTTATTTCCACTTTAGCGCTTTATTTTTATAATTCCAGAGATTCAAGAGACGATAGCTGTATAATTTTAGTTTTGATATAGGTGAAGGTCTTTTTAAATTACCGGAAATAAACAAGACAGATAAGGACTCTAAATTCACTTCAAATGAACCGTAATTTGAACAAAATGATGCTCGTGCCGAAAATAACGTTTGTTACTTAAAATTAACATTTGATGCGCGTAGGAATCACCGTAGCGAAGCGATAGCACACAGATTAATAGCTGCTGGTAAGTGTCAGTCGAAAGCCATCAAACATATATGTCATTTGTATTCTGTATGAAATCTCCAGATGTTTGTTGTTGCAGCTCGTGGGTGAGATGCCAGTTTAGTTAACGGCCTGTGACATTGAGAAATCATAATAATACCAAACTTTCTGTATTTCAGAAAACATTTTAGTAGGTGGCTAATGACCGTTCTCTTTGATGTTTTTCGAACTGTCATTGAAAGAAGTCTTTGTTGTAGGACATCAGCTTAGAAATAATATGGAATTATTTCTGGTGAGGGGATTATAAGCTTCATCCCGGACATGGAAGTTGATTCTATAAACGTAATATTTTTTGAGTGATTTTTGGTTTTATTCTATAAATATCATTTACTGATAAATATACATGAATGCACACAATAACATAAAAAAAACGGTGCATCAAGAGGGATGCATACGAATGGGATGAAATTGCCAATGCGCATACATTATGATAGAAAATGTTAATAGTTAACTTATAAAGAGATTAGTGATTGACAGGCTGGAGCTCGTACGTATTCCGAAGGAGCATCGGGGTAGAGAATAAAACACAAGATAGTCCAATACTAACGCAAATTCCATGAAAATGTGGTGTCATAGGTCCACGTTAGCTGTATGATTGCTTTTGATAAATTCATGAACAGTATGAGTAGATGTCCTCATTTGAGAGAGGACAAACTATATATTGGATTAAAGGGAGCAGCAATCATCTCGGAAGATCGGTTGACATTTGATTCGAAACTAAACTACTATTAAATAATGTTGGCAGGAATGAACTATGTCCTTTGAGATCTTTAAGAAGGTAGTGGACGACTGATAACGACGACAGAACGTGAGGACAGTGTGATCGCTCAATCGAGCCGTCTTATTAGCGATCCTATGAGGTTTGACCAGAGACCACAAAGACTGTCGATTGGTCACGGATCCATTGCTTCGACTGTTACACACCACGAGGTGCGTTTGCAGCATGCCAAGCGCATTAGAGAAGAAATCTCATGGACTAGAGAAAATTGTTTTGAGTGATGAGGCTCCGAACTGAGCCTTGATGAACAGTGAAAGCTTGTCTGGAGACTCCCAGGGTAGTGATGGAATATTCACCTGACTTCTTCCGCAACATAGCCGGACAAACAAGTGTTGTTGTATGCGTGTGTCATTTCATACAGCCGTACCCATTTGATTGGCATCCGTGACACACTCACAGCCCAATAGTACGTCGACAAGACTCTGCCTCTTCCTTTCACGGATCTCAGGTTGTACATTAAACAAAATAATACCCAACTGTGCACAGTACACCTTTGTCTTGATTGTCTTGGTGCTTCTTTAAAGCTTTCCTAGGCGGCGAGATAACCGAAAGACGAAAGTTATCATCTTTCTCCGTCCCTGAATCGCGCCGATCTAACTCCGTAATTTGAATGTGTATGGCAAACAATCTCACAGAAAGACAACAATCAGTTCTATCAGTCACTGCCCATCCTTATTGTAGATTGGCTTAAGCCGAAAATGAGCCAACACATAGCTGGGTTTTTTTTAAATGTCCGTGTAGCTATATTTTCTGACAAAAGATTCAATTTTTTATGAGACTATTAGCGTTTTGTTTTTAATACATGTACGTCACATCTACATCTTTCGTCTCATTTGGATAACTGCTTGGTGCATCGCTTTTTATGTCGCAGAGTTTTTATAAATAATTTATGAAAAATTTCATTTAAGCCTAAAAAATTAATTTTTTAAATGTTCAAGCATTTCTATATTATTATTTTATTTATATTCAATAATTTAACTTTAGATCTTTGTTTTTATTCCCTATGAAAATATTCCGGAAATCAATTCAAATGATTTTTCATTTCTTTGCTGTGGAAAACAAAAATTGCCCGTTTCATCAAATATAATTGCTTTATTATTATCTTTTGGATCAACTAGTTTACTAGAGTTATTTCTGCAATTCGAGGTCATTATTAAGGAAACTTATAAATAAAACACACACACACACACACACAAGTAATATAAAAAAAAATTTAAGTCAATTCCTACTTAGATCAACAAAGAAAATTTTTATTTTAGCCACTTTTTATTAAATAGTTACAATTAATATAAATATGTATATACATATGACAGAATCACAAAATTAAGTGGTAATTCATTTTTATTAATTATCATTAAAGTATCGTATTGTCATCCAAAACAATCATGTACATAAAATTTCAGTTCAACTGAAGGCTTTATAACGTGAGAAAAAACCTTTTCAAGTTTTGACTCAAGTCGCCAAAAATGATGCCAACGTGGCTGTATTTGTAGTTCTTTAAATATTTAGTTATAATCAATTAATTTTTATTAATTATAATTAAATTATTGTATTGTCATCCAAAATAATCATGTATATAAAATTTCAGCTCAATGGAGCGCTTTAAAATGTATTTCATTAACGATTGAAAATTCAACCAAGATAAATAAGCTAATAGTGTGAGCTAACAGTGAGTAATAGTGAGCTGCTTAATTGAATTTCATTTTAGTTAGCAACATCAACTTTGTTTGAAAATAAGAATTCCATCTCTAGTTATTAATTATAATATTATTAATGATGTCATTAATACAGATGTAGCTTGACTATATATAAACTTAACTCTTGAGAGAGAAAGATTGAATTCAAAAGAACTTTAATACTTTATTTTTAATAATTTTAATAAATTTTAACAAAATAAAATACGCATCTTATATATGAAAATAATGTTTAAGAAAACTATATGAGATTACATTCTCGGAAAAATTGGACGAGCTATTACCTTACCCAAAAATTTAGTGTTTTTCTTTTTGAAATAAAAGACCTCTCTCAAAAATTACTCAATATACGTTTCCAATGCTGCTTTTATAGCTTTAACTATCTAATTGGAGTTGAAATGCATGAAAATAAAAAAAGAACAGCAGTTGTAATTCCGTATTAGATCCTTTCAGCAAGTTTCAATTTTATTCTTACGTTTCTTGCATGTTCCGTGTCAATCAATATACGTGCTCATTAATCCATAAGCTACCTCACAAGCAACAAAATCAAATTCATTAACACAAAAGACATGGTATTAGCAGTTTATTAACTTTTAAATAACCTTTGTATTAAAGGTTCTTTGAGAAAGGCTTACATAACTTAACATTTATTATTATGAAAGAAAATGCTTGAAGAGGCGTCTGTGTTTGTGACAAATCAATCCTTCCTCAGAATTTTTGTACAATGTAAAGTTTCTCTTAACTTTTTAGTTTATTAAATTGGTATTTATTGATTTATGTATTCCTTTCATAGTACTCTACGCAAATTTCAGTTTGATTCGTATTTTTATAATTTTGATTTATTTTAAAACCAATCACCTCATTTTCAAATAAATTAATTACTTTCTACTCTAAAAATAAGAAATAAATCGTTTGTTTATATAAAATGATAATCTCCTTCTTCTTTCAGAGCACTACAGCCGATTACCAGCCAAGGCTATCTCAGCTAGCTTAATACAGGGTAGGGCATTAAGTCGATCGCGATCGTCCGGTAGGCCACCGAGACATTTTCGGGTGACCGCCTTCGCTATAACTGAATAATCATTTCCTCGTATGAAGCTCTAGAAATATTTTAAATGTAAGGAGGGAAAAAATCGAATCACAAGAGAAAATTTTGTTATTTGTTAAATAGAAATCACGCTTCGCTATTTGGAGTTTATTTTACGAAGAAAATCGTAAAATGTTCTTGGTTACAGGAAAAAGTTCGCTAATTAGAGAAATTTGCAAGATAGAGGTTCGTAAAATGGAGGTCCAACTGTATTGTAGACTCTCTTTTAGCTCACTACACCTACGCCACAGGGTGGACCACAACCCCTTGAAAAAATTAGAAGTAGCCCGTACCCTGGAAAAGTCTACCCACCCCTGTCTTAGACCCTCTTGATCTATTTGATGCCATGTTCTTCCATCGGTAAGTCCCAAGTCCTTCAAGCACTTGTCTACTTTATCCATCCACCTTGTTCTCTGTCTTTCCTCTTTTCCCTTTTCCATCTGGAGATCGGAAAATTATTTTCTTTAGAGGATTTTCATCGCTATCTCAAAATACATGCCCCAGCCACCTTCTTGGGGAAGCCTTGATCACTTTGACTATGTTGAGCTCTTTGTATTTCGATTGAAGCTCAAGGTTGTATCGTGTTCTCCAGAAAATGATAATCATTTCACTATAATGCACATATTCTGGAATAAATCTTATCTTAATTCGCCTTCAGAATTTGTTTTCAATGCAAATAACTGAACACATAAAAGGGTTTTCGCGTGATTTACTCAGCTTAAAGAGTAAATAAAATACGTTTTCTAATAATTGTCTGTAGAGACCTTTCACAATACAATTTTTTCGTACATTTAGATAAAACGAAAAACTGACAACGAAAACAAAATATGAATTCGAGTGGAAAGACTACATGACATCATATCATTTATCAAAACCCTACTATTAAATCTTTAATACTAATGTCAGAACATAGGAAAACAAAGATAATACAAACTGCATCACTGACAAAAACAAGTTGGCAAGAAATTCAGTTCATGAAACTCCAATGTTTACATTGAATCGTAGAAGTTATCCAAGAAAGATTTGGCTATTTTCCCATTCGGAAACAAAATTTTCACAAACTGAGCCAAGAAATTATCTACAGATTACTTGTGAAAACTCTTAACGACACTTTTGAGAACAGAAATAGAATTCCGAACTTTCGAATGTAACTATAACTGAAAATTTACAGAGATTAAGAAAAGTATTATTAGAGATTATATAATATTTTATTAAATTACCAATAAGAGCTATTGATTTATTAGTTATCAGTATTGTAGTTCACACTCTCATGCTAATAGTGACAAATCTTGTAGTTTTGAAATAAAAAAAGGAGAGGATATCAATTAGTATGGTATCATGTTAGAGTGAGAGTTTTTTACCGTCGCACTACAAAGTGCACGAGGGCTATTGGTGAGGGACCTCGTAATTTTGAATTATGGTTAAGTGACGAATATGACACCTGAGCTTACACCCCTTTTCCTAATTTCCACATCACACCAACGGGAGGACATTTAAGCCTTAGCAGATTTAACGCGCATAAGTCCTCTCTACACGTCGAGTCTTCAGCGGTACTAAGCTCGAACTCATGGATTTCCAGCTACGAGTCCGTGTCCTTGACCTCTAGGTTACCACGGCCACTCGAATACCTCGAGTTACGCTACCCCGACTTACGCGAACCCGGAGTGACGTGGTTTTCATATTTCGTCGATTCGTCTTTTGTTTGAGTGGTGTACAACTCTGTTATTTACTCCTCGCTTCTTGTTAAGCTTATGTACATGTTCTGATGCATCGCGCGGAATCAATGCTTAGATATAATAATTAATCTTGTGTTATTTATTTCTTATCTACGGATTGTAGCCCACAATCAGGAGCTGGCAGTTGATGAGCTCATGGAAATGCATGAGCAAGAGTAAGACGTTAAAGAACTTGAGTCTTCAGACTCAGTTCAATCAGAAGATCGAATAAAGTTTGGTAATTTGACAGAAGACCTTTGTTCAATTGAAAAATAGTTACATGTTTTCGCTCCTCGTTTTATTGAAAAAATACACTCAAACGAAGAGCGTATTTTTTCAACAAAAGGAATAAAAAAAAAATTATTAGCATGCTACAAGGAAATTCTCTGCGGAGAGAAAAGCTCTCTGAGCCAGCAGATTACTTAGATTTTATGAAACCTTCTACATCAAAGTAACTTCGATTTGCGATTTTGTATTTGTGTTATCGAGAATTTTATTAACATTTTATTTCTCGAAATTTTTGAAGTTAACTTCTTATGGCACTGTAGGGAGAAATTTCCGTTACGCGTTACCAGTTACGGTTAGCGATGAACATAAGGTAGAAATGAATGAAGTTCCGAATTTTCCACCCGTTTTAAAAAACGCCATCTAATTCATACTATCTATCTCAGACAAAAAATAATTACAGAATCGGAAAGATAATTTTTTTCGCCACGATATGGTATATTTTTTTTAAACAAAATAATATTTTCTATTTTTTACGATTTTTTTTAAAATGATTCAAAATTGATACGCTTTTATACAAATGGTTTCTAAATCATTCCCTTTAAGTTTCCTTTCGAGTTAATGAATTGATATTTTATTCTAAACAAGTTCACGCTTTTCTCTTTTAGAATCAGTCATAAAATTTTTTTTTTCAAAAAATACTCAAAATTTTAATTAAATATTTAATAACTTCATTATTTATAAAAATAATCTAACGAAACTTTTTTTTCATATGTAGAATAGTATTATCCGTAATTTGTTGAAAGATTGAAAAAATAGATTAAAAATTACGGCTTTTAAAAATTTCTTTTGTGTTTTTCGTCTATTTGCCCTGAGCCAGCACTCACCCCCTCTCCTCATTCAACAGCAGCTTTAACAAGCCTTTCCTCTTTTAGCTTTACGATACAAACTTTGTTTTGTTATTACGTTACCTAGAAGTTAAATTAAAATCAATTTTATGAATTAAAAAAAATCGGAAAAGTGAGTCTTTAATCTACCCGAAGTAGGCATTTAAATGGTTCAAAATCTGTCAAAAATTAGTTTAAGGAGAGTTTGTTGGATATACAGTTTTAAAATTCTTTTAAGGAAATAATACAAATAAGCTATTGTTTTAAAATTTAGTGGCAACACAACATTTCTTCCAATAGTTTGGCAATAAAAGATTGTGTTTACTAAATTTTCAATCGAATGGAATTTCTAAATCCAGTTTAAGAAGTGAATTTTTAAATCATATATATGCTTTGGTGTAATTAATTTGATTGTTGTGAAAGTGTTATATAGTGCTTCATATTAATTTGTATTTTAAGACTACAGTGGGCAGTAAAATTTTTTACAAACATGCCCCAAATTTTTACTGGCTCTATGTAACTTAGAACTAAAATCATATAACAAAATTGGTGTAAAAAATTTAAAAACGTTCCATGCGTTTTGATTTTTTTAAAAATTTCATATTTTCACCTGATTTAACTTCTTTAAGTAATTCTTTACAAATGTATGCATGCAATGTAATGTTTTATATGATAATTTACAAAATATGGGTAAACGCAAATTTTTATATAAAAATTTCAAGAATTTTAATGATTTCCTATACATAAAAATTTTTAACTTTTTCTTTCACCCTATCACTATTATTACAACGCATCCAAGAATTTATAACTATACATTAGATGAATATTTCTGGAAAGTTTGTTTTGTTATAATTCGACAAAAATTGCAACGCATGGAACGTTTTGCATTTTTGTTTCGAGGCAAATTTTTGATTCTGAGAAAAACATCTTTTTTCATTTTAAGGGAAATTAACTTATTTTTTTTTAAAAAAATTAAAGATATAAATATAAACTTGAAATTGAAAAACACTAATATCATACAAATGTAAGATAGATGCAGAATATATATATAAGATTCCGCAATATTTATTGTAACAGTCACATTTACACGTAATATATAGTGATAAAAAATGAAGTAAGCAAGAACATTCTAATAATATCTAAAGGAAATTAGCAGAATGCATTTCATTATTATTTCATCAACCAGATAGTATATTAAGTATTTCATTGATCACAAAGAGTAAAAATAAAGTATTTCAATGGGATTAAATTACAAAAATTCAACATTTTTGAGGGAACTTTTTAATTTTTAGAAAAACAGCTATTTTTATTCTCAAGGAAAATAACTTGGTTTTTTTAAAAACAATTAAAGACATAAATATAAATTTGGAAAAACACTAATATCAGCCAAAGAAGTTAACTTCGAACGCATGTTCACACTGATACACGCTTTTTTTTCTTTCTTCTTTCTTCTGAAAATAATTTATGTGCATTTATATGTGAAATCATTCCCCGACTTACACGAATTTGACTTACGCTGTTATCCCCCAGTCCCATCTATCGCATAAATTGGGGGAATTGCAGTATGTCAAAACACGTCTCTTTTCGCTTAACTGTAGTTCATAATCACGAATTACATTCCCTTTTTTTTTCTTTTACTGTAGTAAGACAGTGATTGAAAAATAATTATTCAAACTATTGAATTTTCTATAGTGAAAAAAATCATAAAGTAGTATAGTTCGGTTATATACCGAGTATAGCACTGCTCTGAAAAACAATGCGGGGTCTCAAAACAAGAAAGATGCATCATGTTCTTAAATTTTTTTTATTAATATGTATATTACACCGCTAGAAAATAAATACGAGGTGGAATGATAGATTGTTCCAATTACTGAACGTCAATAACATGAGATGATCAATGAAATATTTGTTGGAAGGCTTGGTGCATACCAATTTCTGAGACATAATATATTCCTTCTAGAAGAAAGCCGCCGAAAATATTGAAGTTCATTTGTGGAAAACCGGATAGGGCGTGAGTCCACTTGCTATTCTCATCAGTTACTCTAATGGATTCTTGAAAGTACCGGAATAAAGAACCTGAAGATATTTTAAACATCAAGGTGTGTGTAATGAGCTGATATGTGGTGGAAGACACTTGATTCATTCTATTCATTAAAATTCAAGAGTAGATTAGTTTAATCAGCATATGTACATTTAAAGATAACGAAACAGAAAGGGAATTCATTTGTGAATCAAAAAGATATATAAGACGAACCATGTGCAAGCTGAGAGTACGTTTTTTCCTCAAATATATGCTCAACATTTGAAACTCATATATGAGTTGAATTTTTTAAGGGGACTTGGCACCCTTTGAGCAAACTTCTTTATTTACGTACTTAAAAATTATATTTTAGCATTTTATACAATGTTTCTATTCAAGAAAATGTTACCAGATGAAAATTTTCATATATTATTCACACAATTTTAAAATTTTTAATTTTTTGAAGAAAATTGGGAAAATTTTAAAATTTTACTCCTTTTGTAAAAATTAATTTTTTGACCTGAATTTTTTTTATAATACTCTTATGGATGATCTAAACAGCTTTAGGGATCGATTTTAGAATAACTTCATTCGTTTTCGAGAAAAAAAATAAAATGTTGATATACAGGCTAAAAATCAACGAAAAAGCCAACATGTCTTACATTTTATTTTTTTTAAAAAAAAGTATTCAGTTTATAGCAAAACGGATCCCTAATTTTTTATTACATGCTTTATTTTCAACACGCAAAAAAAATGGAAGTGATTGGTAAATAATTGTCGAAGGAGTAGCATTTTGAATGCACTAAGGTTTCGAAAAACACAAACTGAGAAAACAGGTTTAAAGTTTATAATTCTGAAAAAATAATTATTATAAGCTTAATTAAACTTAAAAATACCACTTTAAGATATTAGTTATACGTTTTTCTTTAAAATAATTGCATTTTCATATTTTTTCAACCCACACATTTTTATAAATGATCAACTTTTAGAGAGTACTAATTGCCCATGAAAATTCAAGAAAAATGTTAAAAATTTTTTTCTGTCACGACAGAAATTTTAGCTGTTTTTTTCTTCTTATAATATTAAAGTATTACATTTGTATGAAAAATATATCAGGAAGAACTGAAATTATAAAATTATTAATATAAAATGCCTTAATTTAAAAATTTTACATGCACACATTTCACAAGGAAGAAAAATTACATTATTGTATTGCCTCGGAAATATTCTGCTTTTAATACTACACATTCTTTTTTATAGTTATTATTTCTATTTCTAAAATAGATTTTTTTTTTTTATCATAAAGCATTTTTTAGCTTTTTTTTTTTTTTTTTTCTAAAAGGGGGTGTGGCTGAATTGCCTAATTTGTTTTCAAATGAAGTTTTAGTCAACTTCTAACTTTCCGACATGCACAAGTGATATATCAATCGAAAGATAATAATGCAAAGAATAAGATTAAATGAAAATAAAAAAAAACGATAGGTTTGTGATTTTTAGGGTACCAAATCCTCTTAAAAAAATTTGTTTCTCTTAAATATGTTGCCATGAGGGTAAAATATGGATGGAATCAGGAGCGTCTTAAGACTCTTTGAGGCTCTGGGCCCAGAAAAATCTTAAGAATTTTTCAGGCCCTGGGCCCCTATGCAAAAGTAGGCCCTACCTGAGATATTTAAAAGTAAACAGTAATGAACCTTTATGAATCAACGTGCCATTTTTTAGGAAGAAATGCTTAAGAGAATATAGACGTGCCGTGTCAAATAATTTTGACCTATAATTACTGAAAAAATTATAAAACAAAATACTAACAGTGTGATGTCGTCCCTCTCGGATGACCTTCTCCTTGATTATCATCGTGAGCTAGAGGTGTAGGAACAACGGAAGAACTAGAAGCAGACATGATCTTAATGTGACTTTATTAAGATCTTTAACTTAAAACTTTTAACAAATTAGATAATAACATATGGGAGAGAATCTACAGTGGCTAAACTCACAATATATATAACACCGAACTAACGTAACCCGGACCACTATCAATACTAACTCGCCTTAGCTCTACTCCTAGACTATCACAGATCCGAATATTAAATATTCACTCCTACCTTTAATGTAGTCTGAAGTAGCGATCACAATAATCCTAGATGAAGTTGCGTATTTACTCGAGTGCAATGGTATGCACCTTGATTTAAGGGCTCTTTATCACGTACAATTTCTGTTCACTGTACTTAACGTTTTCCAAAACCTCTCCACGCTTGAACCACGGATTATCTTTACATTCCTCAAATAGCCACCGCGCTTACTCTAACTTCTGATATTTAAAAGCTTCCTAATTTGAATCTTTCTTTCCCGCTTCACTTCTTGGATTTGGTTGGAAAAGAGTTGCCATTAATTATGGCCCCAAAGAACCCAGAGGAATTAATAAAAAGACGCGTGAGCCCGTCACAACAGCTCAAAACTCTTTATTTACTACGAAAAAATACATTTTGCACTGTATTGCTGTAAATGTTTTAGTTATATGTGTAATTCAAATTAAAGTAACATCAGAGTGACTTCTGTTGTCGTAGATTGGATGTCAAATAACTTATGTCCGGATTTTAAGACAATAACAAACGAGTGTGCTCCGCGCCGCCTTGCGTTTGGTCGTAATACTTCATAGTAAACTTTGTAACTTTAAATAAAAATGCAAACCATTTTGATAGGTGGCGTGTCCAAAATATTGTGTAGCGTGCCATTGACTCGCCATCTCTGGTATAGGGAATGCATTGTAAAATATTCGTTCAAACAGGAATTTGAAACAAATAAATGCGCGCGACTCACAATATCAAAAACCTAGGCACAAACCGGCTCAACCGATAGCCGCATTTTGACTATATGAGTTGAATTATTGTTTATGGTATTAGGCCTAGGTCTAGACATAGATAACGGTCATCCCATTATACAGTCTTACCGCTTTTGCCTGTAGACATGCTGTTTGAAATTCCCTGTTTTTCGGAGAGTGTGAACGAGAATAATATTTGACCATTAAAATTATCGGAACCGTGATTTCGCAAAAGCGTATAAATGGATAATATTTAGGATATTTAGTATCACTTAGATTAGAAAATGTATATAAAATTGTTTTAAGAATAGTATTGCATTAAAAAATTATTTAAGTACAATATTTTGACAAAAAATGAACAAAGAATGACCAAAATATTCTCCTTTTGGGAAAAATGCTTCTATTATAATAATATTTTGCCTGTATATAGCTCAGAGCTCTGTACAGAGGTCCAAGTAGAATTTTTGAAATATATAACTTAGAACTGGTTTTATCCATGTTTTACGACAACAGACGGGAGAAATTTTGAGGAAAAACGCCGATAATTATTTCAATGGGTTGTTACTCTGAAAATAATGTGAATTTTTCAAAAATCGTAGTTGAGCCTCTGTACAGAGGTCTGAGCTATATACAGGCACAAAATATTATTATAATAGAAGCATTTTTCACAAAAGGAGAACGTTTTGAAAAAAGGTTATTCTAAGTTAACTTTTTGCCGAAATATTGTATTTTTATAAATTTTTTTGTCAAAATGTCCTTACAACAATTTTATTCGTGTATTCTAATCTAAGTGACACTAAATATCATGAAAATTATCCATTTATGCGCTTTTTTAAAATCACGGTTCCGAACGTAGTCGGATAGTTTAAAACAGGGTCAAAAGTGAAACGAGGCTCCAACCGAGGGCCATGCCTTATGACGTCCCTGGGAATACTATAAATACTATAAAGGGAATACTATAAAATAAGACGTCAACATCGGTAATTTTATTTCTGTTAATTATAGCTGAAACATAACACGATTTTGCCATTCATTTAGGATTTTGTGTGTTATCTAGGTTGGTAATGAGTTAGGTAATGAAAAAAGTGGAAAGAGTGAGAAATTTGTATACGGTCAGTGATCGTCGACCCATGTTTCCTGCTTTGAAAAAAATACTCTCTGCACGATGATCATATGCATGCAGGCCAGTGACACACACAGGAATTTTTCAAGGGGGTCCGGGGTCGAAAGTTCACCATTCTTGCATCATGCTCCTTTTGATTTTGTCGGTTTTCGGGAACAAAACACAGTAAAAAACTAATTATTGAATAAATAATTAGCATTAATTAATAAAATTAATCATTAATAACAAATACTTAATTAAATTTTACGTACTATATACTTAGAATTATAATCAATCTGAAAAAAATCAAGGGCTTTGGGGGTCCGGACCCCCAGGCCCCCCTTGTGTGCCACTGAAGCAGGCATCTCAATGAGTGAATGTAAATTTTCGATGCTATATTCGGAAACTCGGATTCTGACACATTCATTTTTAAGTATTTATAAGATTTTTTTCCTTTTAGAATAAACGTTTCATTGAAAGTATTCAAAAAGTCAAAAAATTCAAAATTGCTTGTGCATCGGTAAAAGAAAATGTTAAAAAAACCCCGACATATTTCCCTAACTACGTTGATCTCTATTTGTTTGATGATGAGCTGATAAACTTGAGATACCCTTTTTTCACTTGATAAACCTTTATATATTAGCACAGATCAATTCCTATGTAGATTTTTACTGAATAACTTCCGAATTCGAAACACGTTATAATTGCATTATTTGTGAGGAAAAATTTATTACTTTGCTTGTAATGCAATTGAAATGATTTATAATAGAATTATTGTTATTATGGTAATATTGTAATTCTTTTTATACTTTTTCCTATTCAAAAGTAAGGTAAAAAGAAGCATTTTTTGTTTTTGTCTCTTTTAAAGTTGTGTTTAATCTGGTAAAAACTGATTTTTGCAATTGATCTATCAGTGTCAATGAGTCATCGATTCATAATACACATTGCTAAAGAGAGATAATGTTATTTTTCCCATTTCACATATTTTAATTGATCGTGTTGTATTTCTATGGATTGCAAATGC
The DNA here is from genome assembly GCA_019973935.1 of Trichonephila clavipes. Taxonomy (NCBI): domain Eukaryota; kingdom Metazoa; phylum Arthropoda; class Arachnida; order Araneae; family Nephilidae; genus Trichonephila; species Trichonephila clavipes. Next base: position 119,597 of record BMAU01015595.1, read on the forward strand.
GGATAATATAATCATAGTTAGCGACTTTTACATATTTATGTGGTTATGCAAGTTTATTTTGGAGTTAATTTCGATTATCTGGATTATGCTCAAAAAATTGTACAAAGTATATCACACACTCACTCTCGTGACATTTTATTGGGAAATAAAATAGGCTAATTATTTAATTTTTTAAAGTTTTAAAAGCATGGCGTCATAGCTAGTAATAATTAGATGGTGCAACGGTTTTATAGGTTAATCTGAAATTAGAAATCTTCTGTAATAAAAAAAAAAAGTCTGCCCTATCACTTCAAAACTCTTTCGAAGCACCGGACTTAAAATCGATTGATGAAAGAGTTAATTGCTACTGAAAACAAAAGGATCAAAATACTTTAAAATTATTATTTTTGTTTAATGTAAAATCGAAGTCTTCATAAAGAAGTTAATATAATATGTATAGATCATATTTTTGAAGCAATATGTACCACAAAACCACATAGTCAAATTATTTTCCGAAAGTTAATATATATACATAGTATATTTTTTTAAGTGAAAAGGTCATAAGAAGTAATATCTTATTAAGAGAAAAAGTTCTGAGGAAATTAAGTCAGTAAGGAATGTAAAATTATGAAGTATTGTATGAAAAATTATAAAATGATAAGACAAGTACTGATTTTTTTTTAAAAAAGTATAGTATTTTTAAAGGAAATGAATTATTGCTTTTAACAAAAGTTGTAGCTCCAACAAGATTAGTAATTTTTCATGTTGCCTTTATTATGTGATTTAACTAAATGATGAAATATTTCCGCTCAAATTGTTAACTAGAAATATTATTCCGGTGAAAAAGGCAAGACATTTTTTCATTCTCTCTATATAAAACAGTTTTTGAGATACCGTAATAAATTTATTTATACATAACCACAGTTTGAACTAATTTACATGTATGATGATGGCGAGGATTTGCATGAACGTGAAAAAATAGTTAAACGAGACAATGCATGACAAATTTTACAGTCAATTATGAATAAAAATTCATATGCAGAAAAATATAGAACTTTGTATCAAATTCAAAATAAAAACTAAGATCAAGAGTATAAGTCTGCGCTTTTAATTTAATTTACACATTTTTTATATAGTGCATAAATCACAATCTAGCTGAATAAACTCCACTGATTTTCTTATCTCCACAGATATTTAAGTTATTTTTAACAGATCTACATATTTTACAAGTTAGTAAATGCATTCCTTTATTTTTAAAATTTTAATTTTTTTTTATAATTGAAGAATTTTTCTACTAATTACATAACTAAATAATACTGGCGTAGCCTAGATCTGAGGGGGAGGGGCTGTATCAAAATTCCTTTAGAGCCCTTTTTTAGACATGGGAGCCCTATTAGAGGGACTGTTGGAGCCCCTGTAGCTAGAGGGCCCCGTATCATTAATACGGCTGATACGCCCCTGAAGTAAATTTCAGTTTTACAATCTGAGCAATGAGGATGAATATTCATATAATTTATACAATGGAGGTTGGTCCACTGTTAAGTGGACAGGGGGTATATACCTCTCCCTCTTATATTTATTAAAAATAAAATTTTCAAAAACTATTTTAAAATTTTTTGATAATTAGTTTTATTTGTTTTTTTATTTAATCCTAAATACACATGAGATACGAATAACGTTAAAGCATTTAAAGATAGAACTTTTAATAATATAGTAAGAAAGAGAGAGAAAATCAATGAATTCTTTTTCTAAAGCAATTCTAATTTTGAAATATTTGAAAGATTCATAAGCTTTTCGAAACCAACTGAGTAATAATCCTTTATCCAATTGGATGGAAGGATTGGTGAGGAAGACATCAAAACTTATTCTTTGCTCTTTTTAATTTGGATGCTATTGACTATATATTAAATCCTAGAGGCCTTATTAGTTTTAGTACACACTCTGCAATGCTATATTAAACGCGTACAAGCATTCTATCATTTGTTGCAAAACATGTAAAGTATATTGCATTTCAATGAGTATAAAATATGCATAAAAATATTATTATGCAAATTTACATGTCAATTAATGCCACCTTTGCAGCCTTTTTCAGACGAATTAATAGAAAATTACGTATTATAAGAAATCAAAAGATTTTGAAGGATTTTAATTAAATATAAAGCTGAGATTTCAGAATTTTTATTTTTTATTTTTGCAGCAGAAATGACGTGGCAAGTATTGTGTTAGATATTATTTACACTGCAGAAGGCAGTATTTTGTGGTTGAGGATTTCTCAACACCAGAAGCAATTATATTATTTTCTTTATTTTTGTAATGAAAATAACTCCCTATAGACAAGGGCTGTCTGATAACTAAATGTGGAAATATATTATTTTGGAAATCTACTGAACCGTGGAAGGAATTGCGAAATTGAATGACTCAATTCTTAAAAGTTAATTATGACTGATATATAAGCACAAAATTTTTTAAAAAGCATATTCCATTTTCATGCAGATTGTCAAAGAGAAAGTAATTATGAAAATTTAGCAATATACAGATAAACTAACTGTAAAGAGAAGAGATGACGGAGAAAAAGTGGAAGAAAATATCCATTCTCTCACGAACACTTGTTTTTTTTTATACTTCAAGATTTAGCGCCATCTATGGAGCAGATATTCAACTATTTTAATAGCATTTGGAGAAAGTTGGGAAAAATTACATTCATATTTCCCGGTTTTGAGTTTATCTATTTCTCAGAAAATAAATACAAAAATTATTGTTCTAAAAACAAAATTTTTAAAGTATAAAATTTATTTGTTTTCAGTAAAAGGTAAAAATAAAAACGATTAGAATGTTTTGAAAAATTTATATGTTATTAATCGAAAGCAAAACGATTTACTTAGTGAGTTTTTATAAAAAAGCATAAAAATGAACTTTTTACGACAAAATTATATTTATTTTTTGAATTTTAATTAACAATGTAATGATATTTAGCATTATTATTAATTAAAAGAAAAAAAATTATCTTCACAACTCACAATTTAAATTACATAATTTTCATAAAAACTTAACTTGCACATCATGAACTAAAAAGCACATTAAAATTTAGTAAATGTAAGCTATGTTCCGAATTCAAAAAGAAATACTATCTAGTATGCTTTTTTAATTAAGAAAATTCATAGAGAAATATTCGTTTAATTTCTTTTTATCACCATATAAATAAAAATATATTATTTAAAATAGGAACATTTTTACATTACCATTCTTTAAATTATTGCATTACCATACTTCTATTTTCGTTTGAAGTCTTGCAATTTTTCATTAGAATGTATTTTATTAAGCCTTTTGAGATTTATTTAATTTAGTATTTTATTCAACAATAGAAAATCCTTTCTTATATTGTCAATACTTATAATCAATCTATTTTGTGTATTTCACATAATAAACTGTTTTCGGTTTTACTCTATTGTAAATAAAATTTAAATATTGTTTATGGCGTAGCGTATACAGTGTCTCTTATACGCTATGCTCTTTTATAAAACTGTTTTTTGTTCTTGCTTTTGTAAGTTTGCCGATTTATAAGATTTAGGCTCATGATTTGTAAGCAAAAAGCTAGCTTTTCTGATTACTAAGAATATTTGCCCGGTAAAGTAAAAAAAGCTCGGATAAAAGCTTCCTTACAATATGTTGTTTCTTATGTCACCTGATCTCGATTGTGTCAGATCCAGTCCCACGGAATTCATTATGGTAATGGGCTAGATGTACACCTGTCGTTAGCCGTAGCCTTGAACACCATATAGGGGACAGTACGATTTAGCTCGGTACCACCCCAATTTTGAGGGAGAAGATGCTGGGGGGGGGCTCCCACTTCTCTTCCATCAACCTCACGAGAAGACTTGCGGCTTGACGGCTATTTAGAGTACCCCCATGCCGCATACATAAATAAATAAACAAACATCCATGCCTTCTCCAGGATTCTAACCCAGGCCCTACGGCACAGCAGTCAGCATCGCTAACTACAATTGTGCCGAAATATTGGCCACACGAGGGCGCTGGTGCGTGCACATTTCTATTAAAATTGTAAAGATCGTCAGAGAGGGTGTAACTTGTATCGTAGAATGTTAACCGCATCGCGGCAATTCGTATCTAATTAAACATTACTATACTTGAAATGTGTCATCGAGCAAATCATTGTGGACTGTCTAACTATATAATTCGCACGGATACACACTCATTTTGAGTCGATATAATTATGGATATTTGCTTCGTTTATAATTCGTCACAACTATACCAGAGGGGCGACCTCCTTACAATATTCAAAGATGAATTAAAAATTTATTTTTGCGTAAGGTTAAAACGTTGATAATAGTTTGTGATTATAATTCTCGAATATCTGGAAATTCTGCTAAATTCAAGTAATCCGAGTAAATTTTATTTTTTTTTAGAAAAAATTATTTTATTTTTGAAACACGAAATTTGTCAAAATTTTTTTATTAATTAATAAAATTATTCAAATAGCATAAGTAATACAGTTTAAGACAACTAATATATATTAGAAGAAGAAATTGTAGTACTGTTTTTCAGCAGTAAGAAATTTCTCACGACATATAAAAAAAAGATTTCGTGATGATGTAATAAATTTATTTATTTATCTCACACTCGAGAACAATAACAAAAAGACAGAAACTCCTGTTCAATATTATGGTTACAAATAAAATGCGGAGATGAAGACTTGAAATTTATTTTTTTCCTCCTTACAATATATTGGAAATAAAATAGATCTACACAATACATGTAAATTACGATTTTACAATTTGAGCAATGAGTATAAACAGGTGTATAATTTGTAAAATGGGGCAGTTGACCCGCCGTTAGGTGGACAGGGAGTACCCCAACCCAGTGCCGATTTAAACTCATTTCGGGCCCTGAGCGCAAAAGATCTACGTGCCCCCTTGGCATTGGAGGATCGAGATTTATAACCAGAAAATCTGTTAAGTCCAGCTTATACGGGCTGTAACATCGTCTTGTAGTTGAATTAATCAGCTCTAATTAACCGGATTTACCGTTTTTATTATTTCCTTCAAAACACATCACTATATTAATAATTTCATTTACAATTAAAAGTCACTTCGGGAACTACAGGCCGCTTCGTCCATTTTACGTTCGAAACTCTCTTCTTCTCTCCTTCCCGCTCAAAGGCCAAAACAGTTCACAGCAGTGCCCTCTTTCTAGTCTATCGTGTGCTATGTGTCAAGCCTCCTAGTGTACTATGTGCCACGCCGTTACAGGGCCCTTCGAAGCCGATCCGGGCCGTGGGTGTCGTCTCAAGTGCCCAGTGGATATACCAGCACTGCCCCTACCTCCAAGTAATTTTTGAAAATAATTTTCATTTTTGCATACTACGTTTATTAAACATAATTTATTATAATAATATAATTCACTTTACTATTTTAATTAACAATTCTCAAGAGGAAAGTGTTGTCTTTTTTTGGAGAGCATATAATCTACGTAACAATTATATATTTTTTCCATCTAAACGGAAACAGCAAAAGATGCACGTTGGAAAAATATTCAGCATAAATATTCAAAATTTAATACGTAAAGGAGAAAAATATTTTCTATGATTTTCATGTACCTGTTTTTCAAATTTTGAAGCAAGTTAATTGCACTTTTTTAAAAATTCGTCGCACAAAACGAGTAGTAAATACAATTAACAGCGAGTGCGTATTTTTTGGTTCACTCAATTAGGGCACAGAATATCTCGGTATTTCTTTAATAAAAACGCTAAAACTTCCAAGCCTCATAAGTACATAACCATACCTCTTATTCAAAATCTTTTTTAAAACCGAGAATTGGCATTTTTTTGTTCATTTTCACGACATGCATGAATTGGTAACTTTTTGCTTAGTGTCAAACGTGTGGTGAATATAATTTAATTATTACTTTATCCCTTTGCATAGTTCTCTTTTTACTTTTCTCACACTTATTAATTACCACACTTATGTGAATAATATATCAAAGTAACATTTCTTCATCCCCAGTTTTTATTCTAAACCATAGCCATTCATCTTGTTGTTTTGAACCCTGTAATTTGCCTTTTTAAGATGAATAAACTGCACTTGCATACTTAAACAATTTATATAAATATGTGAATCCAATGCAATTGAAAAAGCATACATTCTTCCGATTCCGCATGACGCAAGAAACATCACAATTTTACAAGCACATAAGGCTTGTAAAGGCTAGTCAAACTTTTAGTATTTGTGACCCAATATTCAATCATAGTTTCATCGCACCCTCCTTCTCCATATAATATCAATGTATTGAATTCAATAATACTATAATTTAACGCTGAAGCTACAATACGACTTTAACCTCTTAAGTGCCACCGGCGTATATAAACGTCTCCCTCAGCCAAACTTTAATTACGCCGGACGTATATATACGACTTTCCAAAGTATTATCTTTTCTGTACATTGTTATTCATAAAATTATTCCAAAGGTTTCGCAATGTGTTAAAAGGACCTTGACAGTGTTTGTAAAGGATTTACTTATTTCAGAGGATTTGCATATGTATTCCTTTTCTCCTCCCCCAATACATTACAGATGCGCGCCTACGTGAAAAACGGTGGCAATGTGGAGCGAATAGCGTAACTTTAATCGGCATTTAAGGGATTAATTATAAATCGAACAAATTATCAAGATTAGTATTAATTTTTGTATACAGTTTTCGATATGACAAGCCCATGGGGTCACTAATAATTATTAAACTTGTTCTTAACTTAGTTTTGTTAAGTTAATTATAAAATACATTGTACAGTACTGATACATTTATAAGTGCATTATGTCAGTGTGAATGTGTATTTTTTTTCATTACGTCAGAATGTATTTTGTTTGTTTACTTTCAGTAAATTACTAATTTTTTTAAAAAATAATCTTTGGTTTTCGGCTTTTTAATATGCTTGCGCCCCCTCGTAGAGTTATCACGCCCCCCCTAGGGGGGTGCGTCCCACTTTTTGAGAAACGCTGACGTAAGGGAAAGTAAAGAAAATTTTAAGAAAAGTAAGCATGAATATATTTTTATTAATTAGTTTCTTTAAAAAACTTAAGGGGTCTCAGGGGTGTTAAATTTTTCTAGAGATCTGAAAATATAAACAATTTTTAAACGAGTATAATTCTTTTAAATTTAAATTAAATGATTCGAATCTTTTACACATTATTTATAATAGAATGGGGCTTCAGAAAAGTATAAAATGTTTAAAATATAATAATAATTTTAAAAGTCATAAGCATATGAAAATTCTATAACAAATATTAAGTATTTTTTGCTTTGCGCACGCTATTTTCTAAGATATTAGTCTCTGATGTATAAAACTTTATAGAACTATACAATGCATCATACTCTTTAAACTCTACCTAATTTTAGTATTATATATTCTTTGTATTTCAAAATATTTGCAAAATATTGCAATTTTTTAAATGTTTTTTAAAAATGTATTTTTTTATTTATTAAAATATGTATAAGTTATATTATTCTATTTATATAAAAATAGCTACAGTGTAATAAGAATACATTTAATTTTATAAATCAACTTATAGCTAGTAATTAAACCTACTCTTTTAGAAAATAGCATGCGCGACGTAAAACTTAATAAATATTTCTTATAGAAGAGTTTCTTATTTTCATATGCTTATAATTTTTGAAATTATGATTATATTTTTAAACATTTTATACTTTTCTGAAGCCCCATTCCTTTATAAGTAATGCGTAAAAGATTCGAATTATTTAATTTAAATTTAAAGGAATTATACCTGTTTGTGAAAATTGTTTATATTTTCAGACCTCTAGAGAAATTTAACACCCCTGAGACTTCTTTTAAATCACAAAACATATTTATTTTTTCCCCGAGACTAATCTGCTCAATTTTCTTAAGACTGTTTTCTTCTGGGCATGTTTGAACATATTTTTAAAAAGAAGGAAAAATATAACTTAGCTGTTATGCATTAATGTTAAAATTTTATCAAATGACTCGAAGTTTTTGTTTTACTAAAAGCATTAAATTGTGAAAATAGATTTATAATTAACCTAATTATTCATTCATGCTTAATATTTTGTTACCTTTAAGATATTATTATGCCACCTTCTGTGTTTACCAAATTAGAAACTGACTAACTAAAATATGAATATAAAGACTAAAAGTATTATAAATTTCAATTTTAAGGCTTCCGCTAGAGGAAACTGTTTACTTAAAATAGTTAACATATTAAAACAAAGTTAACGAAAAGCAAAATTTCAAAAACTGCTTAACTAGCATTAAATAAATGAATGCCATAAACGTAAAAAAACATCACTGAAGCAAAGTGTATATTAAAGAGACCTAAATAATTGGGCACAAGCCAAAGGCACAAAATAAACTATTGGGCTCTCTCTTAAAAAGAAATTGTAAAAATAAAAATTACATATATTTTGGTTCACCATGCTTTTATGTACTTCATTGTGTTTCAATTGATCATATATTACCCTATTTAATTACCACTTTTAAGGATTAGCCATTTTTTAAATAGAAAAATGTAAAATTAAGATTACGCGGGGATTTTCAGAAGTCGGCCAGAGTCTAGAGAAATTCCCTTCTGGACCCGAAGATCAATAAACTAAATCAGGGGTGTCCATCACGTGGCCCACCAGTACGTAAATTGCGGCCCGCTGACTCTTTTTTAAAAAATTTTAAATATCAGGTGTTTTTAAAGTTTTTTCATTTTGTAATTTATTTCAGGGAAAATTTATATATATATATAAATCTACAATATATTCCCCTGTTACCTGTTCTTGTTTTTAAATAAAGCCTTTTTGATAGTAGAAATGTCCTTTAGATTAAAATAGATTTATATTTATCAAACAGTTACGTTTTTTATTTTTCTATAATAAATTACTATTTTAATAAATTCCGAATTGCATTATGCATATCCTTTATTATTGATGGTACATGATTCTCTCTGTGTGTGTGACTTTCATTTTTTCCCCTCCTTTTCTGTATGGAGTGCCCAAAAAGCAAGAGGCAGTCAGAGATGTTTTTAAAGTTTAAAAAAATACTTAAGAGTGTTAAGATAAAGGTCAACGTATGCTTAATCGTTTGCGAATGACAGCACTATCAAATTTCAACAATGACTAACGAAAGATCAATTCAAAAGGAACAACGTAATTTTCAAGAAAATGGCAACACTGTAATATTCTAAACATTATTTGATCATTGCATTATTATATTATACTAGAGGACCCGACAGACGTTGTCCTGTATACTCATTTTAAAATCAAAAATTCTAAATTTTTATGAATAAGCTTTAACAATCTGTACCGTTTTGAGTAAAATTTTAGTAAAACTGAGTAAAATTTTAAACACTAATTACATCTGAATCTGATAATTTAATTAACACACGATTTATTTCAATAAAATAATAACACGAAGTGACAAAATATTTTCCTGAAATGATCACAGCACCAACTGTCGGGACCAACTTGAATTATAATAAAAGATTTTTGAATATTCTATACTGCGATCGTAGCGCAGTCTGCCGGATCCAATGTAAAACATTCCAAGATCAACAATTTATAAATAAAAAATTAACTAAATAAACATTTCTAAACCGAATTATAAATCTAAACCATTCTCGAGTCCACTGGAACAGACAAAAACTTTCATCAAAATCGGTCCAGCCGTTTAAGAGGAGTTCAGTTACATACGTACGCACAGAAGAAGAATTACATATTTTAAGATTATTTGAAAAGATATTAATTAAAAACGCTAAAAGTGTGAATCGTCTGCATTTTCGTAACAATAAAGACCGGGTTTGGCCAGTTTGGCTGAAAATCAATTTTCGACGCCAACTTACGTCTTTTTTTCAATTCCTACTATTAGCTCACGATCTCTATACATATTTTATTTGTTTGTTTGTTTATTTATTTATCTTGGTGGGATTTTCAATCGTTAATAAAATACATTTTAAAGCACTCAATTGAGCTGAAATGTAATGTACATGACTATTTTGGATGACAATACAATAATTTAATTATAATTAATAAAAATTAATTGATTATAACTAAATATTTAAAGAACTACAAATACAGCCACGTTGGCATCATTTTTTGGCGACTTGAGTCAAAACTTGAAAAGGTTTTTTCTCACGCTATAAAGCCTTCAGTTGAACTGAAATTTTATGTACATGATTGTTTTGGATGACAATACGATACTTTAATGATAATTAATAAAAATTAATTACCACTTAATACCGTGATTCTGTCATATGTATATACATATTTATATTAATTGCAACTATTTAATAAGAAGTAGCTAAAATAAATTTTTCTTCGTTGGTCTAAGTAGGAACTGATTAAAATTTTTTTTTATATTACTTGTGTGTTTATAACAATAGCGTTGTTACAACAATGCAGGTGAATACTGAGTTGAATGTTTTCAATTAATATCTTTTTAACTAATTGCGATATCGGACCGAATTGTGAATCCAAACCATTCTCGAATTTACTTGAACCCACACAAAAAATTTCATCGAAATCGGTCCAGCCGCTTAGGATGAGTTTAGTGACGAACACACGCACAGAAGATTTTTATATATAAAGATAAACATTATTATATTATCTATGTCTGGATACATGAAAAAATAATGAAAACAAGAATAATAATTCATTCTGTTTTAAATTTTCACTCCAATAAATTTTTTTTGTTTCCAAATCTGATATAAAGGTACATATTTTTAGATTATAATGTTTTTCTGAAATAGCACGCAGGGTTATTTTGGTTGGACACCCATGAACTAAATAAACGTTTTTCTCTCTCTTTCGAACTCATATTCAAACAATGTTATTTCAAAGGAGAGTTATATCAAAAAGACTTTTTTTTAGATACTTGTGTTATAAAAGGGACTGCAGTAACGCTGGAGTAACCATATTACCCAGGATACAATTGTTTGGTTATAAAAATTTTCATCGAACTCAAATATTTAATAAAAGCATATATTAACTAATGAAGCTCAGTAGCTGAGGGATTAGTATATCACGCTCCCACACCACAGGTCCAAGGTTCAAACTCCGGGCTGATCAAGGCTGACTCAGCCTTTCGGCTTCAGTGGGTCGATAAATGAGCACAAAACTTGCTTGGGAACTTAACACTGGGGGATTCGCGTCAGACTAACCACCTGACCGGAACATATTCCCATGCACCTCAGGGCCCAAGGTCGCGTATGCTGAGTTGGGCACAGAAGGCCTTGGTCCTCAAGGTTGTCGCGCCACTGAGTTCAGTTATATGTTAACTAATAAATAACGCAATATAATAATTAAGGAAGTTTTTCTTTATATGCGATTGAATTGCTAAAATTCTTCAAAGCCAGGATCACAAGATTTATCTTAATTTTATGTTTAAAGATATTTTATTCGTGAAAGAAATAGTATTGTACACCCTGAGAAGTCCCATAAAAATGTAAAGAAATAAAATAGAGAAAAAAACAAAATATAATATCAAGGTACATCCGCGTATATTGAACTATAATCTGGTATATGTTTCGAAATCTTCATTTCAATTTAATGTGTTTATGTACGTCAAATGTGTCATCAAGAAATATAAGCACTTATATAAAAAAAAGAAATTATTTAACTTATAGAAACTTAATTATAGATTAAACTTATTGAAAATTAAATATTTTTACACAAATGATACACATATAGCTGTTTAAGATTATCCTTAAAAGTTTTACCACAATTTGTGTAACTTTTATTGCAAATTTTTATGAAATGCCCAATTTTAAGTAAAACATATTATGTATAGCATTCATCTTTCATTTGCAATTATTTTTGACTATACTATAATGTGCTTTAACACAATCAATTTGGCATATTTCTCTAGTTTTAGGGATATTAAAAACGTTTTTTTTTTACTATTGTGTTCTGATGACTATTATACAAGAAATAATGATCACTATTATGCACTGTAGTAAGATAATTAATTTTGGTGGAAAAATATAAAAGGTATTACATGTACCGTAAAATCCGGCGTATAACGCGCATTTATACATTCAAGCTGAATTTTTTAAATGTTGGTCTTTATTCGCTATATAACGCACAACCCTTTTTTACGAAGGAACCTGAAATATCCGTTTCTAATGCTTCTATGTTTTAAAGTTATTTATTCGAGGTATTCCACCTCTCCCCAGGTTTCTGAAAAAATAGTATGCTTCTAGAGAATTACAACTCTTTAAGTTCATAAAGTAGGTCATATCTTTAAAACAAGCAATATAAAAAAAATTGTCAGTTCCTACTTAAGTCAACAAAGAAAATTTTTTATTTAAGTTTTTAATTAAATAATTACAATTAATATAAATATGTATATACATTTGACAGAATCACAACGTAAGCGGCAAAATAAAAATCGATTTTCCTTTCTATATATATGGTGTTGGACTGTTATTTTTGCTTGTTTGTTTTTTACTCTATTTATTCATTCATACATAATTAACATTTTCAGAAATTAAGCAATTCCAGGTAGGATTCGAACCCACGACCTTTGGATTGGAAGTCCAGCGCGCTATCCATTGCGCTACAGGGTCACAACGAGCGAAAGAGATAACATCCAACAATCACATTCGAAAAACGCATAGACAGTAGGAAAATCACACAATGAAGGACACATGAGCTACCGAGATTAAAAATTATAAAATGGATGCTGCAGTATTATAAACATTGATGACTTGGGACAGCTAATACATAAAATAATTTATATAAAAGTGGGGTTGAATATGTTTTTTGGCCAGCCAACCTTCCCCCTTTATGTAAATAATACCGAGCAAAAACCTATTGAAAGTAATGGATAGAAATGTCTAAATACATTACAAGATAGAGGTAACACACACACACACACACACACACACACACACACACACACACACACACACACACACACACACACACACACACACACACACACACACACACACACACACACACACACACACACACACACACACACACACACACACACACACACACACACACACACACACACACACACACACACACACACACACACACACACACACACACACACACACGCACGCACGCACGCACGCACGCACACGCACACACACGCACATATATATATATATATAAATAATATATATATATATAGGCAGTGGCGTAACTGAGAACATTTGGGCCATCAGGTTTGGGCCCCCACGTTGAATTTTACAAAGGGTAGGCACTTGCGTCAGTTAGGCTTTGTGCCCCTTATAACCCTGTGCCCCCCGCGATGCGAGAGTTGCGGAGGTGTACGTTACGCCACTGTATATAGGGAGAGTGTGAACTAATAGTAGGAATGGGAATAAACAGTATTTCTATATAACGTAAAATCCGGCGTGTAACGCGCACTTTTAACTCAAAAATAAAGGTCGAAATGAACGGGTGCGCGTTATACGCCGGGTATAAAAATGAGAACTAATGAGAAAAAGACTAATAAACTCTGATAACACACTCACGTGAGGTGCAATGGCAATAATAATCCATCAGGAATATATAACTTACCTGAAAAAAAAAGAAAATAATATTAATTTGATTGTTATATAATATGAAATCAAACATATACAATCGTATTTTTAAAGGAAAACGTAAAACAATCTTTTAAGTAAGCTAAAATTACGCATGAAATATATTCAAATATCTTGGAACACACTCATTATTTATGAATACCGTATAACGCACACTTTTTATACAAAAAATGAGATCGAAATATTTGGGTGCATGCTGTTCGCCGGGTATAAAAACGATAGCTTTAAAAATGAAAAGAAAAAGACGACATATAGAAAAAAAGTAGGCTTCTACATATATGGAAATACTGTTTATTTAAAAGAAATGACATTTCTTATATGAACTGAAAGGGTTGAAGTTCTAGAAGTATACTATTTTTTTCTGAAACTTGGAATACCTCGAATAAATTATTTCAAAACATTACAGCATTGCACATATACATTTCAGGTTTATTCGTAAAAAAGGGGGTTCGCGTTATACTGCGATTATACCCAAACATTAAAAATTGCAGCTTGAAAGTATAGAAGCGCATTATACGGCGGATTTTACAGTATATAGAAATATAATTTTTGCTTTATGCTCATATCTTTTTTTCTATTTTTAAATCAATCATTTTTAGACCTGGCATATAATGTGCACCCGTAAATTTCGATCGTATTTGTGGCGTTAAAAGGGAGAGTTCTATACACCGGATTATACGGTATTTGATTTACTTTACTAGAAAGCGTTTACATGCAAGTTAAATTTCAATTTCAACTAAAACAAACATTAGTTTAAATCTTACTTCAGAATCCATATTGTAAACAATACAGAAGAAAACAGAAATTGACCAGGTAAGCTTTCAATCCCCGAAAACTGAACACTGAAGGAACACTGAACTTAAAGTCATCGGGCACAAAGTTGTTGTTAAATTAACCGGAGGAAGTAAAAGTGATGGAAAAAGACTTGTGAGAAAAGAATGATGGGATAGTGCTCCCACTTTGAGCCACAAAATCATCATTTCTGAATTCCTGGGGAAAGCGTTTATAAATAACCACTGTGGACTCTTTCACGGATGACTTTGCGTCACTATCTCCTTTTTCTCCCTTATCTTCTTTGTATAACGAGGTTTGTGTTGGCAGATGGTTCTAGGTAGATGAAGAGGTTCTTTCCGATCCATAAAAGCTTTTTCCGCCAACACATTCTTTTTTTTTTTTTTTTGCTGGGTAAACATGTCATAGATTCGAAATTCCACATGGTTTTAAATTTAGAATATACTTGAATATTGCGCCCGCGAAAAGAAATTTGAAGAATGGGATTATTTAACAGGAAAAAAAGAGCGGGGGAAAACCGCAGGTTAAGAAATAAACAGAAAATAGGCAAAGTAAATTAAAATAAACTTAAAGTTCAGTTAATTTTTTTGAATTATTTAAAACTGGAAAATGAAATATTAAAATTTATTGGAGCAATTATTTTAGTTTACCGTAAAATCCAGCGTATAACACGCACCTTATGCTTTAAAGCTACATTTTTTAATTTTTAGGTATATTCACCGTATAAAGTGCACCCCTTTTTTACAAAAAGACCTGAAATGTTAGTCTCTTATATTTTGAAGTCATTTACACGAGGTATTTCCCAGAATTTTAAAAAATAGTATACTTCTAGTACTACAACCTTTTAAGCTCATAATGAATGTCATTTCTTTTAAATAAACAGTATTTCGATATGTGCAGAAGTAAATTTTTTTTTTATGCTCGTGTTATTTTTAAAGCTATCGTTTTTATACCCGGCGTATAACGCCCACCCTTACATTTTGATCTTACTTTTTGTATAAAAAGTGCTCGTTATACGCCAGCTTTATATTTTTAACTATAGCTTCGGAGCATTTGACTAGTCTCTAAATTAATATCAAAGGGTATCAAAGCTGTAATATTGCGACTGTTAAACAAAAATATTATATTACAATACATAATGTTTTCCTTGACTTATTTTCGAGTTTGATTCTGACTTGCATTTTAAGCGCTTTCAAACAGGCTATAAAATTTTTTCATGAAGTTCAATCGGTCAATCAATGTAAGCATAATTAGCATACACAATGGTAAAAATATATACGCACGTATTGTAAAAATACAACCTGAAATTGAGCTATATTTTGTGACGGGTTCATCGCATTTTCTACTAAAATCTCCTCTTGGGTTCTTTGGGCCCAAAAAGGCAATTTGTTTCCAACCAAATCCAGAAGCGAAACGTGAACATGCAAATTAGAAACCTTTTAAGTAACAAAAGTTTAACGTAAGCGATGACCTATTGGGAAGTGATTATGCTAGTCTGGGTTAAGCGCGTGAACTAAAGGAAGTGAAGAAAGCCGTCATATTGAGTGTGAAGCTATCTGTGACAGAACGATCAAGTCAAGGTGGATACAATTCCACGCGAGACAAAAGATATTTAGGGTCCGAGAGGATTGCGATTAAACAAGAGATTAAGGTAGGATAACTCTAGTATCCATTAGTAACTGTGATATAAACAGAGATTAGGAATAGAAGGGAAAGTGAAATATAGTGGTTGAGATCGTGCTTATTTGGTAATACGTATTGTGTGTTTTCTCACCTCAGATCCGCTAAGTTATAATATAAATATTATCATTGTTAGTGTTTAAGTTAAGATCTTAAGATCATGACAATGCCTGGTTCTTCGTTCAATCTCCCACCTCTAGGTCACAAAGATAACTTAGGAGTAAGGTATCACCCACGGGGGAATACTTCACAATTTTAATAATAAACAACAAATGAAGTTTTTTTATTGGTGAATGTATTTATTTAGATCGTTTATAATGCAACACGAGGACTACTGGCAATGGACCTCGTAATTTTGAGTTACACCCGAGGTGGCATGCCCCTCTCCAAGCTACCACATCACTCCAAAGGGAGGATTTTAAGCCACGACATATTCAATGTGCACCTGCACCTGCCCCTCCGCACGGCGGGTCTTCAGTGCCACTAGGTCTCAAACTCATGACACGCCGATCATGAGATCGACAACATGACCTCTAGGGTACTGCAGACACATTTTTTTTATGGGAGTAAGCACGAATGGTCGCAATATGCAAAAGTCGTGCGAAGAAGGTGTAATTACCAAGTAAAGATGACTTTATATTAGTTAAACGTATGAATCTGAAGCTATTTATGGCAACTAAATTTAATATACATCAATGCATTGTGCTCTAAAAGAAATTTAATAAAGAAAGATTATTTAAATTGAAGAAAATATTTTTATAAAAACTGAGACTTGACAGAGTTTGACAGAGAAATAGCTAAATAAAGATTAATTTCAGATATTTGTTGTCGTTTTAAGTTAATTAAATCAAAAAATTTTTCATTGCTTATCACTGAGTCATTGATCGGGGCCGTAATTCTAGCACTCGATTCTAGTTTCTCCTGCTGCACTTTTAATTGACCTAGTTAATGTACGATCTTGTTCAGGTGTTAATGTGAGGTTGTTTATTTTAATCAGGCTGTTGTCCGGGGGCGTAGCTCAGATGGTAGAGCGCTCGCTTAGCATGCGAGAGGTACGGGGATCGATACCCCGCGCCTCCATTTTAACGTTTTTTCCACTAAAATATATTTTCAACCAGCCAAAATACCGAATACGCTTTGCTGGGTATTTCGAGATGTTGTATGACCATATATATTGTTTGTTCAGTTATACTGATATCTAAGTATTATATACAAATTAGCTTTCAAATGTATTGAAAAGCAATCTTATAGCTCTTGCCTCTTGATTAAAAATGGACAAGACTTAAATTTCCAAATTTGAATTCCATTTTTTTATGCCCTGTAACCCCTCTTGGGAGTTGATTTCCGCAATACATGCTCTTAGCGTATCTTTGCTAAAAAAAGAACCATTCTTACAAAACTACAAGTCTGTTCCTGTAATAGTTAAAAAACGGCAACATTTAACTATGTGCCAACTAAACTCCTTTTCAGTAAAACCTTCAGTTCTTAGCATTTCACTATACTCAACAAATTAATCATGCTTATCATATTTCAAGCCTGTAGGTCTAAAACTCTAAAAACGGGAATTATTTTGTATCTAAATCCCTTCCTTAACCCCCTTGGAAGTCGCGCGCGATTTACATGAAACACTTCTTAATGGATACCCACTCAACAAAAGAAACAGACAAACTAAATTTCAAGTATGTGCGTCTAATAGTTGAGAAATGGAAATATTTATCTATATAACTCTTCTTAACAACTCGCAATCTCCCTTTGGTGTCGATTACATTAAAACCTGTTCTTAGCAGATATTTACACAACAAAAGGAACATGGTCACCAAATTTCACGTCTCACAGTAGGTTTAATATTTCAAAAACGTGGATTTTTTTATCTATACGTCCTCTTAATCCCCTTAGAAGTGCATTAACTAGTGAGGGAGTGAGTGAGTGAATATTAACGTCACACAGTTCGGCTATTCGAGGGCTTTTGGCGCCGGACCTCGTAATTTTAAAACCAGGGTCAAGTGACGAGGACGACACCTGAGCTGGCACCCCCTCTCCTAGCTACCACACCACACCAACGCGAGGATGTTGGAACTCTCGATATAATTAACGTGCATCGCTCCCCTACACGGTGGGTCTTTAATAATACTGGGCTCGAACTCATGATAAGGCAGCGACGATCCTATACCTTGACCACTAGGCTACTGCGGTCTCGGATTAACTAGTGGACCACTGAACAAAAGTGGCGTGCTAGTCAAATTTCAAGTAATCATGTCTCATAGTTCAAAACAAGAATATTTAATTATAACACCTCTTAACCCTACCTGAGAATCAATTTCCACAAAATCCGGTTCTAGTGGATCTCTACTCAACAAAAGAAACATGTTTGCTGAATTTCGTATTTGTTGATCTAACAATTTGGGATATCTCTTTTTGGGATATCGCTTTTCAACTTTTCTAAGATTAATTTCCATTTGAGAGATTTAATTTGTACACTGATTATATTTCAAATTTGAATACGGCTCTGTATCAAAGTATCTAATACATTTGTTGTTCTAATGCAATACTAAAAATTCAGCCAGATCAAACTATTTCTATTTACTTTGAAATAATCTATGACATCTACTAACTCGATTCTAGTGTCTCCCGCAACACTTTTAATTGACCTATTTACTGCTACGATCTTGCTCAGGTGTTAAGGTCAGATTGTTTATAATGATTGCGGTGATATCCGGGGGCGTAGCTCAGATGGTAGAGCGCTCGCTTAGCATGCGAGAGGTACGGGGATCGATACCCCGCGCCTCCAATTAATATTTTTCCGTGTAAAATTTTTTGAAATTTGTTTGATTTGTACAACGAGATATTTTACGATACTTCCACTCAGCATACGTACAAAGTATGTTATATTTTTACTGTTCTAGAGGGAATACTAAGAAAGACAGATCTGTCAAACTATTTCTATTTGCTTTGAAATATTCTATATGGCATATATTTTCTCTCGCTCCATTCTATATTTTCCCACAACAGTTAATGTACGATCTTGTTCAGGTGTTAAGGCGAGCATGTTTGCAAAAAGCAAGGTGTTATCCGGGGGCATAGCTCAGATGGTAGAGCGCTCGCTTAGCATGCGAGAGGTACGGGGATCGATACCCCGCGCCTCCAGTTAATGTTTTTCTATTAAAAAAATATATTTTTTATTAGTATCTATCAGAAATTTGTTTTATTTGCACAGTAAATATAAAAAAATGGTGCGTGGAACACCACGCGATAAAAGTGAAACTTCTTTGGGGACGTTGGAACATATTGATTATTTGTCCTAATATTCCAAAATGACTGTGTACATGTCTCAGTCACCTAATTTGCATGAAAGGTATTCGTGGCGAAATGAATCTTTCTGATACCAAATCCAAAGTAGGAATATATGCTGAAATTTCTGGGCATACCAAACCATTATATTTTGATAAATTTGGTATACTTTTCCTACTTCAACTTTGTCGGCAATTGTAGTGCTTTAATATCTTTTAAATTAATTCCCTGTAAAATATTTTGTGCTCAGTAGCAGGCGTTCTCAAATCATCTCTAAACCAAAATCTATCACAAATCGAACACCCGTGACCGAAAGGATTATCAACGAATCGCTTTTGAAATCTTTGTGAGCATTTTTGTGGGAATCATAGTCTTTGTAACGTAAGATAGAATTTATTTTCGATTCACATGAATCAGTTCCAACACGCACTAGACTTGTTGAGGGCTCTGTAGTTAATGGCACAGTTTGGTTCGCAAAGTCCGTATTAATCTGTGCTGTCATTAGAAGAGTCTCAATAGCATTTTCATGCCTTAAACTGAGCATTAAGAGAGTATTTTCCAGTGCTTTTTTTTCCGTGCTCGATCTTCTCTCATGTACTCTGAAGAGATTCGGCACTAGAACTTGATGAATTTGCACTATTTTTTTGTCACTTTTTCGACTGGACTTGCTGCTAGTTTTTTTTTTAGTTCCCCCCTCTTTGTGCATTTTATTTAGGTATTTTGACTAGAATTAATAATAATTCAACTCAAATGAAAATTAAAGAAATAAACTAGAAACCGAACACCTCGCCATATAGCCAACAATCTAAAGAAAATTTCCAAAAGGCACGTTTTTGCTGCACGAACTATTTTGTCTACACCGTAATGCTCACAATACAACTAATACGACCGCTGATAATGTTCCCGGGTTTGGGGGAAAGGACCCCTAATCGGAAGGTGGGTAAATTGACCAGTCGGAGACGTGGGCAACTATCTAACTTTTTCACCGATATGACGCAAGTCACGCGGTGTCCCCACTCCCCTCTTTTCCTCCTCGCGTTCTCTCCTTACCATGGCAACGATTCAGATGATTGAGGGGGAGACTATTTCCATTATCTTTTTCACTGTTACGCAAAACTGGGCAATTTTCTCATTCACTATCGAGCCCAAAAGATTTTACTTCAAAAAAATTTCCTCTTAGTTTACTGAACTGTGACAAATTATCTTATATATGTGTTGTTTTAATGAATACTAAGAATCAAGCCAGATATATATCAAAACAAATTCTTTTTGCTTTGAAACATTCGAGGCATGCGTGTGCGGCATGCCTCGAACTTTGTACTTGTTTCGTCATCAACACTTTTCCCAATGGAGATTCGTCATCATATGTAAGGGGTTGATGCACGTAAATCTGTGAAGGCTCAACTTCAACCCGTTTGGGTGGTGTGGTATTTAGGAGAGGATGGTGCCAGCTCCTGCGTCATCCTCATCACCTGGCCATGATTCAAAATTGCGTCGTCACCAAAAGTCCTCATGTTGCTTTAGAGCAGGGGTGGCCAACCTTTTAGGGAAGCGTACCACTATTTGAGGAAAAAATAATTTTGCGTGACACCTTCAACTTTCCCGACAACCGAACATAGAAAAGGAAAAATGTTGGCTTATTTTGGTATTCTTACGCAAATAGCACATTTTTTAATGCAAGTCTATGTGGTCGAAATTTAAAAATACTATAATAAATATGACGAAAGTACAAACTTATAGGTTTTATCGTTAATAAATCTTTTACGAGTTCAATCCATTAGGTTAAGTATAAAATAAAAATGAGTAATTTGAATCATTTATAGTTCAAAACAATTACTATACGCTCAGTATTTACTCAATGTGGCTTTCGAGTCATTACTTTTTTTTATCAAGTTATATCTAAATTAAGATTAGCTCATACAAATGCTAACAACTTAGATTATTTTAGGTGCACATCAGCTAATTTTGAATGATATTTATTTTATATTATGTTAATAGCAGATAATATTTATTCTCAAACATATTTTGATCCAAATCTTGAGGTTTCTTGTCCTAAGCAACACAACTTTAATAAAATTGTAAAAAATGGTGATGTATTACCTTTACACACACAAACATTTCTTAATTTTTCAGTAAATCTTCACGCGCCACTGTTACAACTTCACCCAGCCACGCTATGACACGAGTACCTCGAATTGGCCACCACTGCTTTAGAGTGGTGAAACTCTCGCACACACTCTCAGCAACACTTTTAATTGACCTAGTTCAAGTGTTAAGGTGAGGTTGTTTACAATAATCAAGGTGTTGTCCGGGGGCGTAGCTCAGATGGTAGAGCGCTCGCTTAGCATGCGAGAGGTACGGGGATCGATATCCCGCGCCTCCAATTAATGTTTTTTTCACGTAAAATACATTTGAAATTCGTTAGATTTGTACAACGAAATACTTTACAATACTTCCACTCTATATACGTATCTTGGACAATGTTTGCTATATTTTTACTGTTCTAGAGTAAACACTAAGCATTAAGACAGATCCATCAAAATATTTCTTTTTACTTTGAAATATTCTTGGCATCTGTTCACTCCATTCTAGATTCCCCTGAAACATTTAATTACTGTACGATCTTGTTCAGGTGTTAAGCGAGTGTGTTTACAATAATCAAGGTGTTATTCGGGAGTGTAGCGCAGATGGTAGAGCGCTCGCTTAGCATGCGAGAGGTACGGGGACTGATACCCCGAGCCTCCATTTAACCTTTTATTTCGACTAAAATATATTTTTCATTTAATTTCTATTTGAAAATGGTTTGACCGCGGTAGCCGAGTGGTATAGGTATCGGGTCGTGGCTTGCCTGGTCACGAGTTAGAGCCCAGTACCATTAAAGACCCGCCGTGTAGGGCAGCAATGCACGTTAACGTCCTACCGTTGGTGTGGAGTGGTAGTTAAAAGAGGGTGGTGCCACCTCAGGTGTCGTCCACGTCACTTGACCATGGTCCAAAATTACGTGGTCCGTCGCCAAAAGCCCTTGTGTAGATGAGCAGTGTGACGTTAATATTCAATCAATCAATCAATTGAAATTGGTTTGATTCGCACAATGATTCTAATATTTTCACGTCGTTTACCATTGTTTTTGGTCGAGGGCCACATTGTAGCAGCGGATGATATCAAGAGGATTGCACTTTTTTAAATGATTGCATTTATTAGTTAACTTCGCATCTAAGGAAGGCTATTAATTGTACTATATGTGAAGAGTGTGTCATCCTTATCACTTTACTTAGGTTGAAAATTACAAGATCCGCGTATTTCTTCATAGTACGGTGTTAATTAATACAGACTTTTACAAAGTACAGTCGGACCTCTATATAACGAAGTCGCTAAATCCCGGGGAAAAGTTCGTTATATATATATAGAGAGAGAGAGGTTCATCTTTTAATATACTACTTTATAACCACATAAAACAAATTTTAAATTCCTAAAAACACTATATATTAAAAAAAAGTAATTATTCACACCTTTTTTAAAAATTAATGTATGTTTATTTTATATATCTTATCCATCTAAAAGGAAAGAAAGAAAGAAAAACTGCCACGAAAACAAGAAAAAAGAATGTCGTATTTCAATATTAAGGAAGTAATTTTATATTAAATTTAACAATAAGGACATTTTCGAATTTAAAGCATACAAGTAATATTAAACATACATTATTTTATGATTAGAACACAAGGACACGGGACAACGAAGATGTTTCTAGTGAACTGGATAGTGAGGGTTAAAGGTTCCACTTCTTAAAAGAAACGTCCAGAACTCTATTGTTCTTGGTGAGTTTGGATCTAATAAAACCAGTTCAAGATTCAGGACCACCATAAAATGTATTAAAATGAGAATAACTTGAAATATGTTTAGAAATACTTTAAAAATAGGAAAAAAAAATTGAATCACAAAAGAAAAAGTTCGTTATATAGAAAATACACTTCACTATAGAGAGGTTATTTTGCGAAGAAAAACGTGAAATGTTCAAGGTTCCAGGAAAAAGTTCGCTACATAGAAAAATTCGCTATATAGAGGCTCGTTACAAGAGATTCGACTGTACCTTATATTTTTGTTGTTCTAATGAATATTAAGAAGCAATTCAGATCCGTCAAACTAAATCCATCAAATTTTATGTTTTGATGTATTGAATCATTTATATGCTTGATGAAATACTCATTTTAAATTTCTCAAGGCAAGAGAATATCAAGATGATCTTTTTTTTTTCGGAATGATGTTAATCTGGAATCCGAATTGTAACAAAGGTCTCTTTTCTGAAAATATTCAGATTATAAATTCAAAGAATAAATAATATATATATATATATATATATATATATATATATATATATATATATATTATTTACGAAGCATTATAAATAAAATTACGGGCAACGATTGCGGAAAGTTTTGAAATCAACATTCGAAAAATTAGTTCCCATTTGAAACGTGTTTCAAATATCTAATTTTCTATTGTTATACACAAAATAAATCGTATCAGTACCCATATTCTGTAATAATTTATACAAATGTTTGAAATAGCAGTTTATTATAGGAATAATTTCGAAAAAGAAATTTCGGTCCCATAAGATTCTAATTTTTTTTAATTCTAGCATTAAATAAAAGTAAAAAACACTTTATTATAAAGCTGAAATATTCAATTCAATTATATTATTAAACTATAATTTATTTATTATTGAGAAAATATTTTGTTACATTTTAAAAGTTTAATAATATCCCAGATTATAAATATAATTGCGAGCTATATAGGCTGGGACTGTTGATTGATATTTTATATTATTTAAGGAATTTTCTACAAAAAAAAACGCGGTCAGTGAATTGTAAATTTGAATTGAACTTTTATGCAATCCTAATTATTTTATTAACGGAAACGCCAAAAAGACGATACGTATTAAAATGAATATAGCTATTTTTACTTTTATAACTGGAATTGGGATCAATAGCTAAACTGAGATTTTATTCTTGGTAAAACTCTTAAATGTTTATTTAACAGGCTTTATATTATCTTTTTTTATAACTTGACGTGTTTACCCTTCAGGTAATGAATGTATTTGTTATTTTAAAAGTTTCGAAGCTTGTATAAATCAATTTTTTTTGCTAGATTTATCTGTACTTCTCTGAAGAAGATTCACTATTCAATTCAGATTTAAAATGATTTTTTTAGTTAAACAGTTTGATTCGACTGAAAATTCAACTCTTTTATGATTAGATATGAATACAAATGACTTAAAAATAATACATAATTTTGTTCTTCACATTATTAGATCCTATGATAATGAGGATATTATTATAACATATTTTTTAGTGTAATTTAATTAATAATGGAGACATTTATATAAATGGAGAAAGAAATCATGAGTTATAAAGAGTTTTTTTAAAAATTTTATAGCGATCTGTTCTAAAATCAGAAACAAATAAAATATCAAGTTTAATAAAAATATTCTAATAAATATGTGTCAAGTAATATTTTCTGCAAGAAATAAGGTTCGGTTATAATGTTTGAAGTGTTGCTTAAATATTTATTTCAAAAATTATATTTAAATATTATTTTAAACAGTAAAATTTCATGTATTATAATCAAAAACAAACTTTTGTGTTAACATTTTAAAGAATTATTTTCAGTTTTATTTTTTATTCATTAGTATGCAGTGAAAACAAAATTTTTTTTTTGTATAGTAATTATTTTTCCAGACAAAACTGTAGCTTCACAGCTTTATCATTTTTAGCAATTTTCTTGAGTAAATCATTCAAAAATTAATTGAAACTGGTTTAAATAAATCATATTTTCTTTGAATGCAATGTTTAGTCTCGCATGATTAACATTTCTGCTTGACTGGTTTCATTTCTTATTTGTTTTTGGTAGTTAATAAGTTCTCTTGTTAAAATTTTAAGAAATAACAGCCTTTTCATAGAGCTTTCAGTTTTATTTCATTTCAATATTATTCATTTATTATGTTTTAGGAACGTTTAAAATAATTTACATATTTTTTCCTAATATTTCATAGAAATGCTTGCAAAATTTAACTGCATTATTTTCTCTACATGACTTAATTTGCTTAATCGTTTTGTTTATAGGAAAAAACTTATTCTAAGTCGAACAATTAATGTATTTTTAAAGAGGAAATTATATGTAATCCTGCTTGAAAACTTTATGTAGAATATATTTTACTTTTTTACTCTAAAATTTATTTTTTTTTTTTCGATTTCACGCCATTTTTTTATCATTTAAAAAATTATCGTTTGGTTGTTGCAAACTCATAGATATATATATGTATTTAAAAAAATTTTGCACAAAATATTAATGTTGAAAATTATTGATCGTCTTTTTTACGAAAATATAAGTGTAACTAGATGCGCCATCTGTTAGATGACTTTGAAACTAAAATAGAATAAGTTGTAGGGTGTCAACTATTTGCAGCAATTATCTTCTTCTTTGAGCTTCTACATTCCCGAACTCTTAAAAACTCATTGCTTTTCATTGTACTGTCTAAAAACCAAGTTTAAAAAGAGTAAATAAATATTATTTTAAAATGTTACGAATAGTAGTAAAGCTTTTTTTTTGTAAATGCTGCTCTCCTTTCTGGCATGAATGTTTTGTAACGGCGTGGCACATAGTACACTAGGAGGCTTGACACATAGCACACGATAGACTAAAAAGAGGGCGCTGCTGTGAACTGTTTTGGCTTTTTGAGCGGGAAGGAGAGAAGAAGAAGAGTCTCGAACGTAAGATGGACGAAGCTGCTTGTAGTTTCCATTGTGAAATTTAATTGTAAATGAAATTATTAATATAGTGATGTGTTTTGAAAGAAATAATAAAACGGTAAATCCGGTTAATTAGAGCTTATTAATTCACCCACAAGACGATATTACAGTTTGAAGCAAAGCGAGAAGTATATTTTCTTCGTGAACTAAGAAAAATGGAATATGTATTTAAAAAAAATTGTCATTTTTTTACATATTTTTTTAAGAAACACATTTCATCAATTATAAAAGTTTCAATATCGATATAATTTCAGTCCTCCCTATTTCGATATTTAGGCAGTGGCAGCCGAGAGGTTTGTCCGAAGCGGGCATTGCCTTTGTCAATTCGAGGGTTTGAATCTTGGTGCCACTAAGATTCGAACCGAATACTCGATGTGTAGAGGGGTTAATGTAAAGAGTGTTTTTTTTCCAGGTATAGAAGTTTAAGTTGGCATTACTTTCCAAGATGGCGACCGATTTAACAGCTGTCAAGTGATTTATTCTCAGTTTGGTTTGGCAATTCATCAAAACGATCATCAAGCAAGGCGTAGATTCGTCGAATGGGTCCAAAACGAGATTGCCGTTGTTCCCGATTTTCATAAGCAAATTTTGTTTAGCTATGAAGCACACTTCTGGTTGAATGGCTACGTCAACAAACAAAACTGCCGCATTTGGAGTGAAGCTAATCCACAAGTGTATGTCGAAACACCATTACATCCAGAAAACTGACTGTTTGGTGCGCTTTATGGGCTGGTGGAATCATTGGTCCGTACTTCTTCAAAAACGATGAAGGCCACAACGTTACAGTCAATGGTGATTGGTATAGAGCCATGATTACTAACTTTTTCATTCCTGAATTGAACAATCATGATGTCCAGGAGCTGTGGTTCCAACAAGACGGCGCAACATGTCACACAGCTCGTGCCACAATCGATTTATTGAAAGCCACGTTTGGTGACCGCCTAATTTCACATTTTGGACCTGTGAATTGGCCTCCAAGATCTTGTGATTTAACACCGCTAGACTATTTTCTGTGGAGCTATGTAAAGTCATTGGTCTATGCGGATAAGTCACAAACGCTTGACCATTTGAAAGACAACATTCGCCGTGTTATTGCCGATATACAGACACAAATGTTGGAAAAAGTCATCGAAAATTGGACGTCCAGATTGGACTACATCCGAGCCAGCCGTGGCAGTCCTATGCCAGAAATCATATTTAAAATGTAATGCCACAAGATTATCTTTCGAATAAAAAAAATTCATGTCAATCGAATAATACATCGTTGTTTTATTGCAATTTAAAGTTCTATACCTCTAAAAAAACACCCTTTACGTTAAATCTGTCAAGACTCATGTAAAGGCTGAAGAGTGAGGCGTCAGTTAAAGAATAGTCTTTATTTGAAAACAGTTCAAAGTTAGGAAGTAACATTAATTACAATTGATGGCATTAATGAATGACGAATTAGCCCATCCTGATACAAAAGAGTTTTTGTATACTTTTTTTCACAGAGAATATATTTCATAGATAATTTTAAAACTCTGGAATTGCACACAAGTCACATGAACTCCAAAAATGAAATTATAAGTGTCATTTTACGTTAAATTTATTCTTTAAATAACCACACAAATCTGATTCTGTTTTAAAGTCTTATGTGGGATCCTTTTTCAGTTCAAAATTCTTGTATTCTGGCATTTTTAAGCAATCCATCAAAAGAGTTATAGTTATTACCTAATTTTTTTTTGTTATCACTAATACCACGATTAGCTAATTTGATCAATAAAAGTAAAAACCGTAAAATCCGGCGTATAACGTTCAGCTATACTTTCAAGCTTAATTTTTTAATTTTTAAGTATATTCGCCGTATAACGCGCACCCTTTTTTTAGGAAGAAATTTGAAATATTAGTATACATTGCTCTTATGTTTCGAAGTCATTTATTCGAGGTAGTATCCCAGATTTTTGAAAAAATAGTATACTTCTATATATAGAACTACAACTCTTTTAGTTCATGTGGCAAGTCATTTCGTTTGAATAAACAGTATTTCTATTCATGTAGAAGTAATTTTTTTTCATGCTCATCCCATTTGCTATTTTTGAAGCTATCGTTTTTATACCCGGCGTATAACGCACACCCTTAAGTTTCAATCTTATATGTTGAGTTAAAAGTGCGCGTTATACGCCGGATTTTGCGGTAATTGAGATTATTCATGCGTTATTATGGAAAAGAAATCTGAAAAAACTATTATTTTTTTGGTAATTTATGCGGAATTATTTCTTTTTATTAAAGTAAGGGGAAATAACTCAGTTTTTTCTTATAAACGAAACTATAATCGAAAAAAAGAGGAAAACGCTCGGTGGAAAAAAAATTCAAACCTATCCAATTAAGTAAACCATTTTTTCTTTCTCTTTTCCGTCTCTAAAAAATAAGTTATTAAGAAAAAGTGCCACTCAAATACCCATCCATATTAAGATAATCGATAAAAATTCGTCGATTTGACAGGTTTTTATCCATTAATGTAATTCGTCACAGAATAATAGAACTAACCATAAAATATTTTTCTATTAATAAATGTACGACACACACCGCCATGGCGGTCACTTCTCTCTAGTGATCCCGGTAATGAGGGTAAACGAGTGACCGGCTATTTTCTGACCAAACCAGATAATTCATTTATGAAGTCACGACGGTCATGGTCTCGTGGTTATGGTGTATCCTTTATTACCATTTGTGTCAAAGATGGAATTTTAGCCTAATGACATTTCTCCAGCTTATTCGGATTATTGTGTACTTTATGAACCAATCTATCTGTTAATAAAAGAAAAGAGATCTGTCTGCACATAATCAGAGGCCGTTAACTATTAATAATTCTTTGTCATGCTAATTTTTTGCTCTGCTTTCGTTTTCACATTTTGTTTCAGATGAAAGGGTATGGTAATAATGATCCAATTCTCTAAATCATTTAGGCAGGTCATAAAATCTAACGTAACTATGTATCGAGATGGAAAGAGATGTGTATTTATTGTTCGAGAACTTATGTTAACTGTTAACGCAACAAATACTTCACAAATGACTCAATAAATCAGCGGTTTCTGTATGTATTACACGCGTTTCTAGAACTGTTTGTTCGTATTTGAAAAATAAATATCTACAAAGGGTTTAGTGATAGTCAAATTGATTTTATGTATCTTAAGTATTTCCTGTTTCAGAGATAACAAAATCAGTCAAATTTTGATAAGATGTACTACATGCATTTCTTAAGAGGACTCGATACCTTTTGAACAATTTTCTTTATTTATGTACTTAAAAATTATATTTTAGCATTTCACATAGAAAGTTTATATTCAAGAAAATGATACGGGATGAATTTTTGCATATATTATATATATTCACACAATTTTAAGAATTTAAATTTTTTTTAAAGAAAATTTTAAAATTTTACTCAATTTTTAATTATTATTATTTTTTTTACCTCATTTTTTTTGTAACATTATTTAGGATGTTTTGAACAGCTTTAAAGATTGATCTTACAATAACTTAATTAGTTTTGAATTCAACGAAGAAAACAATTTCTTCTACATTTTAATTTTTTTTTAAAAAAAGTGTTCGATTTGTAGAAAAATGGATCTCTGATTCTGTTACATGCATTATATATAATACACATAAAAAAATGGCAGTGATTGGTAAATAATTGTAGAAGGAGTAGCATTTTTAATGCACTAATGCAGGGGTGTCTAACACGCGGCCCGTCAGTAGTAAGTTGCGACCCACCGACTCTTTAAAAAAAATTTTAAATATTAGATTTTTAAAGTTTTTTTTCCTTTTGAAATTTATTTGAGGGGAAATTTATATATTAGGTTGGGGAAAAAGAAATTCATTATTTTTGCATGGAAATAAAGACTTTATTTAAAATGCTTCCAATTGTCCGATTTGGGTCAAATATACACAGTTTTGTTGTATAATTTGTTGCCATTTTAAAGGTGGCTTCATAATGCCTCTCTCATAGAAGTTTTAGCTCTTATTGGCGAAAACATCTAGTAATCGATTTTCCCAATCTTCTCTTGATCCCAATTTCTTATCACTCAGGAAGTTTTGCAATGCGAGAAAAAGGTGGTAATCACTTGGTGCCAGGTGTGGACTATATGGTGGATGCATTAAAACTTCCCAACCAAGCTCCCAGAGATTATGGTGAATTACTACAGAAGTATGTGTTCTGGCGTTGTCCTGATGAAACACAGCACCTCTTCTGCTGGCCAATTCTGGCAATTTCTGGTCAATCGCTAGCTTCAAACGGTCCAGTTGTTGACAGTAGAGATCTGAATTTAGTGTTTGGGCATGCCGAAGCAACTCCTAATAAATGATTCCTCTCCAGTCCCACCTAATACACAGTAGAACCTTCCTGGTCGTTAGTCCTGGTTTGGCCACCGTTTGAGCTGCTTCACCGCACTTTGACCACGATCGTTTTCGCACAATATTGTCTTATGTGACCCATTTCTCATCCCCAGTCACCATTATTTTAAGAAATGGGTCGATTTCATTCCGTTTGGCCAAGGCTTTGATGGAAATTCGATCCATCATGTGTTTTGGTGTTAATTGGTGTGGCACCCAAACATGGAGCTTCTTTTTGAATCCAAATTTGCGCAAATGGCTTAAAACTGTTTTATGGTCGATTTTTAGCTCCTTGGCGATACTACGACTCTAACATGCCGGTCAACTTCGATTATTTCTGTGCTTTTATCGACATTTCCGAGGACGGGTCTGCCTGTGTGAGGTGCATCTTTAAAATCAAAAATACCTGAACGGAATCAACGAAACCAAAATTGCACGTAATTAGCTGTTACAATATCGGCACCATAAACACCATTCCAATTTCAGCCCCCTGGCTTGCATTTTCGTCTTTATCAAAGAAAAACTGTTAAAAGAACCGAATTTTCTCTTTGTTGACTTCCATTTTTAACACCCTGTAATTCACAACTGGATGAACCAAACAAAAAAAAAGCAAAATAATTTTTTAGTGGGAAATGTCATCTTGACAACGAGCATAAATTTAAAATTGTTTAATCTATGCTTCACGAGATATCGACACTACAGCCATCTACCGAAAAAAATAATGGATTTCGTTTTCCCCAACCTAATATAGATAAAAATCTACAATGTATTTGCCTGTTACCTGTTCTTGTTTTAAAATAAATCCTTTTTTGATAACAGAAATGTCTTTTAGATTAAAATAGATTTATATTTTATCAAACAATTACATATTGGATTTTACTATAGTAAATTACTTTTTTAATAAATTTCGAATTGCATTATGCATATCCTTTACTATGAATGGTACATGATTCTCTGAGTGTGCGACTTTCATTTCTCCTCCTTTTCTGTTTGTAATGCCCAAAAAGCAAGAGGCAGTCAGAGATGTTTCTTAGGTTAAAAAAAATATTCAGTACGGTTAAGATAAAGGACAATGAATACTTAATCGTTTGCAAATGACCACACAATCAAATTTAAGCAATGAGTAACGAAAGACCAATTCAAAAGGAACACCGTAATTTTCAAGAAAATGGCAACACACACACTGTAATATTTTAAACATTATTTGATCATTGCATTATTATATTATATAAACATTATTATACATTATCTATGTCTGTATACATGAAAAATAATGAAAACAATAATAATAATTCATTCTGTTTTAAATTTTTACTCCAATAAATGTTTTTTTTGTTTCCAAATCTGAAAGGTGCATATTTTTATGTGCGGGATGAAAAGGGAAAAGGATTTCCTTAAAAAGGGAAAAATTGACTTTAAAGAATATAAGTAATGTAATAATCATGCAAACGATATATTTCTTGATTTTCTGATTTAATAAAATATTACATAATTTTTCGCTCCCATTTTAAAAATATTCTCTAAGAAAATTCTTATCTTAAGATTTGTATCACGCGTTTTTAATAGTTTTTAATCTAAGTTTTAAGCAGTTTATATAAAAAACGAGAATATGTTATATTCCAATACATTAACTTTTTATAGGTCGTCAGTTTAAATTCAGTTAGTGAGTTCACTGTAAAATATTTTTGATTTTCTTTTACCCCGACAAGAATCTTATTTTTTAAAAAATTATTTTTATCAGTAGATCAAATTCAGATATCAAAATAATAAAATATGGAAAAATATCTTTTCATTTATTTCATAAAATTGATGGAATAAATGATTTGCCATATAATTCTTTGACACAATTATGAAAAATCCATTATCGCCAATATCCAGTTGAGATTTATTTTAGATTATAATAACTTATTAAATCAAACAAATTTATCAAAAAAGTTTTTTTTAAAAAAAATATGTAAGAAAATCGGGTTTTTTTTGTACAAAATGTTTCTTCCATCACACATTTTTGCATTTGGTTGAAATTTTGTTTTGATATTTGTATAAAGATGGAGGGTAATATTGATATTTTTTTATTAATATTTTTTTGATAAATAATTGCTGTAAGTAAATGAATAATTTTACCTGTAATTAATTTAGATTATTTTGTAGATTATTGAATGAATTTAGAATTATTTCTTATATTTTCTCTGTTACATTTTTTAAAAAGTAAGGATATCTAAATAAACCTTTTTCAATGTTTAATTTAAATAAATATCTTTTAAGAAATTTTTTAAAAAGTTGAAAAATAGCTAAAAAATACATAAATTTAATAGTTAAATGCATAAATATACAGAGAGAGAATATATAATTTTTAAACCGTTATATTATTCTTATTAAATATTAAAACAGTAAATAATTATATCACACATTTACTAGTATTTTTGATGAATTGCAGCGGTAAAATTTTAATTATCAGTGGAAAAATATAATCGAAAATTTTTCATTTATATAGCTCCATTATATTATTTATAAAAAGAATTCTATTACATTTGAAAGTAATATTTTAAATTAGATTACTTATATGTGTATGCAGTGAAAGTTTAAATGTTTATTATTATGAAAGTAAAAATTGCAATTACAAGATTAGGGTTACTTCAAACCTGACTCAAATATTTTGCAAAGTAATTTTTTAGAACTTTTTTCTTCCTAAAATTACAGTTAGAAACAACAATAATAAGTATTGTATCGTCTAAAAAGTTTTAAAACTTTATTTTACTTTGGTTTTTTTACGCGATACATCACATAAAAATTTCTTAAAAATAGGTTCAAGAAACATAAATTTAAGAAAAGTCACGCTATTTTAAAATCTAAAATATTGTTTGGAAAATAAATATCAGTTTGATCACGGCCTTTGTTTGATTTCGTTTTCCAACATTTATTAGTCAACATTAAACTCAAGTTCGAAACAATATTCTAAATTTGTTGGCTGTCTGCCCACTAACGATTTTTCGTTTTCCTTATTTCATTTCATTTCTTCCGTGCGTGAGAGAAATATAAAAACCGCTTTGGCTAAATTATTAATCTATTTTCACAACGGAACTGAACCAGAAGTAGTTTCAGAATTTACTTTTCCTACTAGTCACATTTCGTTTATCGTTTGCCATAAAATTAATTTAATTCCCGGTTTCATTAAATTATAACTGTAATCGTATCCGTAACACTGCTACGTACCTCAACAAGAAATATTAGGCAAAAGATTTTGGCAAAGAGTATTTGAAAGAACTTTTTATAATATCAATAAAATAATAAAAAGAGATACATTTTTGAAAGAGAAAAGTATTTGATTAAAATTTAAATTGTTATTAGTTTATTTTTGTCTTCAATTAAAAACAAAATGAAACGTAATCTTTTTTGTCGTTTGATAATAGAAATATGGCTTCTCAAACCATTTGAAATCTGTAATGAAAAGTAATTCTTAATGAACTTAAGAATTGAAAAATTTTGTTTTTTAAATATATTCTGCAACACAGAGAAATGCGTTTTAGATTTAAGCCTATTAAAATTGTTCAAAATTCTTAATGAATGCAATGCAATGAAAAAAACTACTTTACACGAAATATGTTCTTATTCTGGGGAAACCACTTTCTCTATCAAGGGATTAAAGCTGTGATTATACGTTATAATTTTTAAGAGCAAAATCATTCCATTATCACTTTGGGATTGAATAAAAGAGTATTTGGATTTGTTGGAGTATGGCAGCCTATACTCTACCTCCACACATTGCCAAAATTGATCTGATGTAGCAGCGGTTGACATTCTCCTATAATCAACCAGAGGTGTTCACCGGGCATGCCAAGGCAGCAACGCAATCTCAGAGGAGAAGAAATCTGTAACATTACGGTGCACATGTAGTTGCAAGTTATTTATTATTATTCTATTGGAATGTGGCTCCAGGCAAGCTCGGAAGAGGCTCCACATTGATGGTACGAGGCTTATAACATTGTTTAGCAGAGCCGATCTAAGCTCACTTTGGATCCAGGGCGCAGAAGATCTGCAGGCCTCCTTGGCACTGGCGGATTGAAATTTATAACTAGAAAATCTGTTTAAGACCAGCTTATTTGGATCCCTGGGCACCCGCCCCTAGCACCTAATAGATAAACCAGCACTGCTGGTTAATAACTGTAAGGGCCAAGTGTATCAAAAGGTGTGGGTGTAAAAATTTATGCCATCCTAAGTAATAATACCTGCTACAGGACCAGTATGGAGATGCATGAGACAACAGTGAAGCTACTCTTTTCACGGCATCTTCAGACTATAGTCCAACTATTCGGACTTCTTTCCTGGTTTGATGCATGTTTCCTTTTATAAGATAGTGTCGTGCCATTCGATGATATATGTATGCCATTTAATCAACCACTACAGATGCCTATGATTTTGAGACAAAGATAATAGCAGCAACAGATGCTTTGTCGACATTCCAATGAATTACGAATGATGTCACATGGTATAAGTGAAAACTGTTTGTTGTGCAACAGATCGTATTTGTTGTGTTATAGTTCTTGATGTAGCACAAAAATCTATCATGCCATACGCACAATATGCTGTCGTCACGTGTAGAGGTGCATCAAAGTTCATGCAATAAGTGCAGCTGTTCAATTGTTCCTTCTTATATGAATCGATTACAGATCCTCACCACCGTTACATGGTTATGTCCTAAATGATCACAGAATGATTGAAAAAATAATCCTCATTCTTTCTAAACGACACTTCTAAGCACTAAGTTTCTCACTGATATCAACAATGCGGAAAAATAATTTCAGTAATTCAAAAAGGGCATCTTGTTCTTCCTTCATAAAACACTTGTTGGTGGCCCTACAGATGTCCATGGTGTGAGTATGCAGTAAAACGCTGATAATTTGCATACTCTCTTGTGGTATATAAAAAGTGAAAATTTCAATCACACACACACTTTTGAATATTTCCGTCATGCATTTTGGGTGGTCAGCGGTGCAATTATTAATTTTATACCTCTCTCATCATATATTTGATTCAAATATTATTCATATTCGCTTGAAATTTCATTTATTCAAATCACACGGTTTTAATTATTAAATAGTGTAAAAGTATTCTTTTTTAAAGTTTATTTCCTTATTTTTGTACTCGAAAAAATTTGAAATTGCTAATAAAATGCCTTTGTCGTGTTTGAAATAACTACTTCAAAGCACATTAAAGTATTTTCATTCTCTAACATTCTGCATAATTTTTGGGTATATATATAATCAATCAATATATATCAATCATATATACATAAATAATACAAAAAATTCCTTCACTAACGACTAAATAAATTTAAAAGGGAGATGAAAACCAAGTACTTTCTTCATCTGTCAGTGGCGTAACGTACATCCCCGCATCGTGGGGGTGGGGGTGGGCAGGATTCTAGGGGGCCTAGAGCCTGACAAATTCCAAGTGCGTATTTGAGATTGCAGCCCAAAATCTTAACTTTGCAGGAGGACTCTAATGTTCTCCGTTACGCCACTGTAATCCGTGTAGCTGGATTTTCTAAAGCATTGGCAGCATTCTAACTCATAAATAAAATATATGGATCAACAGAGCAATAAAAATATTCGAAACCACCTGTCAATTATTGGTTGTGAGCCAGGTTTAGTTTTAGAAAACGAATACTTGATTTCCCAAAAGAATAATTTATCATACTAGCAAGATTCGAAACTTTGACGACTGATTTCTGAGTTTATAACCTGTAGGCAGACTAACACAAATGGAACAAATACCGATTTTATAGTCTTTCATATACTTTTTAAGGTTCTGGTTATTCCTAAGATGTTGTGACGACATAACAATTATTTTTCAGACAGATTTTTAAGTGACATTATTACTAAAATCATTTATAATTATATATTGCAAAATTATTTAATACAAGATTTAAATAAAAACTAAATGAGACTTAAAATTTTCGAATTTTTAAAAATAACTCATTATTTTATACGTTTTTAAGTGAATAAATATTAATAAAATATAATACTAAGAATTTATATATATTTTTTATTTCACTTATTTAGTTTATTTGTATCATAAAACAATTTACTTTCATACTTCTATTTAAACAAATTGTAATTCATGGAATTATTATTTTTATACCTATTATTTAAGTTCAGTATCAAATATTCCTTTTAAAATGTATGGAATTTAAAACATACGTATCACATAAAAATTTTCGTAAGAAAAAAACAATTTTTGTTAAAAAAATAAAATTTGTTTAAAATAAGTTTTATACTTTTTTTTAATGTAATTTAATTATGCAGCATACTTTTGTATAAATCCGAAATATTACGAAGTATTATTTACATTATTTATTTATCTATTCTATAGAAATAATTAAGCTTAGTGTTAATGAGTTGTTTCTATTGGAATAATTTTACCTCTACTTGGTAAATCACCTACAAAATATTCAAACAGAAATTTAGAATGAAAGACAGAATTCCGATACTTCAAAGAACATTATTAGTAACGAAATAATTAAGTTAAGTTTAAATAAGAAGTCTGGGACGGGTGTCAGTAGATTCTTCAAATGCCAAACCATTAACGTTTTCCTTGAAAATGAAATGTGTTTCAGTTTATATTATGTTAAAATAGTTTAGCTTTCACATAACAATTTGTTGAATCTGCATAGTTTTTAGAAATATCGAAGACTTTTAGGATAATCTCAGAATATGACTAAAAAAATAGAGAGATTTCACACAACAATTTTACTCACATACATATTTAAATATTTATAAGATTATCATTCATTTTCTAACCTCGATTTATGTTAAAATGAAACATTTTGACGAATTTTAGCTTTTAGTATTATTAAATGTAGTCCCTATATCATACCTTTTTATTCCTAAAAAAATAAATAAAAAGGAAATTAAAAAGCAATAAATAAATAAATTTTAAAGCTCTTTGAGATGAAACTCATTTTAGAGAACGAAATTTTATCATCTCACACAGTATAATTTTGGAATAAATGCGTTAACTATTTAGTTTCATATACTGTATATGTTATTTATACATTAATTAGTAATATTGTTAGCAATTAATTAATATTGCTATATTAACATTAACTAACTTAACTCAGTGGCGCGACAGCTCATGAGGGCCAAAGCCTACTCAGCCCAACTCAGTATACGCGACCTTGGGCCCTGAGGTGCATGAGAAGATGTTCCGGTCAGGAGGTCAGTCTGACGCGAAACCCCCAGTGTTAGGTTCCCAAGCAAACTTAGTACTCATTTATCGATCCACTGTAGGGCTGCGGTAGCCCAGTGGTCAAGGTATCGGATTATGGCAGACATGTCATGAGTTCGAGCCCAGTACTACTAAAGACCCGCAGTGTAGAGGAGCGATGCACGTTAAATCTGTCGAGATCTCAAACGTCTCCCCATTAGTGTGGTGTGGAAGTTAGGAAAGGGGGTGCCAGCTCAGATGTCATCCTCGTCACTTGACCATGGTTCAAAATGACGAAGTCCGTCGCCAAAAGCCCTTGTGTAGCTAAACAGTGCGACATTAATATTCATTCACTATCGACCCACTGAAAGAAAGAAAGGCTGAATCAACTTTGTCCTCCCCGGGATTTGGACCTTGGACCTGCGGCGTGCAAACACGATGCACTAACCACTCAGCCACTGGGCTTCAAATTAGTATTATTAATACCAATTAATTAGTAATATTAAATTTGTATTATTGGTAGGGAATGTTTTTTTTTCACTTTGAATTCTTTCGAGAGGCCAAAGTTGCTTAGTTTTTTCAACTTTAAAATGTAAAATCATTTCTTTTCTGTCTTTTTTGTGTGGGGGGAGGAGAGTTTTTTCGAGCACTCTACTGTATTTTCACAGAAGTTATTATTCAAAACGTGCGAACGTCTAGAAAATAAAGATAATTGGTGTTAAGACTTTTGATGTCGTAGTTATATAACCCGATTCAACCAATTCATTTTAATA
The DNA here is from genome assembly GCA_019973935.1 of Trichonephila clavipes. Taxonomy (NCBI): domain Eukaryota; kingdom Metazoa; phylum Arthropoda; class Arachnida; order Araneae; family Nephilidae; genus Trichonephila; species Trichonephila clavipes. The sequence goes on from BMAU01015595.1 coordinate 158,070, forward strand.
CCTCTTTTAACATTTAAATTTTCTGATGAATCAGTTTTTTTTCCTTATTTGACTATATTTGTGGAATGAATTATTTTCAGCCCTTAATGCTCAAGGGGTTAAATAATTCATGTATAGTAACTCAGAAAATTAATTTTAAGAACTCTTCAGTGTTTCTCATTTTCGTGTCATGTATGCAAGTACAGTTTATGTCATTTTTAATTCCTTGATAATTTGATATTTTCTCTAGAATTTATATTCAAAATTATATAATGATATAAAAAATTGATGAAACACACACTAAATAACTTATGTTATTTTTAATTTTTTTTGTAACTTTATTGTATGTTGTCAATTATTTTATAAGTCTAGACTTAACATTACTTGGATTACAGATTTAGATGTAGTAAATTATTTTCGTTTCAAGTAAGGAAAAGTTTTTTTTTTTGAATTTCAACGAAAAGGCTTAAATATAGGGTATTTTTCTTTTTGTTTTTCTTAATTTCCGATTCTTATATACCATAATTTAAAAAAAACAACTAAAGAAATAGAAACAATAAAGGCCTCTAAGGTTTCAAAACCATTTGAAAATTTTTTTTTCTAAAATTTCAAGAAGGTAACTAAAAAAAGCACGGGGAAATGATGATAAAGATAAAACTGTTGAGCGCACACATTAGTTCAAAAAACATTTTTGTGATTTTACTATTATTTCGTTAACTGTATGAACTTTTTGTAAAATGCTAATTAAAACTATATTTACGTGAAATAATGCATTTATTAATGGAAAAAAGCATAATTTTTACGTTATATTTATACTAACCAGAAGTGGCTAACCTTTTTGAAAAGAGTGCCCCTATCTGATAATAAAAAATTATGCGTGGCACTTCAAACTTTTCCAACAAACAAAAGAATACGAAAAGATGAAAAAATTTTACTTATAGACTTATTGTGGAATTGTTACGCAAATGGCATATTTTTTATGCAAGTCTTTATATATATAAATAGTGGAAATTTTAAAAAAAACAATATAATAAATAAAACAAAAGTACGAACTTAAGTTTAATTGTTAATTTTTTTCAGTTTCTATTAGTTAGGTTAGGTATAAAATAAAAATAAATTAGCAGAAAATTTAATTCTAAATGATTATTAAACAATCAATATTTTCTTAATGAGGCTTTTCAAAATGTATATTTTTTACATTAGAATTAGTTCTCGAAGATGCTAACAAAATCGGCTTGTTATAAGGTGTGCATTAGTTCTCTTTTTTCTCCAAAATCGATGCAAAAAAAGCAGAAGTGTGTTCACAGAAGATATATGATCAATCAGAATTGGAAAAGAACAATCTTTTCCTTGTGATCTTAAATTTAAATTATTTAAATGTCTTATAGCATCTATCAGAAAAGATAAATCTCAAAACTTATTTTCATTCTTGAGAAGCAAATATTCACTGGGCAGTTAATTGTTTTCTTTCAGATATTTTAAAACACGCTTCCTCAAATTCCGGAATCTCACAAATGCATTTCCTCTGGAAAACCAACGCACACAGCAATAAAGTATACATTATAATTTTCTATTGTAATTTAATTAAGTGTACTTAAAGTAAATTTTGATGTTTTGTTTTGTCTGAGACAACCACCTTTCAATAAAACAATTAAAAAAATAATTATATTCTTTCAATTTTTAAAATTTTTCAGTAAGTTATCGCGTGCCACTCACAAAACTCAGCCGTGCCAAACCTTGGCACGTTGGCCACCCCTGATATAAACCCATTGAAGAATTAAGGTATCCGACTACGTTCGGAACCGTGATTTTCAAAAGCGCATAAATGGATAATTTTCATGATATTTAGTGTCACTTAGATTAGAATATATGCATAAAATTGTTTTAAGATCATTTTGACAAATTTTTTTTATTTAAATACAATATTTTGGCAAAAAATTAACTTAAAATAATCTTTTTTCCAAATGGTCTCCTTTTATGCAAATGCTTCTATTAGAATAATACTTTGTCTGTACTTTGCCAGACCTCTGTTTTCAGAGGCTCAACTAGAATCTTTGAAATATATAACTTAGAAGTGGGTTTATTAATAACTTACGACAACAGAGGGGAGCAATTTTAAGAAAAAAACGCGAATAATTATTTCAATGGGTGGTAACTCTGAAAATAATGCGAATTTTTCAAAAATTCTAGTTGAGCCTCTGTAGAGAGGTCTGAGCTATATACAGGCAAAATATTATTATAAAAGAACCATTTTTCACAAAAGAAGAACATTTGGAAGAAAGATTATTCTAAGTTAATTTTTTGCCAAAATATTATATTTAAATAATTTGTTTTGTCAAAATGTCCTTAAAACAATTTTATGCATGTATTCTCTCTAATCTGAGTGACACTAAATATCATGAAAATTATCCATTTATGCTCTTTTTTAAAATCACGGTTCCGAACGTAGTCGGATACCTTAAGTGAAATTTTATTTTGAAAGCAAAGGAATATTACACAAAGTTGCAACAGTCAATTCTTTTATATTTTTATTACTTTGAGTACACGTGTAAAACTTGCAATTAGGAACGACTAGACTTGTTTGGATATGTCTTTGAACTCCCACTCATTTCTGCTTTGTGCTTTCACATGACCCATTGGATAGCGAAACTTCTCAGGCAAAGTGCATACGAAATTTTGCCTTCGTAGACAAATTGTTGTGAGGTTTCCCCAATGAATCAGGCAAGTCACGGGTCTCTTGTGTTTGTCGTGTTGTTTCTGAAACAGAAAACATGTCTTTCGATGTGTCGAACGAGAGGATGATAAGAGGATGCACGGGACTTGGGAAAAATCATGCTTCGTGCAGACGTTTTTCTCAGTTAGCGACCTGTCGTCTTCCTGCGGATATCCGGAGTACTGACGTCACTTGTTGAAAAAATGATGAAATTTGAATTTTTGTTACGTTTGGTTCCGCTGCCAATATCTAATTATTTTGCAATGAAACACTGCTAACAAATAATTTCTTGAAAGAATTGATCGAATCCCTTTACTTACATCGAAGGTGTCAAACTCAAAGGCTAACTTGGCCCAAGCAAGCAAGGTTTAACTGTAGGTGAGCCGCAAAAAAAAAAAATCAATATTCATAGAATCGTAATTTTTTATTTCGAATAATAAATTATAATAAACATAAATAAAAGAACAGAAAAAAATAATGTTTACGTCCTGACACTTGACATATTTTCTCTGCTACTATTTTAAATTTTCCTAATTTCGGGAGAAATTTTGATATTTTGTTATGTATTATTGGGTTTAAAATGTTCGTTTTGGGCCGCGACTTCGACCCCTCTGATTTATATTATTCAAAAATTCTGTTCAAATGCATAACTGTATATCTGGAAAGGAGCCACGTGCATCATTTAAATCCAAAGACCAATATTAATATATTTTTTATTCAATAAGTAATAGATAATTTATACTCCCTAATAAAGAGCTTTTCAGGAGATCTTTATTATTTTTTTTCCTGTTCATTCTTTTAGAACTATTTACGAATATTCATGCTGATAGTGTGATTTTTAGACTTAGAATGTTTAATTTTTGTCGAAATGAAAAGAGTAGCTTCAAATCTAAGGCCCTTTTTAACTTCCCTGGCGCCCCAGTCACTTTAAATTGCTACGCCTCCCACTATTTTCAGAGTACACCCCCTCCTTCAGTTCTTACCTTGCCAGTTTTGGTTCAGGGGGGGGGGGATTTTTAAATTTTAACCTCTTCTTTTTTCACCTTTCAATTTTTTTGCGCCCCTAGGTCTTTTGCACCATAGGCACCTGCCCAACATGCCAAAGCGAAACAGCCTTTCTGTTTAAACCTAGGACTATTCGAGGCCGCGTAGCCAAATGGTTATAGTATAGTGGTAATGGTTATAGTATAGTATAGCGTTGATGCATGTTAAATCTGACGAGGAAATCTGCACTCCCGTTGATGTGGTGTGGTTGTTAAGAGAGACAGGTGCAAGCGAATATGTTGAATTGCGTCTCCGTCCTTCATTTTATTCTACTGTTGAGCAGCACGCGCCGACATCACGCGTTTTGCGTACGCTCACGTCGCTTCTGACGTTTGGTTCCTGATATTTGCATACGCATGACGTTTCTACTGACTTACTTGTTCACTCCAGACCTCCTTTTCTGCAATTTCATGGCTATCTCTCTGCTAAATTTTTACATTGTTGCTTAAGTTTTGCACACCAGTGTACATTATTTAATACTGAAATTAGAAATTGGAATTTCCACTTATTGATTACTGAAATTAGTAATTCGTAATTTCCACATTATTGAATACTGAAATTAGTAATTGGAAATCTGCACATTATTGAATACTCAGATTAGTAATTGGTAATTTCTACATTATTGAATACTGAAAATAGTAATTGGTAATTTCCACGTTATTGAATAGCTACTTTATTTAGAAAAAAACCCAACGATAAACAACTTATCTCCATATTTTAGGTATTTCAATAAGCAAAACCAGACGCTTTAATGACATGGTTTGGGCGTCGTGTTGGACTATAAAAATGTTAATATCTAACAACGATGTCCTGAGATGATTGTTTACATTCTGCTCGCGAGGGATTATTGATCGGGAGGAGACGGGGCTGGAACGGTTTCTACGGCAACCGTTTGCAAGCATGTTATTTTATTGAGGCCTTAAGTAGTGCTTAAAAAGACTGCCAACACTCGTAACGAACACAATATCCGAAAAAAACAGGCGCAATGCCAATTGGCTCACTTAGTCGGGAGCTAAAGAACTTTATTAACTAACTCAAATTTCTTATTGCTTTTCGGACTTCTGATAAGAATAATGAGATGGGCTTTCTTTCTTTTATTTCTAACTTTTATTGAAAGTTGCACTAGGCATCAGTTTTTGTGTGATTTATTTTTCACATTCGACCATTTCAAAATTAAATATGGAATGAAATCCTACAGAAACTGCAAATATTACACTATAAGGACATTTTCTTATGATTATTTGTAACAGAAATATATTTTAAGTTAAAACACAAGTCATGGACAAGACGGAATTTGAATTTCATTAGTTCTTAATAAAATAGAGTTAAAGTGGATGGAAATAGTAAGTTTTTCTACAGACTTATTTATCATCTTAGTAATATCAGTCTTGAATTTTAAATTTATATATTTCACTTCGTGTAAGAGATCTTAGTAAAAAATTTTTTGAAAGAGGTATAATATTACAATCCATTTCGCCCAATTTTTTGTATTTCTCGATTTTTTAAGGCAAGATGCATTTAGTTTTTTTAAAGTGCTTATTTTTATAATAAATATTAGTTTCTTTATCATATTAGAATTGATAGGTATATAAAGTAAACTAATTATTATATTTTATATGAATTAACTATAAAGTAAATTACTTATACCTTATATAAATTAACTACTTAAAAGTTTTTTTTTTTTGAAAAAAAAGACAAAATGTATTTATTTTTATATAAATTAGCCTTAATATTTATTAACATGTTGGGTAACTTTTATTTAAAGTATAAAAATTGAAATAAACAACATTAGTACTTTAAAAGAAATTGACGGTTCTATTTATTTTATGGAAAAAGACTTGAATATAATTGAACAATTATTGTGTATTTAAGAATATTGTCTATTGGTAATACATACATAAGTTATCATAGGATTCTTTGAATACAACCGCTATTACATTACTGATCGAAAATACTTCTTTGCTTAAATATGCAAGGATAGAACAAAAAGGAATTTATTTAAAAAAATGATTCTGAATTTATATTTTCTTTTAGCAAAGAATTTTATGTTTAGCATTATATACTGAAAGAGAAAGAATTATAATTAGGAACATAAACTGCTAAAAGTGTTGCCAAGTTTATAGCAAAATTAATAAATTTTGGTCTTTTGCCAATTCAAAATTCTGTTTTAGTTTGCATAAAAAAAGTAATTTATAAAATTGTGTGTTTGAAAGGTACACATTTCAGTTAGTTTATTTAATATAACTTTTTCTTTAAAGGAATTCTTTAATTATTCTAAATATCTTAGCAATGTTTTAATTCCTTTAAAATGTATCCAATGTGCTAATTTTTTAAAATTTTGATAGTTAACTTAAAATGTTACTGTTGCCACATTACTATTTGTAATTATAATATTACGAAATTTGGGTATAGCTCACTGGCGTAGCTAGTCTTGAAAATGTAGCTTTTCAAATGGAACTATTCATAACATTATACAATTTTGTACTTACACATGCCGGGGCCCTTGTTGCTTGGGGGCCCCGTATCATTGATACGGCGGTAGCTACGTCCCTCGTATAGCTTAAGAAATCCTTGTGAATCTTTAAAATCTAAAAATCTCTTAAAATTTGTTTTCTAAATTATTTAATAAATGCGTATAAAAATATTTAAAAAATTAAGATCTGAATTAAATTTTTTAATCAACATTTTAAAAACATTTAAATCTATAAAGGTATATGTTCCTAAAATTCCCGTGAATAAACCTTTTTAATATGTGTAAATAATAGATAAAAAATGAGTTTCATGCTATTATCTTATATAGCTTTTGAGATACATCGGATTGAAGTTGAAAAAAAATTTTGGCGATTGTTAAGAAAAATATGAATTTAAAATTTCAAATAAAAATAAAAATAGATTAGAAGAAACAATTTTGTCGGGAGAGTTGGGAAATCCTAATGACTATCGTTGAAATCACCTTATAAACTTATGAAATTTTCTTTACGTGACTGAGAACGAAATTAAAGCTCATATAACTATCACGCTATTTTTACTAAAAAATATCACGTTACATATGAACAAATGCGCAATGCACAGTAATTTTAATTATGAGAATGGTATTTCGGGAAAAATACCATTCTTTTTATGTTTAACGTTTATTACTGTCTCTGTAACTGGATTTTTGAAGAGCCTTCGTAAAATTGTATTCTAATTGTTTTTCCTGAAGTAATTTATATAGTTACCGTAAAATCTGGCGTATAGCGCACACCCATACTTTCAAGCCTTTTTTTAAAAAATTTTAAGTATATTCGCCATATAACGCGGACCCCCTTTTTTACAAAGGAACAAGTAATGTGCATGTATAGTGCTCGTGTGTTTTAAAGTCATTTATTCGAAATATTTTCCCTGGATTTTGAAAAATGGTATACTTTTAGAATCATAGCCCTTTTATTTCATTTGATATGTGATTTCTTCCAAATATATAAACAGTATTCCTAACGATGTAGAAGTCTATAATTTTATTTCTTCTATATACTCATCTTCTTTTCATATTTAAAGCTTTCATTTTTATATCCGGCGTATAACGCGCTCCCGTAAATTTCGATCTCATTTTTTGGGGTAAAAGTGCACGTTATACGTCGGATTTTACGGTAATTTAAATAGAATCAGTAAAAGACGGTGAACTATAAAGAGGTTGCTCGATTCTGCACTGAAAAGTGGTCGCGGGAGTCTAGCGGTTATATATATGGTTACGAACTCGAAACCGATGATATCGAGTTGAGGTTACAAATCATGTGAGATGCAACTGAAGATATACTTTATAGAAAGGGTGATGCATGTTTAATATGTCGTGGATCAAAGCCCTCACGTTCGAGTGAGCGAGTGAATATTAACGTTGCACTGTTCAGTCACTCAAGGGCTTTCGGCGACGGACCTCGTAATTTTGAAACATGGGTCGAATGAAGAGGACGACACCTGAGCTGCACCTCCTCTCCTAACTTCCACACCAAAGGAAGGATGTTTGAGCCTCCACATAATTAACGCTCACCGGCCTTTTCTGCACGGTGGGTCTTCAGTGGTTCTGGGTACGAACTCATGACACTCCAGCCAAGAGTCCGTTACTCTGACCACTAGGCTACCTCACGTTGGCGTAGTGTTAAAGTTAGGTGATTGATGTGCAGGCTCAGGTGTAGTTCTCATCACGTGACAGCCGATACAAATTGCGAAATTCGTCGACAGTAGCCCTCGTATTGTTTTAGAGTGAGACGTTGACAAACACTCACTCACTCTGTACAGAAAAAAGTAAGTCATAAGTGAATTCCTTCACCGTCATTATTTCGAATAGTTCCTCTAACGATTTTCTGTGTAGAAGGGCTAATACTCGTTAAATGTGTATAGATACTTAAAATATTCACTTTGACATGGCGTGGAAAATTTAGAGAGTGGGCTCCAGGCCACATGTCACCCATGTCACTTGACCAGGATTCAGAATTACGAGATCCGTTTCCAATAGTCCACGTGTAGTTTCTAAGTGTGACGTAATTATGCTATCAATCCATCAATTAATTCGAGTTATTCCACATACTTGGTAAATTAAATGGAAATCAGGCGTTATAGGAAACAGGAACAATAAATTTAACTTTTAAAACAATTTTTTGTTTAAATTTTTCGAAGATTTTTTTTTTGGTCTTGTGTTTTTTTTAGAGTTTATATTTTGTTGTTACTTAAGATTCTTCTAGATCAAAGATTCAAATGAGAGATCGGCAGGAAATAAGTAATTGATTAAGGAAGCATTATTTCATGTTTGAAAGCAGCTCTAAAATATCAATACATGATTAAGTTGACGCGTGAAAAATATTATTAAAAATTTAAGATGTCGCATAAAATTTTATAAATTATAAAAAAAAAATGTTGTATTCACACACACAGACACATACAAATACGAACAGTTTTTTGTTTGTTTGCTTACTTTTCAACTAAGCAAAAGTAAAATTCTGTCGGGTTTGTATCGACAAATACCAACAAAACGTAATCAAGAGACAAATTCTTTGCGCAAGACATGTTTTATTTGAAAAATGCATTCCTGCACATACGATTTAAGTATTTAAATCAGTAAATTCGATTCCATTTTTAAACATGTGATAAATGTACGAACTTTTTTGTATATAACTGATTGCTAATATTGAACATTTTTATACCGAATTATTTTATTTGAAATTGATTTAAATTTATTTTCTTGCTGGTTTAGGTGCTGTCCTCGCCGATTGACAGAGGTTCAAAATTACGAGATCTGTCGTTAATAGCCTTTATGTTGCTTTAAAGCAAGGGTGGGTGGACTTTTCCAGGGCATGGGAAACTTTTAATGTTTTTAAGGTTTTGCAGTCCACCCAGTGGTGTAGGTGTGGCCATTCTGAATCAAAATTATGTTTTCTTTTCATAACACTTGTTTTCGACATTGTACCCCTCTTTTAAAATATGACAGATTACTATTTTTACTGCAAAAACTCAAGCTTGATTGAATGCAGCGTGTTAAGAACATACGTGAACCGAAGAATCTGAAACCGGTGAAGGTACTTAATTTGTTCGCTGCTGAGTCCCACGACATCGTGGTACAGGACATCAGCACGAGAACCCAATCCCGTGGAAGCGCTGGGTGTTGGATGATGTCTCAATAACCGATTCCGCGTTATCATGGGAAGAGCTGATCTTCAACATTTATTCTACCCTTCAGTCAGCACATGGGGAAAAATTTATTTATATGACTGGCATCGTAGTGATCGCGTTCTTCCCCTACAGCGGTAGTGAACGTGTTAAGGGTCACCAAGCGCTTTCAATGAAGGTACATCTGTTGTCTACACATTTATCGAATTATTTACTTTCGTAATCACAGTCGCATTGATTGTGATAAGCCAATTCTCCAGTCTAGCTGGCGTCGGTGTTCCATAAATATGTTTCTTTCGGTATGCGCCTTTTAGGTCTTAGTAAAGACGGTCATCTCAAAATGCCTTGGAGGTCAACCGGTCGATCGCGATCGACTTAATGCCCATACTTGTTTTAAAGTGTGCCGTAAATGTAAACACTCAATATTATTTCCGAATTAGACGATTGAAAGGAGAACGGTTTTCTTGACTGGAATGCATTAGAAATGGAAACCTTAATTAGCGTTAAAATTTTGTCTAGTTTTACTTTAAAAATAAAAAGTGAAAACTACATTTCAATTCTTTTTCGTTTTCAGAAGGGGTGGGGGAAGGAAAGCATACGAATATTCTGACTGTTTTAAATTACCTTCGGTATATGTATGCAAGAGCATATTTTCTTCATGTTAAATAAAGACCACTGTAATTATTGAAGAGTTAATGGAACACGTTAAGGGAGACAAGATTTAAATGAAAGCAGTAAAATATACAGTTTTTACACGCAAACTGAATTTGTAAGAGCGATATGAGAAAGAGAATATTAAATTAGATTTTTTTGTAACTTTTTCAATTGCATGCTACATTTGACAGCGTTAATACATCAAAATAATTTCATTTTTTGTTTAAAAAAATAAATCCTTTAATAAATCTGATGATAAAAGAGTGTTTTTTCCTTAAATATTTTTCGAATTAACTGGCAGTTTAGAATAATTTATATATAATAATTAATATATATATAATTCGAATTAAAAATGGAGTTGTTAATATGTATGTTTCTTTTTTACCAGAAGTAAAAGACTAAGGATTTTTATGAAAAAATAAGTTACAAGTAAAATAATATCCAAGCATAGTCACAAGGAAACCGTATTCTCCGATATATTTCAAAAGTAAAACACAAAAATAAAGATTTGATACTAGTATACATTTATCATATGGATTTAGGATTAAGTTTGTTCTCCCAGGCATTATATTTTATTATTATATGCAATTTTCAGTGATAAATTCTTACATTCAATTTGATTTCAATAATCTCTGTTTAGGAAAAGAATTGATAAAATATGGATTAATATTATTTATGAAAAGTTTTCCCAATTCTGCCCGTATCAATCCAAAAGTATAAATATTTTAAACACTATTTCAATGGCAAGGAGAAAATTCATTTCTAAATGTAAATGTTAACAATGATTAAATTAGGAAAATTCTATTATATTGTTTTTATTTATAAAATTTTGCTGTAAGTTCTTAATTTTACGATTTGCGGCTTTTTAAATTTTCCTTAAAAAATTCAAATTTTTTTTGATAATTTATTAGATATTTGAATTTTTCCCTTTTCTTTTTCCTTTTATAGCATATATATTTTCCTGCCTTGTTTCAAGTTCAAAAGATAATAAATTAAATAATGTTCATTTATCGTTCTTTGAATTCAGTAAAATATTTCCTTTGAACTCTACGTAAAGATTTGATTTTTTTATTGGAACAATTTCTCCTCACAGGTAAATTTAAGTAAGGAAAGGAAGCGGCAGATTTTTTTTTACAATAGTTGCTCAGCCACTCGTGTCCATAAATTAAGAATAATTCAGAGTCACCCGGAAATCGAACTCTAATATATATATATATATATGAAGTGTGTGTGTATATATAAATATATAATCCATAAAATGACTACTCACATCTTCAAGAATTATACGCAAATTGCAGGAAGCGACCAGAGGACACCAATAGTACAAGATGACGCAATGACGAGAGTGTAAGAGAGGGATATATACTCATGGACAAAAAAATTAACGCACCAAGGAAGAGTCGTCAAAATGAAACGAAATTTTACATACTTAATGACTACTTTGATATAAGTAAATGATTCGAAAATCAAAGAAAAAGGATCATTTATTTCAGAGAAAAAGGCAAAGAAACGGAGGATTTAATACCCTGTTGAATCCCCTCTAGCGCGAATGGACGATGCGATACGATCGGGCATTGAAGCATACAAGTTTTGTATGATATGTTCCATATTTGCTGTAACCTTACCTCTAGTTCGTTCAAACTCGTGGGATGCCCAACTCGCCGTCCCAAATGATCCCAGATATGACCGATTGGAGACAAATTTAGGGATCGGGCAGGCCAAGGAAGGGTAGTAACAATGCGGAGATAGTCTTTTGACACCCTTGCCGTGTGAGGCCGAGCATTGTCTTGTTGAAAAATGGCTCCGTGGAGCCATTGCATGAGTGGCAACACATGTGGTTGCAGGATGTTATGGACATAATGCTGGGCTGTCATGGGGCTATGGATTAATACTAGGGATGACCGTGTATTGTAGGCAGTGGCACCCCATACCATCCTACCAGCTGTGGGAGCGGCGTGTCGCTGTAAAGCAAAGGCACTGCTGAGATTGAACCTGGATTCATCGCTAAAGACGACCTGGTTCCATTCCGCTGCAGTCCAGTTTCCTTGTCCACGGCACCACTCCAAACGGAGGCGTTGATGGGTGTCAACGACAGCACACGTAATGGGCACCGCGATCCCAAATGTCCTTCAGCCAGGCGCCTTCGTTTCGTGTAAATGACATCTCTCGGATCCACTGGTACCAACACCTCCTCACAACACAATCAGAGCGGCATAATTGACGAGCTACTCGCCTAGCTGACCACCCAGCTTCCATCATGCCGATGATTCTCCCTCTCTCATACTGCGACAGCTGCTCATATTGTCTTCGAAAATGGCGTAATGGCATGTCTACCTCAGCTCTTCCCTTTTAAACGATTCAGCACACTCAAACAAGTTTTGGTCACCTGTTTTATACTCCAAGGAGAATGACGTTAAATGCCCTCTACCGGCGATAAGCAATGCGCAATCACGCTGCATTTCTAATCATTTTAATATCTCCCCGACATATACCTTCACGCCAAGTTTCGTTACGATCCCACAATTATTTCTTGGTGCGCTAATTTTTTTTATGAGTGTATAAGGAATACAGGCAAAGAAGTAAAATTGTTGGCAAGAGCTTTATAAGCTTTTCAGTGCAATAACCACATAGTTAAGACACAAAGGACGCATTTGGATGATTTGTTTACGTGGTAGAATTATTGGCCGTCTGGAATGTGGGCGTACCCAGCTGGAAGTATCCGAGGAACTTGGAATTGACCAGAGTGTTATCTCCTGGCTTTGGCAACGATTCCAAGATGATGGTACTGCAAGTAGACATTGTAAAAATTACAGCACAAGTCACCCCCAAGTTACAACGCCGAATGAGAACCAGTATTTGGCAGTTACTGTCAAAAGAGACAGACGGAGCACAGCATCAGACCTGCCTCGTCAACTCTCTTCAGCCATTGGTACGACAGTTTCAAGGCAGACAGTGTACAGACGCTTAGGGTAGATATGTCTATATCAGACATGTCAAACACGCGGCCCGCAGATACATAAGTTGCGGCCCGTCATGACTTTTTAAAAAATATTTAAATATCGAGTTTTTTAAGTTTTTTTTCCCATATTAAAAATTATTTGAAGTGAGCTCTTTTAAATTTGCAACATATTTACTTGCTACTTATTCATATTTTAAAAGAAATAGAGAGCAACATTTTAGTGGACTGAATAAACTACATTTCTCACACAATATAATGCGGTTGCACTAAAAGCTCATGAGGTTAACACCACGTTACGCGCGCGCGAGTCATTCTCCCTCTTCTAAATCATTCTCATAATCTCAGTCCCCCTTTTGGTCAGTGACCTCGCACTTCCTGTGGGCAAAGGGGCTGTTCATTAAAGCCCTCACTAGAATTGGAGCGTATAAGGACAGTGTTGACATTTTTACGACTTAACAAATAGCATCATAATTTATTGTGTGTGTGACTTGTATTTGTGTTTCTCCGTCTTTATAATCAGCGAGAAGCTAAGAGAGTTGTTAGATGCAGTCACAAGACGAAACACAAGATAAAAGGCAGAGTTTGCTCAATCGTTTGCAGATGACAGTGGATTTTGGTTAAAGTGGATTGAATCTAAAAAATGATTTAATAATAAAGGAAAAAAAAACTTCAACTACAATGAGTAAAAAAAGATCAATTAAAGTTGAACGACGTGTTTTTCAAGAAAAATGGGAACTACAATATTTTTGTGTCCAAAACAAGAATAAAATATTATGCCTGATTTGTAAAAATTCTATTTCACTTTCTAAGGAATATAATCTTAAAAAGCCCAATGACACAAATCATTAAACAAATTATGACCAATACGTTTCAAAATTTCGTGAAGAAAAATTGGTGGATTTGAAATCAACTCTTCAAAAACAACAAAATGTATTCACTAAATTTTCTGAAGACAATACAGGTGCTGTAAGAGTTTTATATGTTATCCCATTTAATAGCAAGCAGATCGATACCATGTACTGAATGTGATTTTATTAGTGAATGATTAATCAAAGCGGCAGAAGTATTATGTCCAGCACAAATAAAAAAATTCTAAAGTGTTAGTTTTAGTCGAAATACTGTAGCTTGCAGAGTTGATGAAATAGCAGAAAATTTGAAAGATCAGCATCATTCAACAATATCAACATTTCAAGTTTACTCGATTGCGATTAATGAAAGTGTAGATGTTCGGAATATCGCTCAGCTGGCCAATTTTATTCGCGGATGCGATATTAATTTAAAAATAAATGAAGAACTTTTGGAAGTCATTCCTATGCATAATACTATCACTGGAGCTGATATTTTCGATGCACTTATGGAAGTTGTAAAAAAGTATAAGTTACCATTTTGTATAAGTTGGTTTGTCTTGCAAGTGATGGCGCCCCTACCATGACTGGTATTACCAAAGAAGTTGTTGCAAGTTTAAAGAAATCTTGAAAGAAAGTTTCAAGATAATTTTGAACACTTTCATTACATTATTCACCAATCAGTACTATGCTCCAAAGATTTAAAAATTGGACATGTTTTAAAAATTGTCACAAAAATTGTAAGTTATATTCGAGCACATATACATTAACATCGTCAATTCACTGCATTTCTGGAAGACATAGAAAATGAATTCACCGATCTACCATATCATACAGAAGTTCGATGGCTTTCGAGTCATTAAGTATTAAAACGCTTTTTCAAACTGCTGGACGAAATCATAATTTTCTTAGAAACAAACAAAAAAAATACGAATGTGCAGACTTAAAAGATGGACAATGGCTAAAGGACCTGGCCTTCTCAGTTGATATCACAAGTCACTTTCATCAACTTAATCTTAAGCTTCAAGGCAAAATAATCTGGTTCCAACACTATTTGATAACATTAACGCTTCTAAGCAAAAATTATTTCTTTGACGAAAACAAATAGAAAAAGAAAACCTGTCTCACTTTGAAAGCTGCCAATATCTATATATATTCATTAAATTCCCTAAATTCAAATTTACAGAATACGCTCACCAAATTAAATTGTTAGAAATAGAATTCGATAGAATATTTTCTGATTTTAAAAGTTGTGAATTAGAATTTCATCTTTTTACTTTACCTCTATCTACCGACATCGAACTTGTTGATGAAAATTTACAAATGGAATTGATTGAGATCCAATGTGATTCTTTGCTGAAGCAAAAATGTATGGAAGTTGGAATTCCAGATTTTTACACATATTTATTAATAGATCGATTTCCTAAGATATTATCCTTTGTTACGCGTATAATGGCTATGTGGAAGTACTTATTTATGCGAGCAATTATTTTCTTTAATGAAAAACAACAAAAATTCAGAAAGGTCAAGATTAACCGATAAACATTTATCATCAATTTTAAAAAATCGCATCAGCTCAGCATATTGAACCAACTTTTAGTGATTTGCTTTATGAAAAACGATTGCAAACATCTTCTAAAAAGTAATATTGGGACCGGGACGTCCTTGGCATGTAAAAATCAATTTATTTTAAGCCGTGATATCTGCATGTAAAAAAATCACATTTATAAATATAAATAATTATGTGTGAGCAATTAGTAGCTATCATATTTTTCAGTCATGTACTTAACTTTAGGTACACCTTGCATAAAGTTTACAAGAATATAACTTTTAAACTTTGTAGTGCTTATTAAGAAGACTTGGTACCCCCAAAATCACAGACCTATCGTTTTTTTTTATTTTCATTTAATCTTATTCTTTGCATTATTATCTTTCGATTGATATATCACTTGTGCATATCGGAAAGTTAGAAGTTGAATAAAACTTCATTTGAAAACAAATTAAGCAATTCAGCCACGCCCCCTTTTTAGAAAAAAAGCTAAAAGAGCGTTTTGATAAAAAAATCTAATTTATAAAGAGAAATAATAACATTAAAAAAAGAATGTGCAATATATAAAGCAGAATACTTCCGAGGCAATACATACAATCATTTTTTTTTCTTTGTGAAATGTGTAAATGTAAAATTTTTAAATTAAGGCATTTTATATTAATAATTTTATAATTTCAGTTTTATTCCTGATATATTTTTCATACAAATGTTATTCTTTAATATTATATGAAGAAAAACAGCTAAAATTTCTGCGGTGACAGAAAAAAATTTTTTTTAACGTTTTTCTTGAATTTTCTTGTGCAATTAGTACTCTCTAAAAGTTTATCGTTTATAAAAATATGTGGGTTGAAAAAATATGAAAATGCAATTATTTTAAAGAAAAATGTATAACTAATATCTTAAAGTGGTATTTTAAGTTTAATTAAGCTTATAATAATTATTTTTTCAGAATTATAAACTTTAAAGTGGTTTTTCTCAGTTTGTGTTTTTCGAAACCTTAGTGCATTCAAAATGCTACTCCTTAGACAATTATTTACCAATCACTTCCATTTTTTTCTGCGTGTTAAAAATAAAGAATGTAATAAAATTAAGGATCCGTTTTGCAATAAACTGAATACTTTTTTTTAAAAAAAATAAAATGTAAGACATGTTGGCTTTTTCGTTGATTTTTAGCCTGTATATCAACATTTTATTTTTTTTCTCGAAAACGAATAAAGTTATTCTAAAATCGATCCCTAAAGTTTCTTAGAGCATCCATAAGAATATTATAAAAAATTCAGGTCAAAAAATTAATTTTTACAAAAGGAGTAGCATTTTAAAATTTTTCCAATTTTCTTCAAAAAATTAAAATTTTTAAAATTGTGTGAATAATATATGAAAATTTTCATCTGGTATCATTTTCTTGAATAGAAACATTGTATAAAATGCTAAAATATATCTTTTGTTTAATAAAAAGGCTTTACAAATAAGTCACATTTGTTTTGCTTCTAACACTTTCTTAGTCTGAACTTGAGCTATCCTTGATTTATGGACATGAGTGTACCTTTGAAGAGGAAATGTATTATACCAGAGATGCCAGGTTATCACCAACGGAGACGGTTCCAGTAGATAGACAAGTTTACAAGGGGATATGTGGAGTGGCGTAATGGAGAATGTTAAGCCCCTCTGCAAAATCAGGTTTTGCCTGTAATATTATAAAAATTGGTTAAATACGTACTTGGCATCAGTCAGGCTTTGAGGCCCCTAGAATCCTCCCCTCCCAATCAGGGTGCTCGAAGCTGTGCTGGTTTATCCATTGGGCGCTTGGGGCAGGTACCCAGGAGCCTGGGTCCCAGAAGGGCTAGTATAAGTTGGATTTGACTAGATTTTCTGGTTATAAATTTTGATCCTCCAGTGCCAAGGGGGCCGGAATGAGCTTAAATCAGCACTGATTCGAAACACACAATTCAGCAAACGTCCCTTCCATGTGCATTGTTAACTAAACACTGTTGTCCTTTATGCTTAAAGTGGGCCAAGAAACATCATGAGAAGAGCATAGAACAATGGAAGAGAGTAACAACAAATCAGATAAACAACACACAATTCCTGACTCATCACATTGATGGACGTGTCAAGATACATTATCTTTCTCCCGAACACATGTACCTCAAGTCAAAAACAGGCTGAAACTGTTAGTATTATTCTTTTGGGATGTTCCCGTGGACCTTTATTTCCCTGGGATTTTTAAGTGATAGTAAATATATCACGAAAGTGTGGATTATGCCAATATCAATGTGGACTTGTTGCATCGCATCTATCTTCCCTTCTGGAAATTGAATCATCCAATAAGGTACAGTTCAGTGTTATGAAGTAATATATGTACTGCAGAGGGGAATGTAGTTTAATTCAAATTAATGCCCTGCAGCCTAATTTGATGTATCTTAATTCAATATGATAGATTTTGAATGTCGTGAAACAACGTCTCAGAACTAAAAAAGCATCACCCTGGAATATCCGGAAATTGCATGACAATTATTTGAATATCTGGTAAAATTTGTCATCCGCCATCTCTTAAAGACTTGTGAGCTATCCATATTAAAACAACTTGAAGCTGTTTCAAATACAAAGGTGGATCAATGCGGTATTAGATGGTGGTCATTATGAATTGGCTCTGACATCTTAATACTAAATTTAAGAATTTATCATAGTACAGTGGCTATTCTACTTTGACCCTTGTTACATTCTAACACATTGCTTACCATCAAGCTAGAAATATAGTAATTTAGCATATTGAATATATATATATATATATATATATATATATATATATATAGAGAGAGAGAGAGAGAGAGAGAGAGAGAGAGAGAGTAAAAACCAGCGCCTATCACCGTGATATTGTATAAGAAATTAATAAAATCTAACCGCAACTGGTTTCATCCGATAACAGCATCTGGGCATGTCGGAGCTGTGCCCTTGAACTGTTTCCTAGAATGATAAAATCAAATCGCTAGGGCAAGGGTACTCAACCTTTTTTTCTGCTGGGCCACATACATATGTTAACTATTTCACGCGGGCCGCATACATATGTTAGTTATTTCACACAAGCCGCAACATGAGAATAAATGGGAGATGGGGGGGGGGAAATGCAAGACCAAAAGATAACATTGAAAATTTAAAATGTGGAAAATATTGATCAAAATACTATAACTCGTGTGTGTGTGTTTTTTTTTTTCAATTATTATTATTATTTATTTATTGTCATTAACACTAAATTAGAAGCGTTTAAGAAACACTCCTTCACAATTTCTGCATCTCTCGGTAAACGGTTTCATATGATTACTAGTAATATAACAAACTTCATAGGATGTCTTTGTTACCTCTGTGATATTACCACTGACAAAACAATTTGTTGCTGTCGCAAAGATTATTCAAGAAAGTCTATTTATAAACCTCTTGAAAAAAATCTTCGAGGAAAAGTGTCACTGAACGATTCCCGTTTATTGGTATTTTTTAAATACAGCACTTTCGTGACAAATCAAACAATTACTGATCCATGTTTGTTTTTCACTATAAAATAGTCAACCTCCCAATCGTCTTGAAAGGATATATTTTCTTTGAAAATTTTTCGCTTGCAAGATATGAAAAATAGTTAAAAATTAGTTCCACCCATAAAATGGTCGCTACTCCACTGTTGTCTGTTATTACTTACCGTAAACGTATCAAATAGAAAAAGAGTTTCAATTCGCACCTGTACGACATCAACAGCAAGAAGTAAAATTGATATATTTGATTTCTTGACAAAGAAGTTCCACCCAATTTTTAATACAATGTTTTTACATAAGTAAATTTCTCAGAGCAATGGGCCATGACTGGGCCACTTACAAAGGCTCGGTGGGCAGCAGGTTGAGAGTACCGCTGCGCTAGGAGCTTATATATCGACAAAGATTTTTATATCTCATACGCACGCACGCACACTTTAACTGCCGTAATCCGTAAGAGTTTAGGATCTCACACAGTATGATGCTTCGTTCTTTCGAGTCATTTATTATTTTAAGCAATTTTTTATTATTATTGTTATTTTTGATTTATTAATGTTGCACTTGGCAGCAGTACGAAATCCATTCTGATTCTTGAAGTTTAATGTGAAAGAATTGTATAATGTAGGAATATTACATGTCAAATAATAATATTTATCCGTGTAGTATTGTAAACAACTAATTGAGTTCGTGCTACGTGATTTTTAAGTAGGGTGTGAAGATAAATATGGAAAGTTCAATTGAAAGTCATTGACCAATTCCATTTTAAGTATAATAAATCAAATTACAGAAACCATCATTCTCAATAGATTACATTTCAAATAATAATCTTAGATTTCTAGAACATTTCTGTTTTAGGAAACATTTCTGGTCCACACATTACTTACTCAAAGTTAATTTCGGTAAATTATATCTTACCCCAAATGATTGTTTGGTTCTGTCTTTTTAACAGAAATCCCTTTCCCAGAGTAAAAGTAAATAATCCCTTTAAAAGTAAATTCTATCATTATCTTACTTAAAAAGATTACTAGTTCCAGATAGTGATTGTAAGTTTACAAAGTAAAGTAGCGCAAGTTTTGAATCTGGTGTTTGCCCAATTCAAGCGATGTTCCAAAATTCAATAACGAATCTCTCTGTAAATATATAGATGACACTGTCATAATGTCACAATCCTTAATAAGCATTTCATTCTTCTATAAATCCAGTTTAAATCCAAGGAAAATTAAATTTATAAAACGAATACAACTTTTTTTATTACTGTCCGATACACGGGACTAATAAAGATGACTCTCTTGCTTCTAAAACTTAAGCGTATTTAGCGTAAAAAGATTTAGAAAAATGCCGGCAGCTTCGTGCGTTGATCTTGTAGCGAGGGACAGTACAGGAACAGAACAGTCCACTCAGATTACATTACACAAACAAGTCGAAACAAACAAATTGTTGCCATCGTGCAAAAGATAATACAGTAGATGACGTTGGTAAAAAACATGGCAGTAAAACTAAATATTTTACACAAAAAACATATTAAATAGAAATTGTAAATACAGTCGAACCTCTACATAACGAACCTCAATATTACGAATTTTTCTATATAGCGAACTTTTTCCTGGAACTTTGAACATTTCACGGATTTTCTTCGTAAACTAACCTCTATAGCGAAGGGTGTGATGTACCTTCCCTTGGAAGTACATCCCTCGAAGTATCAGCGTGAGCTAGAGGGGTGTAGGGTTATCGTAAGAACTAGAATCAAACATTATCTTAATATGACTTTATTAAGATATTCAACTTAAACTTTGAACAAATATAATATTATAAATTAATGAGAGAATCTACGATGACGCAATACGCAACACACAATATAATTCAGACCTATCTCAATAATTGAACCGCCTAATCTTCAAATATAATAATAATAAGTAATCAATCCTACCTTATATTATTCTGTAATAAACTTGTCTTTATCTACAATGTATGCAGCTTTACGTTTAACTTCTAATCGATCACCAATATGTTTATCCACGACACTTAGAACTTGAATCTTTGAACGACGAACTTCAATTATCATCCACAGCCACAACGCATTTCAATTGTCTAACATTCCTAAACACTAATATTACACTGCCATCACGCTTACTCTAAGATCCTATATTTATCCTATATTATTTGCATCTCTTCACTTCTCGTTTCTTGGATTTGGTTGGAAAAGAGTTGCCATTAATTCTGGCCCAAAGAACCCAAAGGACTTGTTAAAGAAAAGACGCGTAAGACGTCACAAGGGCGTTTTCTATACAACGAACTTTTCTTTTGGGATTCAATTTTTGTTCTCCTTTTTTAAAGTATTTCTGAAAAAAATTCAAGTTATTCTCTCTTTACACATTTTATGGCGATCATAAATCTTGAACTGATTTTATTATATCCTAACTCGCCGAGAGCAATAGAGTTCTGGACGTTTCATCCAAGAAGTGCAACCTTTAACCGCCATTGCACATTCACTAGAAACATCTTCGATAGCCTCTTTCACTATCAGTGGAGTTACCCCGTGTTCTAATTATAAAATAATGTATGCTTAAAAGTACTTGTATGCTTTAAATCAGTGTTTCCCAAAGTGGTCTATATAGACCCCCAGGGGTCTACGACGACCTCCAAGGGGTCCACGCCAGCGAAAAAAATAATTTTGGGGTCCATGAGATGTAAATGGGGGTCTACGATAGTGGATCTCATTAAACCAGATTGTGATTTTAAATTTAAAAGGAAATTTAATCTAGTGGAAACCAGACTTACCTATTTAATAGATTTATTTACTAAATTTAATGAGGTTAATTTGCAGTTTCAAGGTGAGAGCATAATTTTTTTTAAAACAAGGACCACATTGCAGCCTTTCTTGTGTGTGCCAGAACTAAGCTAAAGGAGTATAATTTTGGACATCTCAAATTTTCCCAGTTTCACAATTGTCACTGACAATCTTTCAGGAAAAAAGAGTTTTAACCTACGTTCAACATTCAAATGCCCCTTTTTTGGATTTTGAAACTAGTTTTGAACATGTTTTGACTATCGTAATACCACAATAGGCAATGAATTCATATGGTCCCTTTGAAAAAAAGAAGTCAAGATTACAAGAACTAGACACTAGTAATAGGCACTAACTAAGATATTAAAGTGAAGTTTAGAAACGGATGTGTGTCAATAATTTTGGTTTTAAAAAGACACATTATGGAATATTTTGAGAAAGTTTTTAATTGTTTTTCCGATTGAGAAGGAATTTTTTATTGCGCTTGTCATTCTCCAAAACAAAGAAAGAAAGAAGAAATGACTGGACACTATTTACCGAGGAGATATTTAGGGTTAAGCCTGACAAAGATTGATGCTAGATGTTGAAAATTTGTTATTGCATCCCTAGATTCCTCCCACTATAAGCCTTTGTTAGTTTCTCAGTTATTTTATGTAACAGTTATTTTATGCATTAATTAAATTTTAATTTAATTAATGCATAAAATAGTGTTTAAAAATTAAGGAAACTCATTTGAATTAATTAATTAAATTTTAGTTTAATTAATTGACATGTGTTTTCTTAATTTTTAAACACTACACTTCACTACAGTTAAAAATTTTAATCTTAAGGATGCAGCTCTATACCTGCTGTCAAAAACCCATTTAAGTTGATGAATTTGCAAAAATCTAATATTAGGTAAGTAGGGGTCTACCCCAAACCGAAAAACCTGTCAAGGGCAGTGGCGCACACAAGGGGAGGGTCCTGGGGGTCCGGACCCCCCCAAAGCCCTCGATTTTTCCCCCGATTGTTTATAATTCTAAGTATATAGTACGAAAAATTTAATTAAATATTTGTTATTAATGATTAATTTTATTAATTAATGCTAATTATTTATTCAATAATTAGTTTTTTACTGTGTTTTGTTTCTTAAAATCGACAAAAACAAAATCAGCATGATACAAGAATGGTGAACTTTCGACCCCGGACCCCCCTGAAAAATTCCTGTGTGCGCTACTGGTCAAGGGGTATATGAGGCAAAAAAGTTTGGGAACCTCTGCTTTAAATTATTAAAATGTCCTTAAAATTCATTAATTCTAGTATAAAATTATTTTCTTAATATTGAAAATACAGTGAATTCTTCTTTTTTCTTGTTTTTCTGGCAGTTTTTCTTACTTTCCTTCCTTTTAGATGGGTAAGATATATAAAATAAACATACATTAATTTTAAAAAAAAGGTGTGAATAATTACTTTTCTCCAATATATTGTGTTTATGAATTTAAAATATGAGATTTATGTGGTTTTATAAAGTATATTAAAAGAGGAGCCCCTGTGTAACGAATTTTCCATATAACGAATTTTTTTCCGGGATTAAGCGACTTCGTTATACAGAGGTCCGACTGTAATAAATTGAATAGAAATTAAATTTGGCAAATAAATGAATATACTAAGCACATTGATAATAAACATGCAATTTCAATAATAATAAAAAATACAGTTTGAATAATAATGAAAATAAATATATAACTTGAATAATAACGAAAATACAATATGAATAATTGAAAGATACAACTCCATCAAAACAATTCCCATATTAACTTTAGGTCCCTATCTTTAGGTTAAAGTGTAAAATATCCCCTTTTCCAGGTCACGCCCCAGCAAACATTTTTACGTTATATTAGATAAACGTCCTGCTTGGAAGTAACTCGTTGAACACGCGATAAGTTCCAAAATGTTCGGTGAAGACTTTATCCCCTAATCTGTCGGGGGATTTTGGTATTTATTTACATAACAAAGTATTTGTTTACACACATCAGCATTCTGAGATAAATTTTCATTATGATTGCCTAGTATCGGATTGAGTAGCCAAAATCAACGTTAAATTTCTTGAATCTACACAAAATAGTGAAATACATGGTTCGATAAAAGTACTTCCATACAAACATTTTTTGTTATTCGGACGTAGAAAAATTCATCGACAATATACCCATCATCGACAATGGTTCAACAGAAATTTCCGATGACCGAGGAACTTCCTATTTATAAACTTTTATAGTTACCTTAATGTTATTTTTAAATTATTTATCACATTAAGAGAAATATTTTTTTGGTACTTATGTATTAAACTGTTGACCAATTTCTCCAAACGAAGAAACATCGCCTTTCAGAAGATGTCGTCAAGTGCTATCATCGTTAGAATTATTATGTTTAAACGTGGGCAGAAATAGCTTCCACTATTAGCTGTATATCTCGGCATTTGACGATGTCTTTTGAATTGATGAAATTGGTCGACAGTATAATACGTAAATACCTACTTTACTAAACGAAGAGATTTTTCTCTCCTCACAATGAGCAAATTTCTAATACGCGCACACTTCTAAATCTTCAATCATATAGTATGAGACCATAGATAGTCGATTCTCGATAATTCGAAGTTGGAGGGACCAATGAAAAACTTCGAATTAACAAGAGAGTAAGAAAAAACTCTAAAAATACACGAAGTGAAGTTTTTTCCCTAGCACATTTAAATTTTAAACTATGTAATAAAATAACAATTGTACATATGTATAAGATTGCTTTAAAGTATTTTTAAAAGTATATATTATACAGTATAAATATTATACAGAAGTTAAAAGTCCTGTATTAAAAGAATACATTTATGTAGTAATTCTCGAACAGGACTCTTTCACACCCCACCAAATCTCTTCCATTCCTCATTGGAAATAAAATCGTTTCGCACCCGGTTCCATCAGACACTGTCCCCGACACCATTGGTTCTTCAAGGCAGGGTCCAGTCCTGCCCATGCCTATTTGGTGCTCCACGCTATAAGTTACACAGATCAGCCATAATCGTCATGTCAGTCCGACGCAAAAAACACAATCCAACGTATTTATTCTTAACAATAGCGGACAATCCTTGTTGTTGTTTTTACCAATGCCACCTGACCGGCTAAGGCCAGATCAAGGTCCACGAAACTCACCATGGCAAAGGGCTATGTGACGCCTGTCGTTAGCCGTAGCTTTGAGCACCATACAGGTGGCAGAACGATTTTAGCTCGGTTTCACCCCAATTTTGAGGGAGAACACCCTGGGGGTGGTCAGGGGCCTCCCACCTCTCTTCCCTTCAACCAACCTCACAAGAAGCCTTGCGTCTCGACGGCTATTTAAAGTACCCCCATGCCGCAAAGGCACTATACATTTACAAACATCCATGTCTTCTCCGGGATTCGAACCCAGTCCCTACGGCACCGCAGTCAGCGTCGCTAACCACTATACCGGTTGGGCGACGGACAATCCTTTCTGAACACATGTGTAGCAAGGCCACGTGTTAAACAAAAGATATGTACGGCTGACAACAAGTGCTACCAGAATTGTCCACTTGAAGAATGAAAGCAATAAAAGTGTCGACTGTACATACATTTTTCCAATTTTCCTTCGTATCAGTCAACCGTCAATGCAAATAGCTATGTTTTTTTTTTTAATTTCCAGCCTGGAGATATTGGTTGCTTGTCAGATGCTTGGCATAAAATCAAAAGTTCAGTATATATCTTGAAACCCGAAGGAATTATTCATGGATTCCCAACAACAATTTTATGGCTGTTAAGATAATGATAAATATTAAGAATAAGGATTTTAAATAGGATGAAGATGTGATTAAGAATAAGACTTCTTGAAAATAATTAGTGACTTTAAGAATCCAATATGTAAAACTATTTTTGGATTTGAGTTCAGCTTATCTATATTGCCAAGTTAATCCTTTATCGAATGCTATAGAATTACAATGTTAATCGTTTATCTCAATGTTATTCATCGAATGCATAAATGCATGGAAGAAAATTTAGAACTTTGAGCCCATTTAAGGCATAAAAGATCATGTGAATTAAGTTTCTTTTGAAATATATTATGTGTTTAACTTAAAAAAATTTGAAAATGGTTGTTTTTATGAAAAAATATTTTTGAATGTGTAAAATATTAGTATGATATCAATATTAGAAAAAATTAACTTGCACTTTTTTAGTATCCAGAATAAAAATGCTTTAAATAAGCTGATATAGGAAATAATGGTAGTACATGAAAGGTTACAAAATCGAATAAGTACTTTTAAAAATTGCATAATCGGTAGTTTTTGTGTTTTGCATTTCTTTTCTCATAACTCATAGAAAAAATAAGACATAATATTTAGATATTTTCGGGACATGGTACTCAGTAATTAAAAGAAAGAATATTCGCCAGTACATTGATAAAACTTCACACGCTCAATACTAATTTTCTAAATGAGAAAATGACTTTTGAATTATTGCCAGTTTCACTTAAATCCAAAAAAGCGATATAAAATTAATTTAAGATTTTCTCATTTCTTACTTCTATTAAAAATTTCAAGAATCAGAATGCAGCATTTCTTAAGGAATTTCACAAAATTAATCTTTCGCTTTTACTCGATAATAAATAACATTTATTTCAAATATTCACTCGTCTGTAATGTTATGGCGCATGCCATCATCAAAATTTATTTCAACGAAATAGTTTTTCATGAATGAGAATCTGGCAATATTAAATTTCTTTTAAAAATATAACACCAATGAAAATGTGTTAAATGCTATTTTTTGTTATTTATCATTTACGAAAGATTTTTTGTTTCTTAATTTGTTTCGAATATTTCTTTTATTAAAATTTACTTTTTGCACATTCCATGAACTGAAGAGTTAAAGCAAAATAATAAAGGTATAGCTTTATTTTTTACTAAACACCCGTCAGACGATAAAATATTTGTATTTAAAATTCAATTATATTCATTCAATTTACTAAAAAACAAAATTTTCATAATATTCTCAGTAAAATAAAATTGTTTTTAGGTCAGTGAAACATTGGATCTCTTTAAATGTGCATAATAATTCCATTTATTGGCTATTCCGGAAGAAAAAAATATAATACATTCGAATTTTACCGGAAAAACAATTTTTGTGACCTGATCTTGATACAACACATAACGGAACTCGAAAATCATTTGCTTATGATCTCGTGTTCCACTGAGGATTTAAATACCCATTTCCATGCATAAAAAATAAAAACAAAATGTTTTTTATTGTTCTTTTCATGAATTTATCAATTCTAGGAAATGTGTCCCAAAAGCTTGCCACAGTTTAATTTTATTGATCTATTAAATCCGATTTTTTCTTGTTCAAAAAGCTTGATTTACAAAAAATACTTTTTAGATCATGCAGAAGAATTTTTAAAAATTGTTAATTTATGATGTTGTTTTACAGAGCTACTAAAAAAAATAGAAATGCAATAACACACAGATAATCTCTCACTTTCTTAGTAACTTTCATTCCTAATTATACATATGATCAATTACGCCCGCGGCCCACGACGAACATTTTTGCTGCCTGGTCAGTATATAGGGACACAACAATATTTAATAAAATATCACAATTTCTCCCGAAAGAGAGAGAAAATAGAAAAGAGGTGTCAAGTGTCAGGATGTAAACATTAAATTGTGTGTTCTTGTTTTTTTACTTATGGTTATTATAATGTATTATTCGAAATAAATTGACGTTTTTACGAATATTGATTTTTTTTTTGCGGCCCATCTTAAGTTAAACCTTGTTGGCCGAAGTTAGCCTTTGAGTTTGACACACTTATCTTACATAGTTAAGAATTAAAGTTATTCTTAATTCTCATTCTCAATCTCATTTTTTAAAAAGTACAAAAAGAAATGATTAATAAAATAGCGGAAATTTAATGCATTTATTTGAAAATTTTAAATATTTTTGAAACATTTTTTTTCAATTATTCTCAGTATGGATAAATTTCTTGTTGGTGTTTATGTCATAGTTGATTCCATTCCTCGTTACAAGGTTACTTTAAAAAAGAAAATTATTTTGTAAAATCACTTGGATTCTAATTATTAGTTATTTTAGATCTGCTGCAGAAAAACGCTAAGAGCAGCCAATAATAGAATAATATTTCAGAATGCTAGTGATAGAAAATTAAAAAAAAATTTGATTCCCCTATTAGGAAAGCTGCGAGAACTCTCTTATTTTATGCCACAGTAATTTGAAACAGTTCTGTTTTTTTTTTAAAAAGAATTAAGGTATCCGACTACGCTCGGAACTGTGATTTTAAAAAAGCGCATAAATGGATAATTTTCATAATATTTAGTGTCGCTTAGATTAGAATACATGTATAAAATGGTTTTAAGGACATTTTGACAAAAAGAGTTATTTAAATACAATATTTCGGCAAAAAATTAACTTAGAATAACTATTTTTCAAAATGTTCTCCTACTGTCAAAAAGGCTTCTATTATAATAATATTTTGCCTGTATGTAGCTCAAACCTCTGTACAGAGGGCTCAACTATGATTTTTGAAACATTCGCATTATTTTCAGTTACCACCAATTGAAATAACTATCGGCGTTTTCTCTTAAAATTTCTCCCCTCTGTTGTCATAAAATATTGATAAACCCACTTCTAAGTTATATGTTTCAAAAATTCTAGTTGAGCCTCTGTATAGAGGTCTGAGCTATATACAGGCAAAATATTATTATAATAGAAGCATTTTTCACAAAAGGAGAATATTTTGAAAATGGGTCATTCTATGTTCATTTTTTGTCAAAATATTGTACTTAAATCATTTTTTATTGCAATACTATTCTTAAAACAATTTTATATACATTTTCTAATCTAAGTGACACTAAATATCATAAATGTTATCCATTTAAACGCTTTTTGAAAACGCTTTATTAATGTTGCATCCTGAAGCAACACGATTTTAAACCACGAGGACGTTTCGATGAGGACAGGGACATCTTAAGACTTCTAGAGGCACTAAATGCAAAGGTAGGCCGTCGGCCCCTACTCAAATGTAGGCCCCACCTATGACCCTTAAAACTAGACAGTACATAGCATACGTTCTCAAGTAAATGTGTACGACTTACAATCGCACAGACCAGCTGAACCGACTGCTGCCTTTTGACTAAATGAGTAATGATGGTTTGTAGTGATAGGCCTAGGCCTATACATGGACGACGGTAATCACATGTAGCCAGTTCAAATATCGTCCGTAATTACCAGTTTTTCAGAAATAACATTTAACTGTTGAAATTATTCGAATTGTGATATTAGTAAGGCCGAGTCAAGAACGAGACGAGGTCCCCATTGTGGTCGAGTCCCAGTGCCCGCGCCTTAAGACGTCACTGGATGAGGATAAAAACATGAGCTAGTATCTCGCTCTCCGAATTTCCAACGGGAGGACTTTGAGCCATGACAGATATAGCGTGCATCGGCACTAGGGTTTCTGATTTCCCGGCTTTTTCCATTCCCGGGAATTTTCGGGAAATCCCGGGAACATAGTTGTCATTCCCGGGAATACTTCAAACTTTTAAAAAATTTGAAAACATGATGTTGGTCTGCGATCGTTACCCCCACCTCGCTCATCCACACTTGTACAATCTCTTGCTAAGGGCGACACTGCACAAAGCACTTACAATAAATGTTTATGCCTTAAAAATCGCATTTTAATCAATACAGTACCCATTGCACTGTTACATATTATTTTTAATTGGTATTAATAATAATTATATAAAACAAGGATAGACAAATAAATTCCAAAATATATACTCATTTATATATTCAGCTAAAAGTCAAAAAATAAAAAATATGACAAAGTGTGGGTTGAGAAAATAAAGGCAATCTGTGCTTTTATCACTCAGCCTAGTTCTTAGCTTTATTATAAGTAACCCTGTTGTAGAAAATGCTCTCTCACATTCAAATGATGTTTCAGGAATTGTTTCCACAAAGCTTCACCCAGTTTCATGTTTGAAGATTGATTTTCAATTATTTTTTTAATCAATCCTGAATCAATTATTTTTCTAATGTTGCTACTAAGAGATAAATATTAATAAATACTTGAAAATTTATTTGCTGTGTTGCTGTAACGATCACGTATGTTAAAAATATGAATTCTTGTATTTAAGAGATACTATTTGTGTAACTTATTTCTTGTTTATAAAATTAATATATTTTTGTTGCATAAAAATAACTAAACATTAACGCAAGGATCTCACACAAAAGTTTAATTGAGACAAATGAAAAAAAAAAGTTAAAACTTCTTAAAAATATTCTTCTCTTAAAGTTTGGGGGTTTATTCACTTCTTCAAATTACTGATTCAGTTAAATAATTTATGATAAAGATAAGTATCCAAAAAAAATTAAAACAACAAACTAAATAATTAAACAGTTTTAAGTGAAAGTACTTACGTTATCACCGTAAATCAAGATATCAGAATAGTCGTGCTGGTATCCTACGAAATTATGTTCCTTTAAAAACTAAATCTTAACCTTAAACTGCCCAGGATGGCAAAATTTAAAGGCAGCATTTGGATAAAATTTTGGAAATATTTTTTTATGTTGCAAAAAATTTGATATATTTTCTGAAATATTATTGGGTGGGAATTTGGTATTTGAATTAACGTACCTTACTTCCTTATTTTATACGATGTTTAATGTCAGTTTTCTTTTACATTGAAACTTGTAGGGTTCGAGGTGGGATTTTATGAAATGTGATATGCTTACACATCTTTCACTAGTAACTTTCTCCTCATCCAGGAGTAGTGTCCCAACGGACATTCCTTTCAGCCATACGATGTCCGGTGCCAGCTTTTGTAAAGGGAACAAGGGTAAAAAGAGTTTTTAATAGACAGAGAGCCACAAGAGATGATTTTTTAGTCTTGAGTATAGTCACTATAAGTTTAAAAAAAAACGCTTGTGATCCCCACCATCAGTAGACTCTTTTTCGAAGAAATTGGCTTGCTGAAATGGGCTATTTTTTCTCTTACATTTTACTCGTTTGAAATCATAACAGGGGCGTAACTATCACCGTATCAACTGTATCAATGATACGGGCCCCTAAATTTCAGGGGACCCAAAATGTGTAAGCAAAGCATCGTAAAATTTAAAGCACCCTACCCCCCAAAAAATCTTCAAGGAATTAAGATACAGGACCATTCAGGAATGGCTTCGCCAGTGAATCATAACGAGTAATTATGTGCTTAATTTGGGATTATTTTATACTTTTTCGGACATTTTTATATGTATTAATTATAATTTTTTGCTTTAGGGAGAGGGGCGACATTTTCCATTCTGTCCGGGCCGGCAAAACTGCTAGAGCCGGCCCTGAATAAATACTTTTAGTAAGCAAAGGGGGGCATTTCTCCTTCCAAGGAATTCGGGGTAAACGATCGTAAATTGCAGCCGTGATGTCAGCTAAAATAAAAATCGGTCGAAATCCATAGTCCAGTCTAAACGACCTACATTAGATTATTTCAGTCCCCTGTCGTTCCCGGGAATACAAAAAGAAGGAAAAGCTCATGATTTCCGGGGAACGCCGGATCCCGAGTTCCCGGGAAAGAAAACCTTTTCGGTATTCTCTACACGGCATGTCTTCTGCGTTCCAGGCTCGAACACGCCGGTCACGAGTCCGTTACCTTGACCCGCGGCACAATAAAGAAGTAAGAATGTCACCTATGTTTTGGTTCTTGCGCACGCAATTCTTAATTCTCTTCATTAAAAATTTCAAGCACGGTTAATATCTAAAGCAGGAGTCGGAAACTATGGCACGTGTGCCACATGTGGTACATTTGTAATTTTTGAGAGAATGGAAGTTGATAAATTTTTTTGTAATGGACCTTATGTGACAAACATCTTCAGAATTAGGGACATTTAAGGAATTAAAAAAATCTGAAAGATAAGTATAAAGATAAATCTACAACTATATTTTGTAAATTATTGAATGTCGTTCCTGAGAGATTTAATTGTTTGAAGAGAGAAAATTGCATGTACTCTCCTTTCTGTTTTTGGTACCACATATCTGAGTAAGAAAATCTTTCCTCATATGAAAAATATTTTGAGTCCGCAAAGGAATTCTTGTTAATGCTCAGAATCTTGTTAAATTGAAAGGCACAAATTATATCCCTGATATTGCGATTCGAAAATAGAACGGTGCAAGCACTAGGTTTGCATTAACATTTTTATTTATCTTTTTATTTAACTTAAATGAAGGGGAATACTTATATTTTGCATTGTCTATTTCTTATTTTAATAAATAAGTTTAAAAATATGTAATATAATACAAGCACAATTTGATTTTTTTAAATTTTTGTTGAAGATATGATTATATTTTATGCTGTTTATTTTTATGTTAAGAACTATCTTTAAGTGATGCGAAATTAATACATGATAAAGCTATAAATATTGAGTTGTTCGGAAAGTAATTTCGTTTTTTCCCATCAGAGGATTTAATTGTATTTTTTGCACCCAACTTCACATTTAAACCGTATAATTTTTATATGCTTTGAGAGCTCATATAGCAAGGCTTGTGTGTGAAAAATTCCAATTAATTCTACGCAGTAGTTTTTGGTTGGTGCCCTTTTAAATATGGAGAGCGATAAGCAGCATTTTCGACATATCTTACTGTTTTACTACAGAAAGGGTAAAAATGCTGTTCAAGCCAGAAAGAAATTGACCGATGTGTATGGAGAAGGTGTGTTGACAGTACGCCAGTGCCAGAACTGGTTCGCTAAATTTCGATCCGGCAATTTTGATGTCGAAGATGTACCACGTTCGGGGAAGGCCGGTTGAAGCTGATAAAGACGCGATAAAGGCATTAGTGTTGATGCGAACCAGCGAATAACAACACGTGAGATCGGATTGAGGTTAAATTTATCAAATTCAGCAGTTCATGACCACTTGAAAGGCCTGGGATTATCCTTGAAGCTCGATGTATGGGTTCCCCATGTTCTCACAGAGAGAATCGCTTCTCAAACGTCACGAAAATAATCCGTTTTTGAAGCGCATCATCACTGGGGACGAAAAATTGGTTGTATACAACAACGTCAAACGCAAGAGGTCATGGAGCAAAAAAGATGAACCGGCTCAAACCATTTCCAAAGCCGATATTCACCAAAAAAAAAGTGATGCTGTCTGTTTGGTGGGATTTTAAAGGAATCGTTTTTTTTTTTAGATTTTATCGGATATCGCAACGATTAATTCGGAAGTCTACTGTCATCAGCTGGACAAACTGAATGATGCACTTTAACAGAAAAAGTCAGAACTAATCAGCAGGAAAGGTGTAGTGTTTCACCAAGACAACGCGAGACCTCATACAAGTTTGGTCACTCGCCAAAAGCTTTTACAACTTGAATGGGATACAATGCCACACCCACCATATTCTCTAGACTTGGCACCATCGGATTATTATTTGTTCCGGTCACTCCAAAATTTTTTAGACCGTAAAACCTTCACCTCAAATGAGGAGGTCAAAAACCACCTCGATCAGTTTTTTGCCAGCAAAGACCAAAAATTTAATGAGCGTGGAATTATGCTACTACCAGAAAGATGGCAAAAGGTGTTGGACCAGAACGGCCAATATATAATTTAATAAAGTATTTGTTTATTATACGAAAACTGTCTTTCATTTCCACAAAAAGAAACGAAATTTCTTTCCGAACAACCCAATATCTGTATTATTGGCCTCTATTCTCTAATTCTGCCTGCTTTATCGAGGGAATCAAATTGTTTCAAAAACGTCCTACTGTGCGGCATGCTGAATCATATTGATAGATTGGATTGGCATGCCACAGCTGAAAGGTTGCTGATCCCCTATGTAAATGATTACTTATCTATTTAGGGGAGGTGTACACACACACACACACACACACACACACACACACACACACACACACACACACACACACACACACACACACACACACACACACACACACACACACACACACACACACACACACACACACACACACACACACACACACACACACACACACACACACACACACACACACACACACACACACACACACACACACACACACACACACACACACACACACACACACACACACACACAATCCTTTTTTCAAAAAATTATATGTTTCATTCAAGTTACGATGGCCGTAGTAGTTGAGGAATGGTGATCGCAAACTGGTGGCCGACCATGATACTTTCCAGCCGTGGGTTCGAGTCCTGATTCCATTGAAGACCTGGAAAAGGGGTTAATGCACGTTCAATCTATACAGACTCAAAATTCACATATTATCGTAATGTGAAAGTTTGGAGACAAAGGGTGGCAGCTCAAGCGTCGTCCTAGTCACATGACCGCGGCTTAAAATTACGAGATCCGTCACCCATAGCCTTCGTGTAGCTTTAGAATACGACGGCAATAAACAATAAACTCAGTGGCGTAACGGAGAACATTTGGGCCCCCCTGCAAAGTTAGGTTTTGGGCCCCCACGTTGAATTTTACAAAGGCACTTGCGTCAGTCAGGCTTTGGGCCCTTTAGAACCCTGGGCCCCCCGCGATGCGGGGGTTGCGGGGGTGTACGTTACGCCACTGAATAAACTATTCGGGTTGTGCTATAAAAATTAAATTTTAAAATTACACCATCACAGCTCATTTCATAATTTATAGCAATTTAACTCATTCATCGGTATATAGTTAAACAAGATCTATATGTAACGTTTCTTGTAGATTAAAACTTAGTTCTAACTATTTTGAAGGTAGCTAGAACTGAATTAAATCTAAAAGAACTTTAAAAGATATCAAAAGAAAATTTGAACTAGATCTTCAATCACTGTTTTCGTACAACAAAACTAAAAGAGGCAAATTTTAAAACTTTTTAATAACAGCCATTTGTATTGGTATTTGTTTAATTCTACCATCCCCTCTAGCTTTAAGCTGCGCATTAAAAAATTTTTATGCTCTCAACAATCAAAAAGGTTACAAGCGTTATTTATAATACTTATGTATTTCGGTGAAATAAGTTACTTTTTTACAACTCATTTCATGTGCTTGCGTTCTAATTATGGGATTCATAAATAAAAAAAAACCTTAAAAAGTATTCTGCAGTTAATTTTTTTCTCCATTATTTTTATTATGATATAAAAACAAAGTGATTATTCAGTTCTTCACATATCAAGTTCCTGGAAATTTTAAAATAAAGCTATGTATAGTCTAATACTGAACTCAGTGGCTCAACAACCACGAGGGCCAAGGCCTACTGAGCCTATCTCAGCTTACGTGACCTTAGGTGCTGGGGTGCACATGTAGATGTTTCGGTCAAGTAGTCAGTCTGAGGCGAAATCTCCAGTGATCAGTTCTTAAGCAAGCTTGGTACTTATTTATCGACCCACTGTAGTAGGGATGAAAGTCTAAGTCAACCTTGCCCAGTCAGGGATTTGAACCCGGACCTGTGGAGTGGATGTGCGATGTACTTTCACTCAGCCACTGGGCTTTATATTAAAATTATATGCAGCTATTATTCACTAAAGGAAATCATAATTTCCATTTGCTTATTTTTTTCATCACCTATTCAGTTTCAGTTTTATTTTTCACTTTTACTTATCGTCAACAATGGCCTGATAGCTATGCACAAAGATGAATAATTAAATAAATACAAATAAAAAAAAAAGAAAAAATCTGAATTTCAGTACCAAAGGACATATATATTCGTACGTGCATTTCCTAACTGACGTTATTGAAAACTTTAATGCATTTTAAAAGACGTTTCATGTCAAAAATTAATAAAAATGTATAAAATTGCAATAAATAATTCAATACGTTGGGTGAGTAAGAGTTATATTAACATCGCATAAAACACGAGACCTATTGGCGACGAGCTTCGTCATTTTGAACTACGGTCAAGTGATGAGGGCGACACCTGAGCTGGCATCACTTCCCCATTCCAACTACCACTCCTCGGAAATGGGAGGACATTGAGCTTCGACAGATTTAACGTGCATCTGCCCCCTCAACATGATAAATATGCTGGACAAACTTATGTACTTATCTTTATAAATTACAGAGAAATATGTGAAGCGATAACGAATTTTTGCAATATATGATATAAGGACTGAAACAGATCACACGTTCGAAATTTATGCATAGCTGACAAGTTAACATAAAACACTTGCATTTGGATATTATGAGTAAAAAAATGAATAGATCAAATTTGTAACATCATGCAATGATGAAAAAAAAAAGATAATTTATGTTTATACAGCTATGGGCAAATAGCACACATTAGATGGAAAGCTTTTACGTTGTTTGGGCTGAAATTTAAATGGTGCTGCAGTAAATCAGTGTCCGAAATTAATGGAAGAACTGTTTTTGAAGTTATTAAAAAACTCTTAAGTGTTTTTAAGCGTGTATTAATAATTCATCATAAGTATATAGATAAATAACTAGGTAAGTTGTGTAATTTTTCAGTCGTCTTGTATTGCTGTATCACCTCATAAATCAAAACGTATCACCAATGCTTTCAGACTTCCTTTATTTTTAATGTAGCTTATTTATTGAAGGTTATATTTTTGGATGAAGGATTAATTTTAAGTGATTAATGTTGTATTTTTTTGCACTTCATCTCATATAAGGGGGTCATTAAGAAAAGTGGTTATCAAAATTTCAAAGATCAGTGAAAGGATTTTTCTCTGATGATTGATGGAGAAGGCTTATCCCACTTTAGTAAACAAATTGAAAAAAATTTGAATGTCACTCGAGTATGTTCTATATTTCTATCTGGGAAGATAAGAGAAAGTGTGGTGTATGAATATAAGTCAGTTAATTATCCATAATAGTAAAGCGAATTTTTAATCAATTATTTTAATTTTAACTCAATATGAATATTAGTTATACATTGTTTTTACATATATATCATAGATCAGTGCTCCTCAACCTTTTTATCGCTGCTGACCGGTCAACTTTTGATAATTTTACCGCGGCCCGCTGAGGGTGGGACACGTTGATTGTTTATATTTTAGAACGTTTTCACTTAACAATTTTAATTTAGTTACATTTAAATATGCCTTCAGAATAAAATATAGTTACACCAAAAATGAATGAAAGTGATTTAAAGTGGAATATAAAGTGATTTATGTGGAAAGTTGCTCAAATCCGAGAGAAATGCACCACTTTAAATAAAATGGCAATAGTTTAATGTTCTTTAGGTGGCCCGACACCATTTGATCCGTGGACCGGGGGTTGCGGAACACTGTCATAGATGACAAACACAAGAAAATTGAGTACTAAAATTATAAAAAATTAATAATTTAAGTTCAATATTAAATATAAATGTGATACATAATCTCTTCCTCTCTCTCTCTATATTTATATATATGTGTTTGTGTGTTATACATTTAGTGGCGCAACGAAGAATATTAGGGCCCCCCTACAAAGTCGAATTTTGGACTTCAAGCCCGAAAAAACAATGGATGACAAAATGATAACATGTTATAGGCTTTGGGCCTTTCTACAACTCAGCTCCCCCCGTGATGCGGGGGTATACATTACGCCACTGTATACATTGAAATGCATCAAAAACTAAAAAAATATATTAGAACAGAATTATTGCATAGTACAAAAGTTAAGATTATGCAGAAAAAATGCGAAATAAATTAAAAACGTGTTTTATGATATATTAGTAATAACGAACCGCATTTAAATATTTAAGAGCAATATAATTATAAGAAGCAAGAGGAGGAAAACAAAACTCTCTTCCTAAAACTCTGGTATTTTTATTGTTTGTTATTTATATTTAAGTATGAATTTTTTTCAAATATATCGATTCAAATGCTTCTCGTATTAGTGCCCATTTTAGCAATTAATGTTTACGGAAGTTTGATTTTCTTTCAGTCTTCGATACCTTAAGATATACATATGCAATATTTTTTTCGATAGTATTTTCTTTTAATTTAAAATCTGAGACGAAATTGTGAAAATGTCATTCGTATTTATTGTTCATCTCACTCATTTTTTTTCAAATACGAAATATATCGTTTATGTGTGAAATTAAGAAATAAATATTATGTTACGATCTTTATGAAATAATCCCTATGAAAGGAATATCAAAACATACATTTTATATTATAGTTCTAGATAAAATCAAACAAAAGCTACTCAATATTTAGTATTATTGAATATTATTTGAAGCAAAAGTTCAGAAAATTTTAAAGAGTTTCATATTTCAGACATGAAAACATATAATCCTTTATAAAATTTTGGCAATCAAACACTAAATAAACAAAATAATATTATGAGTTTTCAGTCCTTACGCAAAAATTATGTTTAGGAAATCTCTTTCTTAATATTCATGGACAAGTTTCTTATAGCAAATAATAAAACACATTATTTTGAATTAATTCACAATTTATAATATTCAACCGCATTCTTATATTTAAAAAACATTTTTAGAGTGAAAATGATTGGTCGATGAAATAAAAACTTCTTTTTGAAATGGAAAAAAAATGTTATTTTTGAAATAAATAATTTTTTGAATAAAATAACATTTAAATAACATGATATTGATTTCCACGCTTAATTGGTTTCTTAAATTTCTTAGCATGCATAAAAGAACAAACTTTTTATAACAAATGCACGAATACTTTGTATTTATTTCTGATTGAATTGATTTTAGCCTTTTAAAATTCAGACGATATCTCAATACATTCTTTGAGTTAAATTTTTATTTCTGGCATTACACATAAGCGGCAAATTATTCGAATAAAAAGAAAAAAATGTATTGTTCTAAACTTAATTATTATTTCGTTTATTTCCTTTAAAAAGAAATGAAATATTTCTAATTACTTCTAAGGTAAGCAATAAACGCGATCAAATTAATAAATAATTAACAAAACTTTTATATATTTTCCTGAAACAGAAGCGCAACTACAATTCAACTCATCCCAACTTTAGCAGACGATTCTCTTAGAACACGAGACATTCAAATAAGAAATCAAAACTTACCGGGCAGATAAATCCACAGCACACTGTAAGTTTTTCATCTTCCATATCCCAGTCCATTTTGCACGCTTATGAATTTTCTGTACTACATAAAAAGGGTCTTTTACTCCACTTGCGAAGCTAGCATATTTACTTCTGACGAGGTGCTTTTCCCTATGCAGTTTGGTGATGAGATAAAGCCATGTTGATTTGGTTTTCTCTCTTTTGAATCTTTCATTGATCCTTTCACGCGCATGCGTATTAGTTCTTCCAGTCAGCGCTCCACATCTTTGGTTGCTTTGATAAATGAAAGCGCATGACCGGGGCTGCTTTTTGGTTTAGGTTTCTTTTTTATCCTTCGTAATTTCACTGTCGAAATTGTGGAACTTCGTTAAGCGCTCAAAATGATGCGATTTTAAGTCATTTGATTTAATGTAGTTTGCAAAAGAAATATTGCTCTTGAGGTTTCAGTTTGAAAGTTTTAGTTTTCTGTTTGATTCATTTTTAAGCATAAACATGTTTTAGTTTTAGAACGGCGCTTTAGTAATTGTTGCGGTATTGTGGAGGGAAATCGAATGATTTAAATGTATGGTAAAAAGATACACATTATTTAAAATTGTCAAAGAAGTTTTAGAAAATAATGGAAAACTATATTTTGTGTATTTTATTTATGTACCTAAGACAAACATTTAGATTCAAGGAAATCTTTTTATAATTTCATTTTTTCTCCTTTTAAATTAGAATTGAATTATCTATGAATATAGTTTAATTTATTAGTTATTAGGCAAGAGAGAATTAAAAACTCTTATGTATTATAAGATTTATAATTCTGTCTGAAACGTATAAAAAAGTAAAATACTTCTATGATAATAAGTTTGTGAAATGGGAATGTATTGAGAAGAATATTAAAATAATTACACATAAACTTTTATAAGAATTAAAACACGAACATAGGGCTATATAAACAACAAAAAATATAAAGATTTTCACACATTTCGATTATTTGTTGCTTAAAAAATATCAAAATTACATTATATTTATTATATATTTCTATGATGATGCGGAAATGAATCCTCTCTATCAAATTAGGCCATTAATTATTCTATTAAATTTGGTGTCTGTGAGAGTTTATATACAAATATAGTACCAAAAATTAATACTATATTTAATATTTTACAGTTCTTATTTCGGACAAAGTAATCAAACTTATAAGAAAAGTCTTCTTTATAATGTTAATTAAAAGGATGGGTTAATTTTGATATTTATATTGTTTATTACGAAGGTCTAAATATATATATGTAACTTTAAATATATAAATGGTTATCAACTGTTGCTGTTATATATATATATATATATATATATATATATATATATATATATATATATATATATATATATATAATAAGTGGTAAGAAAAGAAAACTGATTTTAGGTGTAAATGGTAAACTGTTATCAATTGGATGTTTTATATAACACGCATTTATTATATACTTGGCTCTAAGAAATTGATTTAGCAATACTTTTAGATTAAAATTACTTATAAATTAGTCTATTGAAAATTATTCCCGAATGAAATAATTACAGTCAGACCCTGATTCAACGAATTCATTAGAACGGTGAACTTTATTCGTCAATTCGTGGTTATTCGCAATATGGGGGTCAAAAATTTTTTTACACCCACCTTTCGGAAATTTTATAACTAACAACTACACAGGAAATTTACACAGTTAGAAACTGTACACTTTTTATTCAGCTGCTAAAAATGCTATTACGCATCAAATATAATAGGAAATTTTAAATTACTGACTAAAAGAAGTTCCACAATCTTTTTATTCCTGAATGGGTCCTTTTTCGTCTCTAAGCAGAGAAGAAGAAAAATATCGTATCATTTATATGCTGCTGCATGAGGTATGTTTAAACAAATTTCAAACAATGTAAAGCATTAGAAATGTAACAGTTTTGATAGGAGTTTCATATTTATTTTCTACATTAGAATCGCTAATCATTGGCTCCAACAAATTAACTATTTCCTCAATTTCAGTTGCACGGATAATCCGTCATTAAATGTAACAAAACCGTAAACTCATGAATGTCAATTGAACAGAAATCCAATTTCGTATAATTCAATATTTTTTGGGGGGCTGTTAAAACACTTTTTTAATCCTGGAATTATTTACCGGCTAAATAGAGTTTTTTATTTTTTACCTTCATTTTAATCTGGAAAAAAAATTCGTTAAATAGAGGTTTGTTAAATCGTGGTCCGACTGGACTGCAGTGGCCGCGGTAGCCTAGTGGTCAAGGTATCGGATCGTGGCACGAGTTCGAGCCCAGTACCACTAAAAACCCGCCGTGTAGGGGAGCGATGCACATTAAATCTGTCGAGAGCTCAAATGTCTTTCCTTTGGTGTGGTAGTTAGGAGAGGGGGGGGGCTATAATGCTGTATATAGCCTGATACTGAACTCAGGGGCGCAACAGCCCACGAGGGCCAAGACCTACTGTGCCCATCCCAGTATACGTGACCATTGGGCGCTGAGGTGCATGTGCAGATGTCCCGATCAGGTGGTCAGTCTGAAGCGAGACCCCATTGCTTAAGACTCCAAGCAAGCTTGGTACTCATTTATCGACCCACTGCAGTAAGGATGAAAGGCTAAGTCGACCTTGCCCAGCCCGGGAATAGAACTCGGA
The DNA here is from genome assembly GCA_019973935.1 of Trichonephila clavipes. Classification (NCBI taxonomy): domain Eukaryota; kingdom Metazoa; phylum Arthropoda; class Arachnida; order Araneae; family Nephilidae; genus Trichonephila; species Trichonephila clavipes. The sequence continues at coordinate 199,431 of BMAU01015595.1, forward strand.
CCTGTGGCGTGTAAGCGCGATGCACTACCACTCAACCACTGGGCCTCGAATTTTATAAATTAATACTGATTATTCATTCAATAATTTATTTTGCACTGTTTTTTGTTCCGGACAAACGGCAAAATTAAAAGGATTAATTTGGCAGCGTATTGAGGTATGATACGAGAATAGGGGACTTTCGACCCTCAACCCCCTACCTTTAAAAATTCCTGGGTGCGCCACTGGTAGGCTTATTTTATTTTGTAAAAAAATTCAGTACATTATGGTTAACTGTGTACAGTAGCACACACAGAAGTTTTCCGAGAGGGGGAGGTCAGGGTCGAAAGTCCACCATTCTTGTATCATGCTCCTTTTAATTTTGTCGATTTTCGGGAACAAAATACATTAGAATACTACTTATTGAATAAATAATTAGTATTAATTCATAAAATTAATCATTAATAACAAATACTTAATTAAATGTTACGTACTATATACTTAGAATTATAATCAATCGGAAAAAAATCAAGGGCATTGGGGGGAGGGTCCGGACACCCAGGATCCCCCCCTTTGTGTGTGCGCCACTGACTGTGCATAATGGTTTTATAAATTAGAATTATATAGCTTAAGTACAAATTTTTAATACATAAAGTTTTTCAGAAAACGTCTTGTTAAATTCAGTAAATATTCAAAACTGAATTCCATAGTCCATGAACGTGAATTGAAATGGCTTCAGTGGCGCACACAAGAGGGGGGGTCCTGGGAGTCCGGACCCCCAGAGCACTTGATTTTCTTTCAGATTGATTATAATTCTAAGTATATAGTACGTAAAATTTAATTAATTACTTGCTATTAATGATTAATTTTATTAATTAGTGCTAATTATTTATTCAAAAATTAGTTTTTTACTGTGTTTTGTTCCCGAAAATCGACAAAATCAAAAGGAGCATGATACAAGAAAGGTGAACTTTCAACCCCGGACCCCCTCCTTGAAAAATTCCTGTGTGTGCCACTGAATGGCTTGATATAATAGAACGTTTATTCGGATGCAAAAATAATTTTTCCCTTCGAAGAAATAGTTGTTCAAAAACGTTTAATATAACACTACTTAAATAAGTTTAAAGTAAGAAAAACAACTTTCAACAAGAATCGAAAAATTGTTTTATTTGCTGTATAAATTTCTTTCGTAAGGTATATTTAAAGCCCTTTAAATCAGGGAAAAAAATACCATTTCTTTTTTTTACACAAAAAAATTCTGAGTATAGTTTGAAAGCAAATATATAATTCTAAATAAAACAATCATTTTATTATTTTATAGCGCATTATTATAATATAAAATTAAATTGTAATGGTTTAGTGTCGGTTATTAATTATACATTCATATGAACGGTTCAGAAAGACCTTTGAAAAAAATATTCGAAGTTTCAAGCGTGAAAGTTCGGAATCGAAAGTATTACTCACTTAGTGATACCTAGTTTACAATAATAATGTAGCAAGTAGGGGGACATGTGTCACTTTGTCCATGAATGTTTAATCATGGCTTAAAGGTTGGAGTTCTATTTACACGCAAGGGAGGAATTTCTTGTTATCATACTTTTCTTAGAATACAAATTGTAAAGGCTTTCCAAAGGTTATAAAAGATTTTCTACTTGGAAAGAGCTTATAAAAGTATCCTCGCGATACATAAAGGCTTCCTGCCTAGTAAGCTTTAATTTTATTTGTAAAATGCAGAGGAATTTAAGTCATGTTGCTGTATTTTTGTTAAAATTTCGATTACAAAGGATTACCAAATTGAAATATAAGCTAATTTTTATGTGTGTGTTGTTGACTCAAGAACCGTATTTCAATGACAGAACAACTACCAGCCTTAAAACGTGGAAGCATGATTATTTTAAACATTTCTTTTTCTCGTATTTTCTATATTCTGTAATCTTGTGAAATAATTAATATTTGGATGGTTTAAGTCAGTGGTCTCCAATCCCCGGTCCGCGGATCAAATACTACCGGTCCACACAAGAAACACATTAAATTATATCCATTTTATTTACTGTGGTATATTTTTCTTGGGTTTGGGCTGCTTTTCTTATGAAAATCACTTTATAATCCTTGTTAAATCCCTTTTATATTCATTTTTGGCGAAGCTATATGTTATTCTAAAGACACGTTTAAATACTATTAAAGTAAAATTATTAAATCAAAGCAATCTAAAATATAAACAATCAACGTCCTCCCCCCTCAGCGGACCGCGGTATGATTATTCAACGTTGACCGGTCCGTGGCGATAAAAAGTGGGAGAGTTCTGGTTTAAGTGACATAAACAAAATATAATTAATAATAAAATTAAAAATTTGATACAAAATACAAAAATCTTCATCGGTACAACCAAAAAAATTCGGTCATCAACTATCACCGAGAATAGGTCATTGAGCGGTAATATTTCACTTTTCAGTTCCAACCCAACCTTGATTTGAGGCAATGCCATGTCTCGTCATAAGAGTTCATCCCGCATTTAGTGAATGTAAACACATCTGACTGACGTAAATAGAAGTAGCCGAGGATAGATGCTCTGGGGAAATTACAGAGCAGGGGTTAAATGCAGGATTCTCAGTGAATAAGGTTAAGTGACCTTTTGCTGTTGAGCATGGTTCTTTCTTATGCAGAAAAAAACCATGGGAAACATAAATAACCTATTAGCTCTCCTGAATAGGATATTCAGTTGTATTAGAAGTAATAGTATTTGAAATATTAATGTACCCCCCCGAGTAAAAATATTCTCGTAAATTATTACCGCTGCACATTGAATGTGAAAGGAAGCAAGTAATATACAAAAATAAATAAATAAATAAGTCAATTTCTACTTATGTCAACAAAGAAAATTTTTATTTTGTTACTTTTAAAAAAATAATTATAATTAATATGAATATGTACACTGCTGGACAATTGCTAAGGACGGATAACACTATCATCCATAGCAACCACAAAATGAAAGGAAGCAAAATGTGGAAAACTAGAATAAGTGCGGGATATTAGAAGAAGTATGAGTATGCAAATTTTTTTTCCACGTCTGTTCATCACGTGATAGCGTTCATAAGAGCTTTAAAGGTTTTGACGCGTGTGTACAGTTGTTGTTTCAAGTCAAAGTTTTACAGGAAAGATTTAATAGACGAACTTAAAATTTTTGGCATGTCTTCCCGACATCACATAGATGGTTTTATGCGTGGCCGAATTATTGGAAAGATCGAAGAAGGGCGAAAAATAACAGATGTTGCCAGGGAGTTCGACATCGCTCACAGCGTTGTTTCACGGCTGTGGAAGTCATTTAAAACTACTGGAATGTGTAGTAGACGGCACGGGGGAGGTCGTGTTAGAAGTACGACGCCTGCAGAAGACAGATATATCGTCCTATATCAGCAAAAAGGAACAAGCGCACCACAGCTTAGCAGGTGGCAAATCAGTTTCTCGCTGCCTCAGGAAAGCAGATCTCCCGAAAAACTGTTGCCAGACGTTTGAGGGGAGGAGGACTATACACACGCAGACCTGTTGTGTGTGTCCCATTGACCAGACAGCACCGTACTGCCCGTTTGCAATGGTGTTGTGAGCATCACAATTGGACTGAACAGGACTGGGCATGCGTACTATTCTCAGATGAGAGTAGGTTCAGTCTGTCATCGGATTGTAGACGCCAACTGATCTGTCGCGAGAGTGGTACTGCTTATCGTCCAGAAGATATCCAGGAAAAGGACAGATATCCGACATGTAGTATCATGGTGTAGGCCGGCATCATGATAAATGGCCGCACGCGCCTACATGTGGTTGCGAATGGGACTATGACGGGCCAACGATACATTGATGAAGTTCTACTTCCTCATGTTCGTCTTTTCCGTGCTGCTGTCGGTGATAAATTTGTTTTTATGGACGACAACGCAACATGTCATCGAACACTCGCTGTTCAGGATTGTTTAGACAGCGAGGGTATTCAACGTCTCGTATGGCCCATTGAAAATGTGTGGGATGTTTTGGGGAGTTCAAGTTGCTGGTCGAAACTATCCTCCGACAAACAAGAACACCCTCATCCGTGCACTCACTGAGGAATGGGATAAATTGCCTCAACAGCTGCTGGATAATGTTGTACAAAGTATGGTACGACTTGTGGAATGTTGCATCACACTCCACGGTGGACATATCCCGTACTGATACCTTTCTTTAAGGAGCCTGCTGACTTTTAGATGCATTGTTCCATTTCTCCGTACCCAGATCAAATGAACATTTTTTTTCTTTCAGATGTTTCACAGCTTTTGTACTTTCCAGAACAATAAATATTCTTTATTCTAATGTCTGAACAGTGTGGCAACTATATTTTATCCTACTAGGCCTCATGTCTCGCTTAATGTTATGCTACATAGCAATTTGTGATCCGTCCTTAGCAATTGTCCAGCAGTGTATATACATATGACAAATTCACAAAAATTAAGTGGCAAAATAGAAAGCTATTTTCCTTGCTATTTTTCAGTTTTCTTTCCATGTAGGGTGTTGGACTATTATTTTTGTTTGTTTCTACTTATTAATTAATTTAATTTAATTATTCCAATAAAAAAGTACAGTAAAAAAATAAATCACATTCTCGGAAATTAGACAATCCCAGGTGGGATTCGAACTCACTACCTTTAGATTAGAAGTTCAACGCGCTATCCATTGCGCTACAGGGACATGAAGAGCGATTTTCCTTTTAATGTATGGTGTTGGACTATTATTTTTTCTTACTGCTATTTGTTCATTAATTAAGTTTAACTAATGAATAAATATTTGGAAAAACTGTATTAACATCAAGTGTCATCCGCTATAAGTTTAAAAAAATGTATTTGAACTTGAGTGGATGCATAAAAAGTATTTTATTAACGATTGAAAATTTGAACAAGATATATATATATATAAATAAATTTTTTCGGGACAGTGTAAAATAACAGTAGGAATTGAGTACTAGTATTTTAAGTATTAATGTACACGAGTAAAAATATTCTCGTAAATTATTACTGCTGCACACTGAATGTGAAAGGAAGAAATAAGAAATTTAAGAGAAGTCCTTAACAATTAGTTGCACATGCACACTAAAATACATAGAAAAAAAGTCATTTATATATTAACCTATTCGCTATGTAAATAAAATTACTCTACCTAGAATTTTAGGTTTTGTACAATTGTTTACTATAATTTAACTAAAAATGATTTAAAAATTAATTTAAATTATTTTATTTTTTAAAGTTATGGAAACGATTACTATGAAATAGAAGTTTTTGAGAGACAACGTTAAATTCCTTTATAGGAAGGGAAAACAAACAAAAAAAATATTACATAGTTTTACAAAAAAAAATATTACATAGTTTTACTAAATTTACGGCCGCGGTAGCCGAGTGGTATAGGTATCGGACCGTGGCTTGCTTTGTCACGGGTTCGAACCCTGTACCACTAAAGACCCGCCGTGTAGGGCAGCGATGCACGTTAAATCTGTCGAGAGCTGAAACGTCCTCCCGTTGGTGTGGTGTGGTAGTTAGGAGAGGGGGTGCCAGCTCAGGTGTCGACCACGTCACTTCACCATGGTTCAAAATTACGTGGTCCGTCGCCAAAAGCCCTCGTGTAGCTGAACAGTGCGACGTTAATATTCAATCAATCAATCAATCATTTACTAAATTTACATAAGTGATTCATTTAGTTAAAGTATATAATATATTTATGTAATATTTTATTTTGCATCGCTAATATTATTTATTTAATATTAATATTTTTACCTCATTCAACAAATGGCTTAAAAATAATGCCAATTTCAAATAATGAAATCCACAAGAAAAGTTCATTAAAAAGCTATAATAATTTCTAATAGATGACTTATAATTGGAGAAATAGAAAAATTAAAATGCTGCTTAACATTATAACGAAAAAGAAATGAATAAATCAAATAAAAAAATTCATAAGTGATTGACATCATAATTGCTTTGAATTATTTTGTTATTAACACTAGAATGGTTTAGTTGTGTGTGTGTGTTTACCGACCTTTAAAATTTGTTCCATATTTAGATACTCTCTAAAATTTCCTTTTTTTTAAAAAAAGTATTTTTAATCCCTAAAATTTAATTAATTATTTTTTTCATTTTTAACTTAATATAAACAATCGCTTTACAGAACAATCAGAATATTAAATGAACTCAATATTTTGAGATCTCAAAATCAACATCAGAATGAGTGCTACAACCTTGACTTGTATTACTTATTCCGTATCATACGAAACACACACGAAAGTTATAACTCCGTATGTGCAGAAGGCATATAAATGTTCATAATATCAGAGGTACACAGTCCAACATTAGTCTTCTGATTGCGACTCAAGAGTCATTAAATCCATTATCAGCACTTTATGGAATACGTCAATTAACTAGTAAAGGGTGTTTTTTTGAGAGGTATAGAACTTTAAATTGCAATAAAACAACGATGTATTATTCGATTGACATGAATTTTTTTATTCGAAAAATAATCTTGTGGCATTACATTTTAAATATGATTTCTGGCATAGGACTGCCACGGCTGGCTCGGATGTAGTCCAATCTGGACGTCCAATTTTCGATGACTTTTTCCAACATTTGTGGCCGTATATCGGCAATAACACGGCGAATGTTGTCTTTCAAATGTGTGACAAATCTATACGGAACTTTATCACTAACCTTCTGAGTCGACCTTTTTAGGGAAATTTAATTCCCTACCTATTTCCAATCAACTCCAAAAAGCGGACAGGATTCCTTGTTATATGCAGATTAGATAAAGTATTTAAGTCAAACGAAATAGTAAAGTTAGAGCAGTAGGAGATAGATATTGAAGCATAAAGTTATAGTGAATTTGAATTGAAGATTTCTTGTTGGAGATAATTTAATCTCAAGAAGAGTTGAGATTCCGTTGGTAATTATAGATTTATAATTAAAGTCTCATTAAAGTTTTAGGAGTGAGATTAAAGTTAAATGTTCAATGAGAACATTATTAAATATAATTCTGGGATCTCTTATCGTGGTAATCTCTACGTGATCGTTATTTAATAAATTAATTAATTGGATCATTAATTAATTAAGTTAATTTAAAGGATATTACCTTTAAAACCTCATAATACTAGTTAGATAAATTTGTCAATAAGTCTTTGATTCTATTTGGATAAGATAACCAAATAAAGAAAGTTGTTTATAAAAATGGCTACTGGTTCTTACATGACTCCTATTTATTCTCGTTCTCAAAGTGAGGTCCTAGGAGACCTTCACAAATGGTCAAGCGTTTGTGACTTATCCGCATAGACCAATGACTTTACATAGCTCCACAGAAAATAGTCTAGCGGTGTTAAATCACAAGATCTTGGAGGCCAATTCACAGGTCCAAAACGTGAAATTAGGCGGTCACCAAACGTGTCTTTCAATAAATCGATTGTGGCACGAGCTGTGTGACATGTTGCGCCGTCTTGTTGGAGCCACAGCTCCTGGACATCATGATTGTTCAATTCAGGAATGAAAAAGTTAGTAATCATGGCTCTATACCGATCACCATTGACTGGAACGTTGTGGCCTTCATCGTTTTTGAAGAAGTATGGACCAATGATTCCACCAGCCCATAAAGCGCACCAAAAAGTCAATTTTTCTGGATGTAATGGTTTTTCGATATACACTTGTGGATTAGCTTCACTCCAAATGCGGCAGTTTTGTTTGTTGACGTAGCCATTCAACCAGAAGTGCGCTTCATCGCTAAATAAAATTCGCTTATGAAAATCGGGAACAACGGCAATCTCGTTTTGGGCCCATTTGACTAATCTACGCCTTGCTTGATCATATTTAAAATGTAATGCCACAAGATTATCTTTCGAATAAAAAAAATTCATGTCAATCGAATAATACATCGTTGTTTTATTGCAATTTAAAGTTCTATACCTCTAAAAAAACACCCTTTACATAATGAGATAAAGTTATTTTAAAAGACTCATGTAAATTTAATAGAAATGTTAAATTATAAAATCAATTGGTGATAGACCTCGTAGCAGTAGTTTAGTGATAAAGTATTTTACTTTTCTAACCTCATCAATATATAAAGATTTTAAGGGCTCAAATTCATTTAAAGTGCAAAAGTCGCAAGTATTCCAAACGAGCTTGTAACGGCATCAATTTAGTTTCATTTTTTCAATTCCTATTATTAGTTCATACTCTCCCTATATATATATATATATATATCTTGTTCACAAACTTTCATTTGTTAATAAAATACTTTTAATTCATCCTCTCAAGTTCAAATACATTTTTTTAAAACTTGTAGTGGATGACTCTTAAATGTTAATGCAATTTTTTCAAATATTAATTTATTAATTAAATGTATTTGATAATTAAATAGTAACAAACAGAAATAATAGTACAACACGGTGGTGCACACAAGGCACCTCCCCCATACCCCTTGAATGTTTTTGGATTGATGATAATCCTCTGTATATAATACGTAAAATTTAATTAAATATTTGTAATTAACAATTTATTTTATCAATTAACGCTAATTATTAATTCAATAATTTTTTTTACTGTTTTTTGTTTCCAAAATCGACAAAATCAAAAGAATACATTGGGCGACGTATTGAGGTATGATAAGAGAATGGTGGACTTTCGTCCCTAGACCTCCCCCCGCATCGTAAAAGCGCTACTTGTTTATGCGCTACTGGTCCAACACCATATATAAAAAGGAAAGTCGCTCGTTGTGTCCCTAATCCAAAGGTCGTGGGTTCGAATCCCACCTAGAGTGAACTAATTTCTGAGAATGTGATTTGTTTTTTACTATACTATTTTATTGAAATTATTAAGTTTAATTAACGAATAAATAGTAACAAAATAAAATAATAGTTCAACACCCTATATAGAAAAGAAAATGGAACATTGCAAGGAAAATCGCTTTCTATTTTGCCACTTAATACTGTGTTTCGGTCAGTAGCGCACACAGGAATTTTTCAAGGAGGGGGTCCAGGGTTGGAAGTCCACCATTCTTGTATCAAGCTCATTTTGATTTTGTCGATTTTTTGGGAACAAGAAACAGTAAATACTAATTATTGGATAAATAATTAGAACTAATTAATAAAATTAATCATTAATAACAGATATTTAATTAAATTTTACGTACTATATACGTAGAATTATGATCAATCGGGAAAAAAATCAAGGGCTTAGTGGGGGAGGGGGTCCGGACCCTCCCCCCACCTAGTGTGCGCCATATAACTATTTAATAAAAATCTTTTCATCTGACATGATTCGAATAGTGCAGCAGTCATAAATTGCAAAACTCATCACTACACTTGAAAGTTGATTCTCGAGAGGAATTTCACTGACGAACGAAAAGAAATACCGCTGAAAAAAGAGGGGGTTCTTTAGGGGAACTGAACCGATCCGTCTGAGAAAGCGACTGGTCCACTTGTAGCCCCCTCCTACGTGTCAAAAACATGTAATTTATATCCGTAAATTTTGTAAATACTAGCTGTAGCAGTGTTAATTTTAGTATCTGCAGCTAAATTATTTCCTATGGAATACTGTATGTATTCTCTTTCAACACTTTAAGTCTTTTTATGTTAATTTACAATATTGTACAGTCGTTTTGCATTATAAAATAAAAACAATCAGATGAAATGAATAATAAAAATAAATATTGTTACAAAATATAGAAACAAAAATTTAGTTTGGTTTATCAAAGTTTTAATATTCGTTAACTTATAATCTTTTAATAAACAAATTGTCATTAACTCTTATGAATTTTTTAAAATATACTTTTCAATTTAAGAGAGGATAAAGTTTTATGGCTGATTTTATATCTTTAGTCAATTTAATAGGCTTATTTATGATTGAAACATTAATTTAGAATTTTACTTCTATTGATCTCATTCAATTTTTAAATTATTTGACTGAATTTTACTATTTATTGGACGAAAATAGATATCCTACGAGTTGATAATGTTGTTAAGTAATTTAACAAATTAAATAACAATGGCTTCATTTAAAAAAAGATTTACAAAATCCATTTGAGATTAATTTTTTTAGTCGTCCATACGGTATAGTGGTTAGCAACACTAACAACTCTGCCGTTGGGCTTGAGTTCGAATCTCGAACAAGACATGGATGTGTTTGTAAATGTACAGTGCCTTCGCGACATGGGGGTACTTTAAATAGTCGCCGAGCTGCAAGTGCTCTCGTGAGATTGGTGGAAGGAGAAGAGAGGTGGGAGGCCTCTGACCACCCCCAGGATTCTCCCTTGGAATTGGGGTGAAACCGATCTAAATCGTTCTGTCACCTGTATGGTGCTCAAAGCTATGGCTAACGACAGCCGTCACTTAGTCCTTCGCCATGATGAATTTCGTGGGCCTTGAACTGGCTTTTGCCGATCAGGTGACATTAGTAACAACAATAGATTACTTTTTGAAGAAAAAAATAATTAAATGTCTATTTTTTTTGTTTGAGACAATCTTAATTTCCAAAACTATATAATTAGTTGCTTACAAATTCTAATTAAAAAAAATTGATTTGAAAAACGGTCATTTTTTCAGTTCAAACTAAGGTTAGATTTAAAATTTTATTAACTTTCATTCCAGAAAACACGAGAGTGAGAGTTTAAAGTACTAATAAAGCACCACAAGGGCTAATAGTAGAGACCTCGCAATTTCGAGTGACGAGGATGACACCTGAGCTGGCACCACTCTCCCAAACTACCATACCACGCCAATGGGAGTACTTTGAGCCTTTAAAGATTTAACACGCATTTGCCCTTTTACCTGCCGACTCTTCTGTAGCATCGGGGCTAGAACTGGTTTCACATCGGCCACAAGTTCATCATCATAGCCAACAGGCTACTGCGGTCCGGCCTCGCGAAATTTCAGGGCGATAGATCAAATAATTTTGAATCATGATAAAATGACTAGGCCAGGGATGGCGAACCAGTGGCACGCATGCCATTGATGGCACGCGACACCATATTTTGGGCACGTTACCGATCAAAAAGGTTTGCATTTTAATTCAAAATAACAAAGTTCAATATGAAGTATTACGAACAAACGCGAGTGATCGGTGCAGTTTTCAGCGAGATTTTGTTTGTTTAAAGAATTATCGGATAAGCTCACGTTTTTTATGTATCGTGATGTAACTTCATTTAATAAATTGAATTTGTCCCAATTCGATTAGTTGTAAACTGAAAAATATGAAATGCAACTGATTGATTTCCAGCCTAGTTCGATATGGATTCAAAAATTAGTTGTAAGAAGGAGAAAAGTTAGAATTGAATGAAACAGAAAGATTAACAAGCAATGTAAGTAAAAATGCTAGAAATGAAATTTTGGAAAAACTTGGAATTCAACTCCAGATACATTTAAAAGTTAGAAGAAATTGACTTATACTATTTTAACCATATTTTCATCAACCTATGCCTGCGAGTCATTATTTTCAGAGACGAAAAAATAACGTTAAAGACTCACTTAGAAACCGTTTGGCCGGTGACAACAATTCAGCTAGCATTCCGCTAAAAGTAACATCGTACATTCCCTAATACAAGTTATTTGTCATCTAATCTCTCACAACAGAACTCGCACTAATGTTACTTTAATTTGAATTACGTGCATAAATGAAACATTTACTACAGTGCAAAATGTATATTTTTCGTTATAAATAAAGAGTCTTGAGTTAGTATTTAGTTTCGTTATTTTCTCAATAATCCCAAGTCAAAGTTCTTTGACGGCACGTCTATACCTAATTAAACACATCTTATAGAAAAAATGGCATGTTCATCCAAAAAGGTTCGTCATTCCTAGACTAGGCCAAACTGTGTCACACCGTTAAACTTACAAGCTATATTTTTTTTCAATTCCTCTATTATTAGTTCACTCTCTCCCTATATATATAATCCAATATAAAAGAATTTTTACAATATATAATCATATACATACACATATAAATAAATTTATACATACATATACATATACACAAATACATAAACAAAAATATAAAAATAGACATATAGTTATATACCCAAGATAATTAAAAGTAGGAAGGAGGCACATAGTATAAAGACAAATTCCTGGCCTTAGGAACCAGGATTGCAGGTTTAAACAAGTTTTGCGGCGCCAACCTTCACCTGTAATTTGTCATATTATGTACCAAGAGGAAAGGAAAGAGTTATAAATGTATAATTAAATATTAAAAATCATAAAACTAAATAATATAGGAACATAAACATAACCTACTAAATCTGAGTAAAGCGATGGCCAAGAGTGCAGTAACATGTTCCCGCCAAATAAGGTGAGCAGTACCGTATAAAGTTAATTGCTATACGATATAAGAAACGATTAATTGCGATACGATATACGATAAGAAATATATATATATATATATTTATATACTTTTAAAAATCATAAAAATAAAAATTATATAAAATTAGCTCAAAATATAAAAGAAACTAAAAAAAAAAAAAAAAATAGATATTTAAAAAAAAAAATAAATAAAAAAAAATTAGAGAATAAGCATGTGGCGCCATCTATTTAATAATTGTAGGATAAAATAGATATTGTCTAAATTAAAAAAAATTACAAAACATAAAAATAGTAAATAATTACAGTAATATAAATTGTATCATAAAAAACCATTAAAAATATAATTACAAAGAAAATTAGCAGGGTATCCATGTTCAATACAGTGATTAAAAATTTTTTAAGATTTAAAAAAAATATTAGCTTTATCGCTAACTAATACATTATTGCGATAATTATAGTTAAAAATAATATTTCTATATATAGATATTGATAAATTAGAATTCCAGAAAGGCACTTTGATGATATTAAAATTAAAGGCATCTCTTTTATCATAAATATTACTATGTAGTTTCAAATCCTTAATATACAGTGATACATCTAGGTAATTTGTTTTGATTGGATTACTATTAATTTTAACTAAGTTTAAGTAGGACGGATAAAAATTAATAATAGGATTTAAATTATCATTTTTACCAAAAATAATTAAATTATCAATATATCTAAAAATGTAGTAGTCATTATTAATAACATAATTATGTTCATAAAAATGTAAATAAAGATTAGCCAAACTATTACTAGCTGGGCCCCCTTGTGGGAGTCCTTTCTCTTGTTTATATAAAGAACCATTAAAATTGATGTAATTTTCTTTTAAGACAAAATCTATGAGAGTTTTAAATTTGTTAAAATTAATATTAAGGTTATACATACTGTGGTTTTCTAAAATTACTTTAATAATATCATATAAATCAATGGAATTGAAAAGATCTTCAAAGTCATAACTATGAACTGAATAAATATTTCTATTATTAAAAAAAATCTATAATCTCTTTTACTATTTTTAATTATAGCTTTATTACATTGTTGATTAATAAAGTTTTGTATAATATTATGAAGTAATTTGCCTGCAGTAGTAATATATGTTCTAAAACCATTTGTCACAGTTCTAAATTTAACGGACTTTTATGGAATTTTGGAGTTAAAAAAATATATGGATACTTTTAATTTTAGGAATACAATAACCTATTTTTTATAAATAGCAATAATACGATTACTAATTTCATTATGTGACAAATCTAATTTTTAAAAGAACCATTATTAAGAAAGGGATCATAAAGAATATTATAATAAAAATACTTACAAATCACAGCATAGTTACCAGGTACTTTATCAATGTAAACTATGATAAAATTCTTTTGTAATTCATAAATTTTCTGTTTTATATCTTTAAAGTAGTTTCATATTGAGAATGGTAGCTAAAATTCATAAGGTCTTTTAAAATATTGTACTTCTATATATATATATATATATATATATATATATATATATATATATATATATATATATATCATGTATTGAATTCTTAGATTGACAGGAGAAATGCAACGTGCAGCCATTTATCATATTATATTTTATTTCAATATTTAGCAAAGCAGTCTGTATTCCTCTAAGCCATGACAAAACGAGACCTCTTTCAGCGCTGATCAACAGCGAGAGAGTCGTTAGTACACGTGTCTTAGTAGAAGTCAAAGTTCTTATGCGGGAGGTGGGTTTAGTTGTCCTGGTAGGAAGTTTATCCCAAATGAAACTTGAAGGGCTGGGAATTCATCACACACACATCTTATTCAAGTTTTCAATCGTTAATAAAAAAACTTTCTATTCATCCATTCAAGTTCAAATACATTTTTTTAAACTTGTAGTGGATGACACTTGATATCAATACATTTTTTCAAATAGTAATTCATTAAATAGATTAAAAAATGAATAAATAGTAACAAACAAAAATAATAGTCCAACCGTATACATAGAAAGGAAAATTCTTTTTTGTCCCTGTAGCGCAATGGATAGCACACACACATGTTGCACTTCTAATCCAAAGGTCGTATGTTCGAATCCTACCTGGAATGGAATAATTTCTGAGAATGTGATTTCCTTTTTACTACTATCTTTTATTAGAACAATTAAGCTTAATTAATGAATAAATAGTAACAAACAAACAAAAAGAAAAAGCCCAAACTCTATATAGAAAGGAAAATGGAAAATTGCAAGGAAAATTGCTTTCTATTTTGCCACTTAATAGTGTGATTCTGTCATAGGTATATACATATTTATATTAATTTAAACTATTTAATAAAAAGTAACTGAAATAAAATTTTTCTTTGTTGACCTAAACATGGCTTTTTTTTTTTTGATTGAGAGCATTTATTAATTCCCGTACACCACAAAGTATCACATGGAGGCTTACAGAAGGAAGCATGAAGCACACATTACAAAAAGAAAGGAATTATGAAGCACTACAATCCATGCTACTCTGGGGATTCGAACCCAGGCTTTACGGCCGCGCAGTTAGCGTCTCTAACCACTATACTCGATGGGCGGCTAAGTAGGAGTTGACTTAAAATTTTTTTGTTTATATTACTTGTTCAGCTGCAGTTGTCCTCGTCATTCCACATGATGAATTTTCAATAGAATAAACACTCGAACACTTGATTTTATTTGAACCGTATATCACTAAAAATACTATTACATAAATTTTAAAAAAAAGTTTTACTAAAATTACTAAAAAATTTTTTTTTAAAAAAAGTCTCAATTCTCCTTAATTATTATTAAATCTCTTACGAATAATTAGTTAAGGGTAATTATTTGTGTAAATTACTATGAATGTTATATAAATAAATCTATACGCACTTAAACTAGTTTTCTAATTGATTTATGTATGTAAGAATACAGACGCCAGTAAATATTTAAGAAGGGATCGTAATTAGATAAATTTGCATTAGAATTGCATGGTTGAATCTTTGTTACTGATTAATAAGAGTAGAGCTAGAAGCTGTGAACAATTGACGCAAATAATTTTTGCAGAGCAGTTTCAACAAAAAGAATCCTTTAAGTAATTGGTAATTAATAAAATGGAAAAGTACACAGTGGGTGATCAGTTAACGAACATAATCCATTCCAAGACTATGTTCGCTGTCCGAATTGCTCGTTAACCGATCATCGATTCACCATAGACATCTACTATGTGAAATTGATTAATTCGTTCTGGAGACCCTAAAAATTAAATTTTAAAAGATGTATAATTTCTTAGTAAGTTTTTAAAAAATAATACATACATATAGTCTTGCATATTAATTAGTCCTTTTCATTTTTTGCTTATGGGGCGTTGAAGAACATGTCCAATGTCGATTACTTTTCTCTCTTTTTCAGGATTTTCCGGAAGTAATTAATAGCATTGTCGTTGTAAAGAGCCCCAACCCTACTGACCTCAGCTTGGTTCGGGTGCCATTCTAAGATCATTGCTCTGACAGCCTCCCACTTTTTCAAAAGATCTTTAATGGCAGATGTCGGCATTGGTCCTCTTTCATCTTCCTCTTGTTCAGAAGGAGACACATTTCGTTATATTTCTTGGTGTTCTTCATTCAAAATTTCTTGGAGTTCTTCTATCGTCAGTTCATCTTCATGTCCCATTATGAGCTCTTCTATGTCATCCTCGTTCACCTCCAATTCCAGATCTCTAGCAGTTGTCAAAATTTCATCCATAATTTAAAGGGTATCTCCCTGATCACCTCCGAATATGTGTTCGATGTCCAAACACAAAAAAAATCTTTCATGAAAGTGTTCGTTATCCGAACACAAAAATCTTTCGTGAAAGTGTTCGTTAACCGATCACCCACTGTAATATACGGACAAATTTTTGTGGTTCGAAAATCATTCTAAGTGAAGTGAATAAACCGTAGTAGCGTATTTTCTTAACCCTTACTCGACCATAATGTTGCTAAGATAAATATTAGTATGTAACTGTATATTTTAGTTTGCGTGGACATAAAATGAATAAAAATCATAAGGAAAACTGTGTGAAGTTGTCTTGGATCAATGTGTAGTTTTATCGGGCATTTGTTCTCATTTGTTCCAATATATGTTATTATTACACAAAATTGTACTTACAAAATAACGTAAAATGCATGAGAAAACAGAGTAATATATTATGAATAAGAAATGAAAAAATAAGACTACTATCCGTTAATTTTATCATTTGCACTAATTGATTTGACAGGTTTCCCCCATCTAAACGCTTCCGCTTATACAATTGTGTTTGCCTCTCGTTCTATTTTGAAATGATTACCTAAGCTTTTTGAAACAATTTTGAAAAATCTTATAATTAATATTGCTATATTTATATATTCTTAAGAAATGTTAGTTTTTGGTTAAGGAATAAAACAGTTAAAATAAAAATGTATAGTATAAAATATAATCACATTGTGTAGCACAACTGGTTTGTTTTAAGTTCCTTTTTTGAATTAAACACTATCAATGGAACACGTTTTAGTAATAGATGCTTATAACATAAAATATGTGCGAAATTTTCTTTTAAAGGTGATCACTCATTATTTTAAAATGGCTGGGGTAGTCTAGTAGTTATGGTCATGAAGTCGTGACGGGATGTCGAGTTCAAGCCGTAGTGCCACTCAAGACCCTCCATGTAGAGAGGCTGATGCACGTTCTAGGCTTAAAGTCCTCCCGATGGCATGGCGTGGTACTTTGGAGAGGGGGTATCAATTCAGGTGTCATCTTCATCCCTTGACCGTGGTTAAAAATTACGAACTCTGACTTCAATAGCTCTCGTGTTGTTTTATAATGGAACATTAATAAACACTCACTACCTATAGTCTTAAGACCTATCAAGCACGCATATTTGAAACAACCGTTTCAAGAAGCTGTGAGGTTGAAGGGTTGCCGGAAACAAAACGATACGCTCTGACATCAGCCACACCCTATCTTCACATTGAAAAATTACTCGCCGATTTATCTGCTTCGGAAAATGAACATCCAATATTATTTCTTTTATTTCGCTCACGCTTTTGTTGACGGGCATAAACAAAAATAGATCGTCATTCTGTTTAAAATATTATACGCCATTTCTGATGCACTTGACGAAGCCCAGGCTGCCATCTTTTCTGCCATCTTGTTTATGACGTAGGGACCCGAAGAACACCATTGGCTGGAATTTCAAGCAATTTTTAATCTGAGCATTTCTTTCACCTCACTGGGAAAAAGTTGTTAGCAGTCGTTGCTATGGCAACTGAAAAGAAATTGCTCAGAATGATTGCTTTCAAGGAAAATTTCTCCAAATATATACGTGTGGTATATAAGGCTTTTAAAGTAAGAGACCAATATAAATATCTTTTATTATTTGATTTCTGTTTTGTTAAGAATGATAGATTATTTGATAGCAGGCTTTTATTTGATTAGTTCAGATTAATTGGCATTAATATTTAAAACCAAATATGCCTATAACAATAACTTCTATCATAGATTGTTATTTACATCAGCGGTTCTCAAACTTTCGAATGTCACGGTCCCCTTTTACGTACCAACCAGACATCGCGAAGCCCCATCCTGACTCCCAACACATGGCTGAGTGATTTAAAGATTTGTTAATAATCCAAGATTGCCTCTGCTACTAAAACAGACTTTTTAACATTAATTTTTTTCCTTTAAGAAAACAGTAGACATCTAATTTAAAAAATTGCGTTGTGGTATAGCTATGCGTGCAGTTGCAAGCAATAAAAGAAACTGGGCTGATATTCTGGATCGAAATACATGTTTGGGTAGAGCTCTTTCATTGGGGGCAATTCAGTGATTAGTCTAGGATGGCACACAGTGGCGTAACAGAGAATATTAGGCCCCCCCTGCAAAGTCAGGTTTTGGTCTCCCTAGAATCCTTGCCCCTCCTCTCGCAACGCGAGGACTACGGAGGTGCACTTTACGCCACTGATGGAGCATCTTTCAATATTTCCTCAAGGACTTTCAGAGTTTCTAAGAGATGAACATTTTGACATTAAATGAGAGACCTTCGTAGATCCTTTAGAAAAACGCTGTGGATCGTTAGGAGTCCCCGAACCACAGTTTAAGAACCCCTGATTTATATTTACATATTGAAATATTTTGAATACATAAAACTCTTCTTACAATTAATTCAAGTTTTACTACGTATAAAAAAAGGCTGAGAATAGCCACAAAGAATTTTTGAAATGATTTCAGTAAATGTTGCAAAAGTGATGCTAAATAACCTAGAAATTATGTACCGTAAATACGGGGTATAACACTCGCCTATACTTCCAAGCTGCATTTTTAAATTTTGATGTATATTCACCGTATAACGCGCACCCTTTTTTTACACAGAAACTTGAAATGTATGTATGCAGCGCTCTTATGTTTTTAAGTCATTTATTCGAGGTATTATAATAGGTTTTTGAAAAACTAGTAGACCCCCTCTAGAATTACAACTCTTTAAGTTCATAAAGAACGTCATATCTTTAAAATAAACCGTGTTTTGATTTATGTAGAAGTCTAATTTTCTTTATGCTCATCTCTTTTGAAGTAAAACTTCTTTTCGCACACTTGACTTGGGGAGTAAGCTGGTGAATGTGTGGCGAGAGCGTTACGAAATGTGTGATCGGGCGAGACGAACGAAAATTGAGAGGCAGATATAAGTTAGTGAAGATCGAAATTTCAGTCAGTAGTTCGTTTGCGAGCTTGCTAGCATTACGCGAACGGCGGTTTCTTGATTATTTCGTAATTTCATTTCGTTCTTGAACATTTTATAAATTAATATTTTGTTCAATACATTAAATATTCTACGTTTAAAGTGAATAAAATTTAAATTCATTTTAAAGTTCATATTTTGTGAATTAGTAACTTCGAACATGGACATTTTATTACGATATATTCGAGAAATCGATAGTGGTCAGTCATCAATTGGTGCTACATGTGCTGCTCACTGTGTTTTGGACGATGGAACAAAACATCATAATGGTATTTGTTTACATTTCGCCCAATAACACAGTTAATAATATTATAAAGTTTTATATAAAAGACTTACGATTTACGGTCGAGTAGGCTTTGAAGAATTAGGAGAAAATTATCATACGTTGCCACTAATTTTAGCAGGAGATTTCAATGTTACTTTCACGTCCGAAGATGGACAACTCTTGGCAAACTTTCTACAAGATAAATTAGAACTACAAATGAATAAAGTGAATAATAACCGAAATGAGCCTACCACAATACATTGAACAACAATCGCGCGATGCAGTTTTCTCTAGATATCTTTCAAATTTTTATTCGAAAACATATGTTATTTATCATACCGTAAACCTATTGTCTCGGTCTTACAATCAACCACAGTAATTACTGATGTATCCGACAATGAAAATAATGAATAAAAATAAAAAATCTAATAAAAAATATTAATTTATCGATGAAAACCCCTAATAAATTAAAATATTTGTAGAAAATTAGTATATGTATATGAATATACATGTATATATTATAGATATATAAACATATATAAAGAAGTTTTACTTCAGTCGTGTGGTCTAAAGCACACTCGTTTTTTTAAAAAAATTTTTTAGAGAGCTATCATTTTTATACCCGGCGTATAACACGTACCCTTAAATTTCGATCTTATTTTTGGTGTTTAAAGTTCACGTTATATGTCGGATTTTACGGTAGCTATGATGTTTGGTATCTACTCTAATTCTTAATCAGGAAAATAGATAACTCTGATTACTTTCCTATGAAACAAAAAGTTTTGAAAGGAGAGCAAACACTTGAAAAAGAGTTGCCAACCCATTAACTTCTTCATCATTGAAACGAATGGGATGGAGAATTTTTATCTTAAACACTTTAAAAAGAACTTATTTTTAGCCACGTAACTTTTTCGACACTGCCGCTTTAGAAGAAACTATCTATTTTCATGAAACAACCTTTTCACATTTTACCACTTTATCGTTTTTGAAAGTTAGTTTTGTGACTGTCGTAATACACTTCTTAGTAATTTTGTGAATCGGAGCCAAAATCAAATGAATATTTAAAGGATTCGAAATAAAGCGGTTTTCAAATATTAACATTTTAACGATAGGTACATATATATATTTTCTTCGGGTGCATTATTAAGAGAGTTCATTGTAGTATTATCTTTGACTTTGGTTTAATATTTCGTACACAATGAGTTACATATATAAAAGTTTAAAAAGAAAATTTTTCAATGTATGTTATTTTGAATATTTAGAAACATATATCGTGTCTTATTAACAATAAAAAATCTATTTTTTATTTTGAAATAGGTTAGAGTTATTATTGATTGGTAGGCCTATATAACAAAACTATTTAGTAAATGATACGGCACACTATAACAATGCAAATATCTCTATGAACAACATCAAAACAAATTTCCTTTAATATTTTCGAAAACTTTTGAATGTTTATGAAGTTATTCTGATTGGATGAAGGGGGGATCAAATTTAATATCACACACAAATTATACTTTTCGAATTCATCTAACCTTTGTACTGTATTGTTAGAAGTATTCGGGATTTAAATATAAATATTAAAGTATAGATGAAAAAATAATCATTATTCTATATTATAGCTCGTAAATAATAAGATTAAGTTGCTTTAGTTTTCACCGGTTTCTTTATACACATGTGCTTGTATTTGATTATTAAATATTATTCCAGAATGCTTTAATATGTTTTGTTGATGTTAATAATAGCATTTTAAATCATATCATAAAAAAAGAACAGAAAGATAAAAACTCGATTACTATATTATTTAAAATTAGCTTTACAAAGTGAAAAAACGGAAGTGATCTCGGAAAATACATGAAAAGAATCTACTTTTCTCTTTTATTATAATCATTACTAATTTTATCATTGGAAATACTCTTAGATTTTCAATTTACATTTTTCTAATTGTGTGACTTAGTTATAATTGTTTATTACAGAATATCAGAGTGACACACATTTTTTAAGCGCATGGTCATCATTGTGTCAGTACAGATTGACGGTTTGAGCTAATGATAACATTTTTTAAGAATGAAATATTAATTTTTTTTTGAATTTTTAGATCAAATGTGTTTGATGAAAATTTGATAAAAAAAATTGTCCCCTAATGTCTCTTTTCTGCATCGAAATTTGTTGACAAATCAACAACTACTCGTATGTATAGATTAGGAAGGAACTTGAAAAGAATAACAAAATAGAATTTCCAGCTATAAAATCCTATAAGGCAGTGCTTCTCAAACTTTCAACACTTGCGACCCAATATTAAAACATAATTTTCATCGTACCCCCCTTCCTTACAATAACAATGCATTGAATTCAATACTACTATACTTTGACGCTAAAGCTGCAATACGACTTTGACCTATTAATTGCCTTCAGCGTATATAAACCAAAGCGTTAATTATCTCAGACGTATAAATACGTCTTTCCGAAATGCGGTCTTTTCTATGCACTGCTGTCGATAAAATTACTCCGAAAGCCTTGGAGTGCAATAAAAAGACATTGGTAGAGTTTGCAAAGGATTTACTTATTTCAGATGGTTTGCTTATTTATTCCTTTTCTCCCCCGTACATCACATACGCATAGCTAAGTGAAAAAAATGGCAACGTTGGGAAGCAAATCGCATAACTTTTAATCTGCAGTTAAGGGATCAATTATAAACCATTCAAATGATTAAGATAAGTGTTAATTTTTGTATATAATTTTATATAAGACAAGCCTATGGGGTCACTGATAATCAGTTACCTTGTTCTTAGTGTTGTTAAATTAATTATAAAATACATTGTGCAGTACATTTATAAATATGTTATATAAATATATATAAATGTGTATTTTTTATTATGTCAAAATATATATTGTTTGCTTACCGTCAGTAAATTAATACTTTTGTTAAATAATCTTTTGTTTTCGAATCTTCAATATGCTCGCGCTCCCCTTGCACAGTTATCACGCCCCCCCAGGGGCGCGCGCCCCACAGTTTGAGAAACACTGCTATAAGGGAATACTTATGAGGCAGCTGATACCACCATTAATTTGATAATTTTAGAGATAACTGATCCTTGCCTGGGATTAATATGATTAGTTCTTACTTTTGTTATAAATATGACTACATTCATGCTGTCATGCAAGAAAAAAGAATTTCTTTTTAGTAAAACTATGTTTTAACTTTTAAGCATACTTGAGAAATTAAAAGTTGTTGTATTAACTAGTATATCTCTGATCGAATTTCTCGGGCTGCGGTAGCCCAGTGGTCAAGGTATCGGATCATGACAGGCAAGTTCGAGCCCAGTACCACTAAAGACTCGCCGTGTACGGGAGCGATGCACATTAAATCTGTCAAGAGCTCAAACGTTCTCCTGTTGGTGTAGTAGTCGGGAGAGGGGGTGTCAGCTCAGGTGTCATCCTTGTCACTTGACCATGGTTCAAAATTACGAGGTCCGTCACCAAAAGCCCTCGTGTAGCTGAACAGTGCGCGACGTTAATATTCACTCACTCACTGACCGCATTCCCACATAACGCAACGTAAGGACTTGGAGAAAGAATAAGTTTCATTGTTCATTATCTCTTCTTATTTTACATGGCCATCATTAGTAGAATCAAAGTTTGAAAATCACTGTTATGTAAAATACGAGATCTTCAAATGAGACTAGAAACATTAGTTACCAAATTTTGTAATAAATTTTCCAGAATTATTGCGATATTTAAGTATTTTTTAAACAACTTAACTATCCATCATTTTTTTAAAAAAATAATTTTTATCTCTGCTATTCGAAGCAAATTAAATCCGAATACCTATTTGTCTGATTTTGCTTTTAATAAATTAGTTTAAAAAAAACCCTAAAAAACACGCTTTTATAGTGCGTGTGTGTGTGAATCGAACTAAAAAGTAAAAAAATAATTCTTAACATAAGAATAAAATGATTAACGAGAAAATTAATGTCATTGTGGTAAAAGAGTGGGGCGCTCTATACTAATTGTTATAATTTCTTACTAGTTCTATTCCGAAATGTTGAGTTAGTGTAAAAATGTAGTGCAAAGCACCCCACGCTTTTACCACAATGACATTAATTTCCTCGTTAATCATTTTATTCTTATGTTAAGAATTATTTTTTTACTTTTTAGTTCGATTCACACACACACGCACTATAAAAGCGTGTTTTTTACTTTTTTTGAACTATAATTTATTTTTCACATTTTTTAGTTCGTTCTGCAATAAAAGCTTGTTTTTTTAGTTTTTATAACTATCATTTATTCTTTATTGAATTTATCCTTGAGTTTGATCATTCGATCCGGAATTATGCGGTTGCTGGAATTAGTCTTGCTCTTCAATGGATATTAAAAACGAGCCTGAAGTATATTTCAAAGATTCTCCATTTCGTTAGGTACAGGTCTATAAATGTCAATCGTGTTATCACCTTTTAAACGTATTGCTAAAATGTTAATTTGTATCATCACTTCTAAACATATTTGCTTCATCAAAATAAAAAAATATTTAGCAGTTAGAACATAAATTTTTTTTTTCACATGCATAAGTCTTTTTTTTTAAAATTTTTTTTTATTTCCATTTTCAGAAAAATTAGACTTATATTATAAGAAAGAAAAAAAGAACACTTTTTTTTCGTTTTATTTGTATTAAACAGGAGCCTTTTTGCGGTTTTAGAGTTGCACCTTAATCTCTTAGTCGCTAAATCTGAAAATAGTTTATGCAATTAGTCGCCAAATCTGGAAACGAAATAATGAATTAGTCGCCAAATCTCAAAATTCCTTATTTTTGAGGAATTTGATTGGGACAATGAAACAAAATTACTAAATTATTGTATTGTCATTGGTCCTTGACAAGTGTGCAAAATTTCGAAATCATCTGACCTTTTAAAGTGGGTAAAAATCAGTTCAAGATTGCATTACATACAAGTGAAACTTATAAAAGCGTGTTAAAGAGGATTTATTTATTTCACCATTATGAATGGCATAATTTTAGCTTGTTTTTTCAGGGTCAGTGTTACAGGTTTTAAAAGTAGAGAAATATCAAAACTCATTGAAAAAAAACCCCAAATATTATGAAGCGTTACAAAATGAAAAATAGTTTAAAATTAGTTTTTTTTTCAAGTTATGTTTTGCATTTTAATCGTTTCATTTAAGGATGAGCAGAACTAAATAATCTTAAAGCATGCATTCATGCACTCAAGAATAAATTGACTTGCAGTCAAAATAAAGTTGGAAATACATGATACAAGATATCTTGAATAATAACTAGTTTATTGTAATAGTATTCTGCATATACAGGGTGATTTGCGCTAAGACCGACTAACTTTCAGGATGTAGGGAGGGGAGGGGGAAGAGATGACTCGGAATCCCGCAGGAAAGCAGGGTCGCAAATGCCGTAGTTGCGAGGTATGGTAAAAAGAAGCAGGGAAAAAGAACAGAAACACATAACACATTAATTGGATCGAAAACATTTTATTGAAAGTGTGTGGACTTCTGGTATCACATAAGGAGTTAGGTGTACGAGACACCCGTTCCTTCAGTTGAAGACCTTTTCGATCGAAGATCTGTAGCTGCTGAGTGGATACGTGACATGCAAGTAATCTTCCAGAACGAAAGAAATTTCATGCAGCGCCACTGTCAGGCCTGCCACACGACTTCTGGTCATAATTTCGAAGACCTGTTGTAGTACAGCCTTTCAATAACATGTTTTCTGTTCCATTAATTTGTTGCTATTTCTGTTCTTTTTCTTGCACCTTTGCTCGCAACCATGGCATTTGCGACCCTGCTTTCCTATATTATTTCGAGTCGTCTCCGTACCCCCTACACATCCTATAAGTTTGTCTCTCTGGTAGCGAATCATCCTGTATGTATATTTGACTAGAGTTTAAGATAACAAACGTTAACATAACAAGAGAAAAGAATATACCGATTTGATTAAAACGGGTTGTAAATTAAACCTGATGTTTTTAGAATCGTCCAGCCAACAAGGACTTGGCTTCTTGGCACCTTTTATAGCTCTCATAGTGGGATAAGGCTGAAAATAAAATTGCTGTGTGTGTGTGATCCTATCTAAGACAGTAAATTGCATTCTTTAAACAGCGAGCATTTTAAAATCTGGAGAGTCCTGGAAGTGGGTTGACATCGTGCCATAGCTTTTTCAAGGGCAAGCTAAACACAATTTTTAGAGTGGGGAGATTTAGGCTCGGGCAACTTTGGCAATTATCATCTTCTCCCAAAAGAATAATGTACAAGTTATACCAAAATAGTATATGGTCACTATACTCACTTCGGACGTGGAGTAAGTCTTAAATAACATAAGGCGTTTCCTCATGATCGTTTTTTCTCTTGAAGCTTGATAGAAACCTCTGTGCTTTGGATATCGACTCATCAATGAAAACGATATAGCTTCAACTTCTTTGAACATTGGCGCACACAAGGGTAAATGAGTTCACCTCCCTCAATCAAACCATAAAGTTTTAATTTTTATCATAGAAACAGAGACATCTTAAGCCTTCTTGAGGCCCTGGGCCCCTACACAAATGTCGGTCCCACCTATGACTCTTAAATGTATACAGTAAATAGCATACGTTGTCACAAATACTCGTACAAAAAATAACCCGAGACAAATAAATAAGCATGACTTACAATCGTACAAACCGGTTTGACCGAATGAGTTGTTGTTGCCGTGTGTTTTTTTTCTGGGATACATATGAAATACAAGTGGAAGAACAGAAACATACAATACAAACAGAAGGATATAGACATTTATTACAAATGAGATGATCTCAGCATGTAACAGAAGGGGTGCGCTGCTTTCCATTCGAGACGGGAATCTATTATAGGCGAAAGTCCGTCTTCTTTTCCCGAAGAAAATACATCCATGCCTTTTTCGGGATTTGAACCCGAACCCTCTCGGTTACAAGCCGAGGGTCATATCTACCGTACTAGCTGGACGGCGACTGAATGGGTAATGATGGTGTGTGGTGGTAGGCCTGTACATGGACGACTATTATCACATGTAGCCAGTTGACATGTCGTCCGGAATTCCCAGTTTTTCGGAGATTACAATCGGAAAATATATTTGACCGTTGAAATTATTTTAATCACGATCTTACTAAGGTTGAATCAAGCACGAGACGAGGCCCTCATTGGGGCCGAGGTCCCGGAGCCTGCCGTAAGACGTTTTTGCACAGAGTTTATCCCTCCACGCTTTCGTCTACATATTTTTTACTGTGTAACTCCTTCCCATAAGAGAGCTCTGTGCACGCCACTATCTTTGAGTCCAGAAATGGGGGATTCTGTACTGCGAAGAGTTCAGGATCGCGTTAATCACATTGAGGAGTAAAGATTTATCTGCTGAGTGTTTCAGTACAGTTTGTCTGAAACTTAAACAAAATGCCCAGATTGTACATTGTACTGTTATTTCAGACAAAACATCGTTGTCTCGAGAGCACTACTGATTGCTCCCTGTATTATTCTGCCCCATATTGATTATCTGCGTCGTGGACCATAGGCGACCTTGACTGGTTTTCCTGTTACTTTGGAAATACTTTTATATCCTGGATACCACCATTCCAGACACATCAAACCATCGAGTTGAGGTTAATAAGCTTTAAGATTATGTATAACTCAATCCATCATCTAAACAATTTAGAGAACTCCTTCTAACTGTAATCAATCAATCCTATCTTTCTTAGAAGAAACAGCTCTGCAGACAAAATACAAAGTTATTATAAGAAAAGGCCATTATTACATTTTCGAGGGAGAAAAGAGGTGAAAGGTTTAACTGTGTTCAACCAAGCTCTAGATCCTTACCGTAATTAACCTATCTCAAAATAATTCATATTATATAACAACAGTTTTAAAATTATTTGTAATAGCTATTCTTAATGTTGTGAAGCGTATATTTCCAATTTAAATCATATTGATACTATATATATATATATATATATATATATATGAAATATATTTAAACTTTCTTTAAGTGTTTTTATAGCTTTTAATGATCATTATATGTACAAGGAATAATCTTTACCTAAATATTAAGATTTGAATTCGGAAATTATACACCATTTATAGAAAGCAAGTTATTCCATTCTTTTTTAACGAAAACAAATTGTTGGTTAAATTTATTTTAATGTCTAAATCTTTTCCGTTCATCGAGTTTCGAGACTTTTTTTTTTATTAAACTTCAAAAGAAACTTTCTTTAAAAATTGAACCATTTTCATTGCAATCATTCTTCCAAGCTACTGCTTCAGTCTTCTGTTGTATTTTGAGCTATTTTTGAATATGGATATTTCTGATATCATTGGTGAGTACAAGGATATATTTTTTAAAGAATATGAGGGCTGTGCTTTTTTAATTATTGCTGCTAATTGCGCATTTCTTTTTTACTCTTAAATAATGCATTTTTAAACGTACCTTGTTCGATGAAATTCAGAAAAACAGCTCGCAGTTTTTGGAATATTGCAAGTTATCAGCAATTATATTGATTGATATTCATTATTGATTAATTTTAATGTATATTACGCAGTTATTTTATGTATAATATAATATTATACAATACAATTATTATACTTAATAATTACTATATTTTTTGATTATTATATATAATAACTAGCTGATATACCCGTTCTTCACACGGGTTAACTGAAAAATTAAGCAATACAGATTGAAGGATAAAGAAGTGTTTTTAATGAGTTAATTTTACGTGAATTGCAAATTAAATAAAAAAAAAGCTTTTTAAATATCTCAGCTAAACAAAAAAAAGAAAGGAAAAAAAACATCTTTGTTAAATTTTAAATATGTAGATCTAATAGCTGATAAAAAGGATTTTTTTATTTATAATTCCCCCTAACACTCTTTAGGGTCGATTTTTGAAAATACCTCCCTAAGCTGATCTCTGCTCAGCAAAAGTAACACATTGTTACGAATTTTGTGTAATGAACGCTTAAAATAGTGTAAATAATTTATATTTGAAAGTGTAATACATTAATATTACTTTCTGTTGTATTCGCAAGCAACACCGTTTCTTAAATTATAATGGCGATTAAATGAAAAACACAGCGAAATGATAACGATAGAGTCAAGTTGGCAAATGTCTGGCTATAAATTTCATAGCTCGAGCTTTATTAGAGCTTTGTAAGACCCGCCGTGTAGGAGTGCGATGCACGTTAATGCTTTATCTACCACATTATGATTTACTGCAGTTTTTTTCATGCAATATTTTTTTTTGGATCACTACATTGAAAATTAAGGGATATACATAAACAAAATACTCCACTTTGGGAAATTTAATCCGTTAGAGATAATAAATTAATTAAAGATATTCCACTGTGTAAAATTAATTATATACATCGTTCACTTAAAATAAATAGTCAAATCGTTTTCTAAAGTCTTCATTAACATACAAAAATATAAGACACTTAAATTTTGACAAACTATTTTTTCGGGACAAAAATAATAATCTGTGCAATTCGCTGAAAACGCCGTCAGCTGAAAACGCATATCTGCTGCAAAACTGTTCGCCTTCCCCGCTAAAATACTCATCATAGAACCCGTGCTGCCATATATCTTGGAAGAATGGATTTCAAAGAATATTCCTGCTAAGTATTGGTAAAATATTCCTTCTAAGTAGGTGTGGTGTGGTAGTTAGGAGAAGGTGGTGCCAGCTCAGGTGTCGACCACGTCACTTGACCATGGTTCAAAATTACGTGGACCGTTGCCAAAAGCCCTCGTGTAGCTGAACAGTGCGACGTTAATATTCACTCACTCCAAAAAATACAGTACAGTAGTTATAATTATTTTTATACTTAAAAATGCAATATCCGCTTATTCAATTAAAATTATAACGTTATAATTAACTACTAACTACAAACAAACTACGCAAATATGTCCAATTGATGTAGTGTGAAAGACAAAGTTTATCTACTGTAAGTACCAGAAGAAATAAAAGTATTCATTTTGAAAAAGGATCAATTTCTTACTACCAAATCTGCATAATAAAATCATTAAAAAACATTCAAATGAAGAGAGATTTATAACAACCTCTCCCTTCAAAACTTAGTTTTCTTCTGAAATAAAAAAAATTAGGGATTATGCTGATCACAGGAATTAATTAGAAGCGAGCGCTTTGTGTAGCCAAAACAAAAAGGGTTCTTTCACAAACAAAAGATAGATATATGCTGACGTGGGCTTTTTTTCAGCGCGCGCCAGAATTGCTTGCAGATGGCAGAATTTTTCCTACTTACTTGACTAATATCATTATATTTTGGACACTTCACACAATATCTTTATAAATTATAGCCTATGCTATAAATTATAGCCTATGTGTTATTCTGATGTATAAGCTATATTACTGTAAAGTTTCATTAAAATGCATTCAGTTGTTTTTGCGTGAAAGACGCCCAAACATCCTCACAAACTTTCGCATTTATAATATATATCTCGATAATAATTATATTATGATTATTTTCAATCTGTTCTTTATTTGAAATATATTTCAAAACAATTTTGTAAAATTATTTTCCTGACAATTTGTTACAGCTAGGCCGCCATCTTGGATTCCATATCTTGCGCCAACAAGCGTTGCTTGGCGCGATTCTTTATTCGTGCCAAACAGCGCTTGGCGCGTAACACTCCGATATCAAATTAGTTCCTGTGTCATTCATTGTTAATTATTGTCTTTGTTGCTCCATATCCCACAAAACTTGAAACATGTTCATTATCGAATGCCATATTTGGGATGCGAAATACGATTATGAATCTCAGATAAAAGTTTAGGTGACAGTATAAAAAAGACTAGCACAGTAAGCTCTTACGTTACGCCCATGTTCTTAAAACATATCAAATAATAATTAGGCATTTACAATGGGATAATTGCACACTTTTACAAGGTAAGAAAATTGTATTTTTCAGAGTAATTTAAGTTTTTTCTTTACCGGAAGGACGGTGAACTATACAGATAATAGTAGTCTGACATTTTCCAGGTCAGCCATGACACCAGGTGCTAAGCCCATGGATAGTTGCTCGCCCGAAGTTACCTAGCTATCGAGTAGTGTAAATGCCAATTGTTTGATGTTAGAACCACGTACTGCCTAAAGAACAGTTATTTTATTGATGGTGGAAAGGCAAGGATGCTTTCTGGTAAGAGGACAGATCAACCCAACAGCACCTACACCAGAGCTTTTTTAGTGTCAAGACAGGTAGAAAACATTTTGCCAGCAAAGAAGGAAGAAACCCAGTGTGTATTCAGGTCTCTCAGCCCGATAATTTCGACGGTCACTAAATTTCCTAGATATTCATAAAAATTCCAATATGTATGTAATATATGTTTATGTTAACAAATAAATCAGTATTAGTCATTAAAAAAAATTGGCAGGTTTATAAAATAAACCCATCTTTTGGATCAAATGTTTTCACAGCGACTGTGATTGGCCAGTATACTCGTCATCCCTCGATTTCCATGACACACAAATATGCGCGCTCTCAAACGGGAGCGCCACAGGTAACTGGTTAATTGATACCATGTTATGTTTATTATTTTTGATACAATGAAATTTGTAGTTCATTCAGTTTTTTCCCTTAGGGAAAAGGAAAAATCCTTTTTAATAACATTTTTTTTTTCCGATTTAGTCTTTGAAACGGACAGTGAGCACTTCTTATAAACAAGTAATATATAAAAAAAAATCAATTACATTCCTACTTAGGTCAACAAGGAAAAAATTTATTTTATTTACTTTTTATTAAATAGTTACAATAAATATAAACATGTATATACATATGACAGAATCAAAATATTAAGTGACAAAAAAGAAAGCGATTTTCCCATTCTATATATAGTGTTGGACTATTTTTGTTTGTTACTATTTATTCAATTAAATTTAATCATTCTAATAAAATAATATAGTAAAAAAGAAATTATATCAGAAATCAGGCCATCCCAGTAGGGATTCGAACCCACGACCTTTGGATTAGGAGTCCAATGCGCTACAGGGACACACCGAACAATTTTCCTTTCTATATATGCTGTTGGACTATTGTTTTTGTGTGTTACCATTTATTCATTAATTAAATTTAATTAATGAATTATTATTTGAAAAAAAACTATTAACATCAAGTGTCATTCACTACAAGTTTTAAAAAATGTATTTGAACTTGAATGGATGAATAGAAAGTATTTTATAAACGACTGCAAATTTGAACAAGATATACAAATAAATATATATATATAGGGAGATAATGAGCTAATAGTAGGAATTGAGAAAACTGATTTGTTGAATATCAGTCAAAAATTTAAGATATGTCTAGAAAGAGAGAAGGAAATCTGTACTTTTTGTAACTTTCTTCAAAAAATAATAGCAGACGTAAAATTAAGTAAAAAAAGACGATAGTCAGTAAAAACACACAAATGAACACTTAAAACATTTAATCACATATAAATTTCTTACATGTACAAAATATATACAGAAGATAAAAAAATGTAAATATTCACACACAAATAATTTAAAAACCCCACACATGTATGTGGTTATAAAACGTAAATCCATAAAAACTGCCTTTAACAAACATCCAATGAAACATCTCAAAATTCTTAGAAATGTTGACTTTGAGTTTTCAATGAATAGACAATGCGATACTTATAAAAAATATCACTCATACAATTTTGATTTCAAGACTCTCTTATTTTAACCTTTTGCTAAAATAAGATGTTGAAATCCTTTTTTTTTTCAATCAATATTACCATTTCTAGTGTATTACGAGAAACATTTCAACAATTTCACCAAAACGTAAGGGTATTGTAAAGTTTCAATGATTAAGAAATAATTGACATATCTAGATAAAATTTAGTTCGGTTAAAAAAGAATGAATTGAACTTTATGCTGTAAATTACAGCTATTAGTGTTTATTAGTTTGATTTTAGGAAACCGTAGATTGAAATAACCAGCAGTATAGAGAAGATAGAAGCTCGCTGTGTGATTAAGTTGTTTTATTTGAAAGGTTACGGTATCTAGCAAATCAAACGATGAAATAATACCCTGTTAAGGAAATGATAGCCCGTCATATCACATGGTAAGTGAAGTATAAAATAATGAATTTTATAAAAAGGTCCCACATGTGCTTTAAAGATGATCGAAAAAGTGGACCCCCTAACGAACGATGCTGCCACAGTGGAGGGTTTTATCCTATGAAGTCGAACAGCAACCATCCAGAGTAGATCAAGGATGTCAAACTCAAAGGCTAACTTAGATCAAACAAACAAGGTTTAACTTTAGGTGGGCCGAAAAAAAATCAATATTTATAGAAACGTAGGTTTACTTCGAATGATACATTATAATAAACATATAAAATAACAAGAAAAATTTGATGTTTACGTTCTAGCACTTGATATCTCTTTTCTGCTACTATCTTTCCTATTTCGAAAGAAATTTTGTTCGCAGTGATCACTTTCAAAGCTAACCTACGATGAGCGTCATTAATACTATATAATTCTTTCATAACTGAAAATAACTGCGATAAGTACTTCCAAACATGGAAATAATTTCATATGCGAATTTTCGAACCTGGCTGGTAAATATTTGCAAAATTCAGACACACCCTCTTCAATGAATTTTGCTTTCAAAGGATCGCACGGAATCTCGATCGCTTCCATTTTCCATATGGCTGGGTATTGAGTCTATATTTATAGAGAAAAAAAATTGTCTTCCAAAGAATTAAAATCGTAGAGTAAAAATAGTATAATTAATAAAACGTTTATCGAATTTTAATTTAATTTTTATTCTTATTCGGTTTGCTATTTTATTATACATTACTGTACGCCGATATATTGGCCAGGAACGCAGAAATGTTCGTAACAGGCTGCGAGTTTGACAACCTTGCAGTAGATCCTGAAAGACTGATTTGCTGGATCAGTGCGTGGAAATTATTCACAAAGAACTGCACATGTCAAAGCTGTCAGCACAAAGGGTTCCACAATAACTCTTTTTCAGAAGCAAACAAAAGATGGCATGTTAAGGGAGTCGTCGAATCTTCAGAAGCAAGACAAAAAACATTTTTAGTCACCTGGCACAATGGTCGAAACTTGGAAGCATCCATATGATTCCCAAAACCAAGAAGCAAGTGGAAACATAGCGATGCATCTTCCTCCACGGAGGATAAGATGCAAAAGTTTGTAGAAAAGGCCATGCTGTCCAGTTTCAAGAACCGTTGAGGAGTCCTATATATATAGTCATAACACACTACAAGGACAAAAGTCAAACCAACACTAGTGCTTATTACTGCCCATTGCAGAACAAACTATGCGAAGCTCTGATCGAGGAACAATCCGGTATTATCACAAAATGATTCGTCTTCTTGCTTAAGACTGTCTTCGGCGTAATGTTAAAGAATAGGACTCAGATTTGGAAGATTTTTTCGTATAAAAAATTATTCCGACATTTATACTATATTTTGGCTTCACTATCCTATACAGAGAGCAGCTAAAAATAATTACTTATTCACTATTTTGAAATTTTAAGAACACTATATAATAAACAAATGTATATATATAAGTTACAATGTTGCAGAATTTCACGAAAATCGAGACATTTTTCTGTTTGAAAATGTGCTTCGCGTTTAGTTCGGACCTCGTACATTTGTCGAAGATAGCCTTAAGATTGAGGAATCGAGGCTTTATGGTTAAAATTATACCAAACACCCACTATTCTCCCGATCTTGTTCCACACAAATGACTTTTTTCTTGTTCCCAGAGCTTAAGGAACCATTGCGGTGCCGGAGATTTAACAATACAATTGATGTCGTTCAAGCGGCGGAACAACGGTTTTCGTCGCAATCTGCTTTCTACAATGACGCTCTTTAAAAGATCAATAAGGCGTGCAGGTGCAAATGTATAACTCTGGACGGTTACTGTGAAAAGTCCTAAGAATAAAAAATAAATTTCCACATCTCAATTTTTTTTAATAATAATTAAAACTTTATAATACCCCGTACTTATTTCTTTTCTTATTATGAACTCTGCAGACAAGAAAATATAGATGTGATGATGAATGGTTACAGTGGCGCACACAAGGGGGGGGGGAGGGGTCCTGGGGGTCCGGACCCCACCAAAGCCGTTGATTTTATTTCTGATTGATTATAATTCTAAGTATATAGTACGTAAAATTTAATTACTTGCTATTAATGATTAGTTTTATTAATTAATGCTAATTATTTATTCAAAAACTAGTTTTTTACTGTGTTTTCTTCCCGAAAATCGACAAAATCAAAAGGAGCATGATACAAGAATGGTGAACTTTCGACCCCGGACCCCCACCTTGAAAAATTCCTGTGTGCGCCACTGAATGGTTATGATATTTGTGATAAAAAAATATACTAAATCCATAATAAAGGAATCAACAATTCTTCAGCATGTTTGTAAAAGGCTCAACATGTAACGATGATGACTAGAATAATTTTCAGAGTTTTACATACATATTTATACTATATACAGACAAACGGAAAAATGCTGATGTGATGATAATATTCAAAATAAATAATGAGAAGGAATGAACAATTTTCAAAGTTAATGAAAAAGATGTGATGATAATATTCAAAATAAATAATGAGAAGGAATGAACAATTTTCAAAGTTAATGAAAAAGATGTGATGATAATATTCAAAATAAATAATGAGAAGGAATGAACAATTTTCAAAGTTAATGAAAAAGATGTGATGATAATATTCAAAATAAATAATGAGAAGGAATGAACAATTTTCAAAGTTAATGAAAAACCTAACACACGATGATGACTAGAATGAAGATAATAGAGGAAACACTAATTAACTACGAAGTAAATGTAAAACACAGATGCACAACTTGAAATATAACATACATGCTGAATCTAAACTCATTTGCAGGGAGGTCGACCTTGCCTGGCCCCCTGGGGTCTAAATTTAGCACTCCATCAGCTTTTTTATCCATCGATAAATCAATCATGTAATAGTGTGGATTGCTGTTTTTTTAAATGCAAAAATTTTTTTGGAAGATTTAACTTTAATTCCATGAAATTGTTTTTTTTAATAATTATCTTTTCATTTATAGAAAATGTCTTTAGCAAAATACATCATTCCAATAATTTTAAAGTGCAACATTAACAACTTGAATTTTTTTAATTAACAAACTTATGCATAAGAATAAGATGCAGGTAATATTAATGAATTTTCTTAAAAGTAATATTTCTCTTTGTTTTATAAATCTTATTTAACATCAGACTTTTTTTTTATATATAATCTGATAGCGCATTTTTACATTAAAAATGGGGTTATGCATTTCTATAATTTTATCAAATTGTTTAAATTCCATTGTAACCCCGGTACTTACGTATTATCGCAACCGTATTGGAGACATTATATGAAAGAAGCACATGGTTGCCAATTCAGCGCGTACTACACATGGAAAATCTGGGTTGCCAACTTGGCGAGTTATCTTGAACGTCGGTATTGTTGCGATAGTATGTAAGTACCGTAACCCCATTATACGGTATAATCTGTATCATTTATCATTAGAAGCCGGTCGAAATCCAAATAAATCATGAAAAGCATAGCCACATTTATGCTCTTCTAGAAACTTTAAAAATAGCCCCATATCCATATGATATTCCTTGGCAGGACCTCTTCTAACAGAAAAACTAATTTCCTGAAAATCTTGAAATCTTTTGAAATTTTTCTGATTCAACTTAGTAGCTTCTTCAATTTCTTCTTTCGCTAAAGATAACTTTTTCCAACACATATGTTTCAGTAGTTGATAAAATTCATAACACTCTTTCTTCCTTCCCTCCACGCAAATGAATCCAGGTTTACCGGGTAGAGAAAAACCAGTTAATTTCAGATCATGAGCATATTCTATAATGTCTTTCCTCTTGAATTTACTGTAGATATGATGACTGTAGATCCACAATCTACAAAAAGGATCTTTGCCGTTTGATGGCTTTTCTCTGGCATCTTCAGAAGCTTGCACAGAAGAAAAGTAATTTTGAGCATTTTCGGTGAGCCAGTTTGCTACTGAAATGATGCACAATTCATTTTTATCAATAGTCTTTACATATTCAGAAACTGCACCAATCAATTCTTTCCTTTGATGACGATTGAGTTCTGAAGATCGAATGGATATGAAAGGCTTTAAAGCTGGATATTCATGTGGTAAGGCCACATTAACTTCTAGTATTGCCTGAAATAAAAAAAAACCATTTTTTTTTATATCGTTAGCTAGAAACACTTCACAAAATTCATTTCTTACAATTTTCGACAATTGTAGTGCAGTTAATTTACCACACTATAGAATTATCTAAAAATTATTCTTTATAAATTTCTAAACATTTAATTTCAGTAATTAATAAATTCAGCTTAAAGAAAATCAGCTTTAGTTTCTTAGTTCATTAACTCTCAAGAGAAATTTTCATTTTATTTTAAAACAAATCGTTACATAGGTATTCAACTAAGAAAACTTGAAACGTGGTTTCTCACAAAAAGGATATTCAAATCCTTTATCGGTAAGTGAAATCGGCAGTCACATTTACTCATTGTACTTAAATTATCATAGCTTAAAAAGAAAAAAAGGATTATGCATAATCCTATATGCATATAATTTTGAATACACTCTGAGATCGAAATGATTCGAATATTAAAGATAAAAATTACCACTGGGATTTTGGAAACTTAAAAATGAATGCTGCAATATTATAAATAATGCTGACTGAGGACAGATTTGAAATTACATAAAAGTGAGGTTTAACCAGTTTTAAGACAAGCCAGATTCCCCACATTCTGTTTATAATACTGAGTGAAATTATTGAAAAATAATGGAAAGAAGTTCCAAATCCATTATAAATAAAAAGGTAACTAACACAAAGATGAATTCCAAAATGCTTAAATCATGATGAATCAAATAAAAATAATATTCTCTTAATCCTTGTTATTAAACAAATTCATCCCTTCTTTTGCTGTTCCATCGAGATGCGGTAGCCAGTTGAAAGACAGGCTCGGTTGTCATGGAGATGTCATTTTCTCTTCGCTCGTAAGCGAAACAGACACTAAATTAACTGGGAGAGTGGTTTCCCACTCACCCCTCCACCAGCGTTGTTGCGCTGCACTCAATGTGGACTGCAATCTTTTTTATGTAACTTCAACAAATTATTCTTTTTTCAACTTATTATGATGGGTGGATAATAGAGCTTTCTCTAAGGTTCCACGTAAATGTATAACCGTTACCCTGATTAATCAAAGAACAATAAACAAGTTATTGCCAGATTCAATGATCCAAATAAATATTCAAAGCTAAAAAAATAAAGGCCGAATATTTTCATAACAGTACAAAATCAAAATGCAATAGTTAAGTGATCAGTCACTTCTCTTTTACATACATTCCAAAATAAAATTTACATACATATAAAAATAGTCTCAGCCACTGAAATTCCCTTATTTTTAACTATCAAATAAATATTCAATTAACTAATAAAATTTGTCATTTTCAGCTTCTATTGCACTTAATTTTATCAATGGATTCACTACTAGTAATCCTACAATTTTTTATTTTTAATAGTATTATTCAAATTTATTCTCCTCTCCTTTTTTTTTCCTGTTTTAATCCCCTTTTTAGAATTTCTCTTGTACTTTAATTTTGAGATGAGAATGTACAAGAACAATTTGTTGGGGATCCTTATTTATCCAATTTTATAGTACTTTTTTCAATTTAGTTGAAAACACAACTTAGTGAGGAATCCGAATTGTACATGTTATTTTATATTTCTAAATAACATTCTAAACAGGTAAACAACAGAGCCACTTTCTGGAACAAAAGCAAAGTGTCTTGTTCTTGCTGAAACCTTCTTGAAAACATATAAGCCAGCTCCCTTTACTCTCCACTTCTACAAACAATAACAGCACATCAACCAAAAAAATCTAGGTACTCCTGATGGTTGTCATGTAAAAGTAAATAAATTAAATATATAAAGAACATTTAATTTTAGCAATCCATGACATCGATGCATTTAATTTTTGCAAGTGATTATATATACACACACAAAATTAGATACATATATAAATACTAAAACTTTATTTTATTATAAGTATATTAATCACTGGTATAGTTAGTTCTGAGTGGGCCATGTATCAAAAATCTTTTGGGGCCCTTTTATAGGCATGAGAGTCTGGTTAATGGGACTGTAATTACACATGTTGGTGCCCCTGTAGCTACGGGGTCCTGTATTATTGATACAGTTGATACTAGGGTAGCTACAGCCCAGAAATTTAGGTACAAAACAATGTTAAATACAGTTGTATGTTGAAAGAAAGAAACAATCAACTTTTAATGAGTCCTTAGACATTACTTCCATAACTTATGTTATGATTATAGAGAAATATAGCAACATTCACAATCCCATACCTTTAGTCAAAATACAATTTTGAAATTTTTTAAACTTTGCTGTTTCTTATTAAAAAAAAGCTAGTACAAGTACTTCACTCTTTATCTATAAATTCATTCAAATTTAGGTATAAATTCATTCAAATTTCACAAAAATACAAATTTTGGCTGTTTAATTAATAATCAATTTATGTACATTAAAATGCCACAGAAAATTTTCAACATGCAGAACTATTGAAATATTAGCTTTCAAACTAATGCTATTCATGCAAAT
The DNA here is from genome assembly GCA_019973935.1 of Trichonephila clavipes. NCBI lineage: Eukaryota > Metazoa > Arthropoda > Arachnida > Araneae > Nephilidae > Trichonephila > Trichonephila clavipes. The sequence continues at coordinate 238,467 of BMAU01015595.1, forward strand.
CTTAAAATGATGAATAAGTCTATTGCACTTCATTATGTAAGTGAAGTTTAACTTCTGAGTTTTAATTTCAATATCACCAAAAATTAGTGTCGAGAATGCAGCATATTATAAACCAAGTTATGGCTCTAAATTTTTATGTAAAAGGATCTGAGGAATCAAGTTTAAGATGTTGTCTCAGGAAAGTCTGATGGAGGTGTTGGCCTAGTTGACCATTTTGAATTTATTGTATACATTTAAAATACCCTTATTGTAGTTTTAAAATAAATTTAGAAATAACCAATCAACCAAAATAAAGGATTCACACATAAACCCAACCATAGTCCACTATGGCAAGATATTTACACTGAATATAAACTGCTGCTTTATGTTGAGAAAGATAAATACATAATGTAAAATGCTATATATATATGATATAAAATTTTAAAATTACACAGTGCAGAAGATAGGCAAATGGATAAGAAAAGGTTAAATAAAAAAAAAAAGAAAACCATTTACACAAATGGAGTTTATATTCTGGAATCTAACGTTTTGAACTTCCAAAAGCTGGGGATTGCAGACAGCTATTAGCCAGAGCTATTTTCTTTAAATACACAATTATTCACACAAATATATTCAATAAAAAAACTATAAAATACAAATGGGATTACAAAGGGTAACATTTGGGATAAATACTGTGAATGAACCCAAACATTTTGTTAAAAGTACTTTTTTAATTAGTTGAGAAAATTTTAGCAAGTTAAACTTTTTGGTACTTAAGTTTTTTCACAACCTATTGGCAACATTATATGAAATGAAGCTCATAATAGCCAATTCAGCGCATACCACACATGCAAAATTGCAGTTGCCAACTTGGTGAGCTATCTTAAATGTTGGCAATTGTAGCAATAATATGCAAGCACCAATTTTTTGAGTATATTTATGCAAACATTTTTGAAGCTATCTACTAACAGGGATTAAGATTTTTTATGTTTGGGTGATATTTCACCCACAAAATTGAGATTAATTCTTAAAATCCACACAACAATATAATTTCATAATATTAATACTGTAAACTAATAAAATTATTATTAATCACATTTTAAAAATGGCTGAAGTAAAGATATTTTCTGCATTTTAAGGTAATCAATAATATAAAAACACAAGGATATAAAAATTACTTATCATTTACAAAAAATGAAATATAGAACTATGTACATACGTTGCGTTCCGGTATAATCAAGTTCAATGTAAAATCCAGCTCGGATGGTATATTTTTTTTATCTCCAGCTATATATTTTTTAATATCATTTAAAATAGATGGGATTGTGATGATAAATTCACCACTATTTGAATACATGCTAGCAAGCATATCCACTTCTGACAATTGTAATTCAAAATATTCAGATAAATCTGCATCTGTGTTTTGTATTTTTTCCATAGTTAATAATATATTATAGTTTTAAATTCCCATAATATCAAAAAGTTAAATTATCACAGTTTTAATTCGGCACCAGTGTCAACCACACTACGTAGAAAAGTAAACAATAACAAAACTACGAATGCATTACGTGGTTTAGGTGACGTCAATAGCATCTTTTTTATTTCCACAGCTTGTCAATATAGTTACATAAATGAATATTATAAAAATTATCAAATATTTTTCGTTAAATTTTAATAATAACTAAGTTTTAATGAGTAATATCCTCCGCGAAATTTTTGAAAAATTACCATTTTACCAGGTTAGAAATAGTATTTTATTCGTACTTTAACTACAACTGCGTAGTTAGAATGTTTACATTTATTTGCGAAACGTGATTTTGTTCGTTTTGATATCGAGTCAATATCTAATATTCTTTAGCGGTTATACTTTTCTCATTAATTATAAAAGTTTAAATTGATTGTCTTATAAAATAAGTTTTGAAGTGAACTATGCCAATAAATTGTTCTAAATGCCAGAAAAACGTAGCGCTAATTAAACGTCCGAAAACAGTTAAGTAGAATATATAATTAATGAACAATTTATATTTTCTTTTTAAAAACATGTATGTCTTTTATTAATATGTTTAAAAACATGTATGCCCTTCATTAATATAAGTACTATATTTAAAAATTAGGTGTCTTGATAATATTTATATGACTATAAAAACTTAAATATTGTAGTTCATGTCATTAGCGGTACTTGCGTATTATCGCAACCTATTGGCGACATTGAAACGAAGCGCGACATTGAACGCATACGACACATGAAATTCGGGTTGCCAACTTGGCGAGTTATCTGGAACGTTGGCGATTGTTGCGATAATATGTAAGTACTGTGTTAACTTATGATACTTTAGAATCGAATGAAACTTAAATACATTACTGCTAAGACAATGCCATTCTAAGTGTTTTGTAAAAGCTGAGTTGATAGCTATCATTGGGAATATTTTCAAAAAATGTTATGCAATGAAATTAAGAGTAACGCTGATTACTACTTTTTAACAGATAAACAATGAAAAATATCAAATAGCAATGCAAGGAAAATTTTATAAACAGTTTATAAAAGTATTTATTTTTCATGTTTATCAGCAGTATATTTAAAAGGCACAAAGTATATTATGTTTTACATAAGTTGAAAGGGTACTTATGTATTATCCCAACCATGTTGGCGACATTATATGAAGTACATGGTTGCCAATTCAGTGCAAATGATACATGTGAAATCAGGGTTGACAATTTGTTGAGTTATCTTAAGTGTTGGTATTGTTTTGATAATAGTATAAGTACCGTTGAAAGATGCGATACTCATACTTTTAGAGTAAGTTGAGACTACAAGGAGTATTTCAAAAATTTCAAAAAAGAATAAGTTACAATGCAAATTGAAAAACTAATCTGTGTTAATAAGTTACAAATATAGTGTGCATTGTTACATACATAAGGTAACTATAGTCAAATTTGCATCACTCAAATGGAACCATTTGCCACCAAAAACCTGACTTATTGGGTGTTTTCAAATAAAACACGTAAGAGAATCTTTCTGTTGTTTTGGTATCATGGTGCAATTCGTATGGTATAAATTTTGCTGCCATGACGCTAATACATCCTACCTGTGCATTTAATCTTTGAAATCAGCCAAAGGGGACAGTGGTAAGAAAAATTTAAAATCAATAATTTAATATAAAACTGGGTTTTTAAAAGTTTTGGTCTAACAAGGGGAGGGCACAACTAAGGAAATTCATTTGTGGTCGAGACTTAGTGTAATAATAGTACTCCTTTAGTGTGTTCAACCCTCAATGTAATTCTGCCGAATGGCCAGTCAATTCGGAGAAAATAGCCTTCAAAATTCATGCTTAGCTTTATACAATTATGTTTTAATTTCCTCCATTGATGTAGTAGCTTGGTTGGTAAGACACCTGCCTTTAATGCCGGTGGATAGAGTTCGAATCATGCAATCAACTTTTTTTTTCAATTCCTTTAATTATTTTTTAAAATTAAATAAATTTATTTATTAAAGATTTATTAAATATTAAATGATATTCTATGTAATTATTTTGTATTGTATAAAGTAAAAAATTACTGTGATTATATAAATATTTATATTATGTTTAGTAAATATATATTTTTATGTAAATAAAAAAAATAATGTTTATATATAATAAAATATATAATAAACATTAAATATTTTATATAAAATTATTTACGAATAGTTTTATAATGTGAAATACAATATACTATAAATAAAATATTATATATAATATAAAATAATTTATAAAGTAAGGGTTGAACACCCTAAAGGAGTACTACTATTACACCAAGTCTCAACCCCAAACGAATTTTCTTAGTCTTTCCGTCCCCTTGTAAGTAACTTTGTTGCCTAATTAATACATATGCATGTATGTAATATTAAGCATATATTTTAACATTAACTATTAAAAAATATTCTAAATTGGTGCAGACAAAAGACTGCTTATCAGTTTAATTATAACATGTTATTTCTGTACTCATACTTGTGAAAAAGAAAATTAGGTTTTCTGTATAAGCTAGAAATTTAGAATATCTTATGAATCAATTTCTTAAAACAAATATATGGCCTATTACTCATGGGTTTCATTTAACTTTCAGTGAAAGTGAAATGGTTAATCATTAATTAGTGTATATTCTTGATTTCATGCATCTTGAATATTGTGTTGAAGAGATTTTTCTGAATTTATAGCTTTTGTTATCAAATTAAAGAGTTGTAATACTGAAATACAAATTAACAAAATATTTCAGTACGAAAGTAAATTTTAGTTTTGTGCTGCAGTCTTTGTTATTTTGCATTTTCGTGTTCTTGGATGTATTGGGTTTGAACTGTATTGGCAATAAAATTTGCTATCTTTATCTTTTGGTTTGCATAATAATTAAGGGCAGCTTTTAACTTACAGACAACTCATCTATCTAGAATAACTGCATAATCACAAAATCATGTTTGATGGAATATTGTGTCAAATTGTTCTTTGTTATTTTTCTAAATTTTTTTTATATTTCAAATAAAAGTAAGGTATTTTCATTTAAATACTCAGATTATATCTTTTTTATTATTTATTTTAAGTTTTGTAAAATGTGACAAATTATGTATTAAATTTTTTTTTTATTTTAATCTTTAGGGTCATGCTGTTTGTAAAACATGTTTTTATGATGTTTTTGAAACAGAAATACATGAAACTATTACAAGAGGCAACTTATTCAAAAGAGGAGAATATGTAGCAATTGCAGCATCTGGTGGGAAAGGTATGTAGTTAAATTTGTTTTAACCTAAACAATTTGATAAATTTTTTTAATGTTAAAAGCTATGTATGAATGGTTATCTTAAAATTTTATTTTAATTTATATATATGTGTCTGCTTTATAAAGTACATTTTTACTTAAAAGAACTTAAGATTTTAGAAAACACTCCAAAATAATATATAAATATACTTTTGAAATGCAAATATTTAATCATTAAAATCGTAACTTTGCTATGTAATCAATGGGCTGAATTCATGTGACATCACAATCACATGATAAATGCAGCCACATATTTCCTACCTAACTCCACCATGACACTTTTATATTTTGTGGTTGTTTTTACTTTAAACATGTTTTACTACTTTTACATTTTTCATTTGGCAACTTGCAGAACACTTGATTTTATGACTTTTAATTTGGACAATTTTTCTAAGGCTAAATTTTATTGGGCTGCCAAAAGTCTCATGGCAGATATTGCCACAGACTGATGTAGGAAAAGAAAAAGGAGGAAAAAAAAAAAAAAAAAAAATATATGTTGCGTTGCACCAGCATATGGTTGAAAAAAAATTTATTTGTTCTTTTATAACTAGCAAAGTTTGTGGCATTGGTTTATTTTTTAAATAGACATTTTTGTTGATGATTAAAAAATAGCCTAATTTAACTGTAATTTTCTGTTTTTTAGATTAACTTTCCTTTTCATCAACAAATAATGTATGTTAAAATGAATATAATTATATATTTAAACTGGCGGTCTAATAAGAATTTTCCTGTATGGGAGAAATTTTCATAAAAACAATTTAACTTGTTTCCTTACTGCGGAATGGTTTATTGTATGTAAAAAAAATTATTTTATATTATTCAAAAAATCCCACTTTTTAAAAATTTGATTCATTTCTTTCACTTAATAATGGATGAATATTTTCATTTTTCTGTATTTTGGAATCAATATTTCTAAAATAAACCATTTGTATGTTATAAGTACTAATCAATCAAGTAATAGAAGTATCAAAAGTTAGTGTTTATTTGCAGAATCATTTCAGATATTTTTAAATGCTTCAAATAGTATTGGTAAAACTATTGGTTTATAACCTCATCAAGTAATAAGAAATTTATCATATTATTGGAAGATAGTTTGTGTTTTAGTTTTAATGCATACAAAAATGCTTTAATATGTAATTCATGAGTCATTTAAAAATTTATGTAAGCATGATCATTTAACAGAAATCTTAATTAAATTTTTTAAAAAATTATTTCCTTTCTGCTGTGTTATAAAAGGAAAGTTTTTTTTTAATTCTTCAAATGAGAGTAATTATTTATCATAAATGTAAAATTTTGATTTATAAAGTGCTTTACTTATGCTAGGTAATACTTATAAGCATTAGCAATTTTCTTTATATTGTATTCTTAATCTCATATATGCTCATTTATACAATTTTTTTCCCCCTCAAATTAGATTCCACTGTATTAGCTTATATAATGAAGACATTAAATGACCGCCATGATTATGGATTGAAGCTCGTGCTTTTGTCTATTGATGAAGGTATTACTGGATACAGAGATGATTCTTTAGAAGTAATGTTTCATTTCTTTAAATTACATAATTACCTTTTCAAGTTTGTTTGGTTATCATGGAAAAAAAATACAGTGTTAGATTTAATAGAAAAATCATTAGTAAATAAAGCTTAGGCAAAGAGATTTTTTATGATCTATATAAATCTTGTACACATGTTACCATTAAAGCTTGAGATCCATTATTTTACCTTATACCATTATTTTTACTTAGTTATTTTACCTTATAAAATAACTAGGTGAGCTATAAATAACTGTTCAAATAAGTTAAAATACATAAAATTATTGGACTTTGATTTAACAAGTTGTTTTACAGAATAATGATTATTTTTTAAAGTTTTAAATACAGCATTTTTTACCATTTTTAAACAGCTTTAGTGTTTTTTCCAGCAAGAATATATAGCCTAATAATTAATCTAATTAGAATTTGTATAAATTTAAATATAACTATTTATATGCACTACAATATTCTTTTTCTTATTCTAAAAAAAGTAATATGTCAATAAGTGAGTTATTGACAAGAAAACCACTATAGAAAAGCATCCTTGTATTTGGATCTTACAAAAGTTCATACTAAGTGTAATTTGTACAAAATTCATCAGATTTTGGGGATTATCAAAATCATATATAACTCTAAATAATTTTTTCAGTCAATAGAACTACATGCCAATTTGTGAGCAATAAGCAAAAGATGTAAATCACTATTGTAAGGGATTTCTCCATAATTTGCTAAGGCATAAGATATGGTCTACAGTTGGTTTACCTTTGCTGAATCTCTACAGTAATAATCAACAACAATAGTATTTACATAAGTAACAAGCCGCTTGTACTGAAGTTTACAGAAAACTTTGTTGTAAGTTATCCCTGTATAGCTTTCACAAACTGAAGAATCCGCTTTTTTGGACTGAGCATACAAAGCTTATAAGTTAATGTTTTGGTACTTTCTCAAAGGACCAAACAACCTGAAAACTGTTTTCAAATATGGCGGTCCAAGAACTGTAGAAAAACTCCATAGATTTTGGTCCTCCGTATTTTAGAAGTTCTGTCTGTATGACATATCCACAAAAGGGACTTTGTGGTTTTAAGCTTCCTTTTTTAAACAGACACTTTTTTCTGCAAATTCAGTGGTGTCAATTCCCTAGAATGGGCTAAGATCTGCTCTTGTGTAAAGTCAAAAGAATTAGAATATTCACTATTTTTTAATAAGTCCTAAGTCCTCAAAATGCTTGATACTTCTTTCCAAAATTTGAAAGCTCTTGTCAAACTAGTCTCTATTCCTCCTATGAGTTCAACACTGTACCTGCAGTATCAGATATAGTTTTTCAAAATCTAAGGCATAGGTCTTCAAGATTCTGGGTGTCCATTTTCAATTCTGAAATACTTCCTTCCAATGCCATTCTAAAGGGTGTTTTTTTGAGAGGTATAGAACTTTAAATTGCAATAAAACAACGATGTATTATTCGATTAACATGAATTTTATTTATTCAAAAGATAATCTTGTGGCATTACATTTTAAATATGATTTCTGGCATAGGATTGCCACGGCTGGCTCGTATGTAGTCCAATCTGGACGTCCAATTTTCGATGACTTTTTCCAGCATTTGTGGCCGTATATCGGCAATAACACGGCGAATGTTGTCTTCCAAATGGTCAAGCGTTTGTGGCTTATCCGCATAGACGAATGACTTTACATAGCCCCATAAAAAATAGTCTAGCGGTGTTAAATCACAAGATCTTGGAGGCCAATTCACAGGTCCAAAACGTGAAATTAGGCGGTCACCAAACGTGGCTTTCAATAAATCGATTGTGGCACGAGCTGTGTGACATGTTGCACCGTCTTGTTGGAACCACTGCTCCTGGACATCATGATTGTTCAATTCAAGAATGAAAAAGTTAGTAATCATGGCTCTATACCGATCACCATTGACTGTAACGTTGTGGCCTTCATCGTTTTTGAAGAAGGATTCCACCAGCCCATAAAGCGCACCAAACAGTCAGTTTTTCCGGATGTAATGGTGTTTCGATATACACTTGTGGATTAGCTTCACTCCAAATGCGGCAGTTTTGTTTGTTGACGTAGCCATTCAACCAGAAGTGCGCTTCATCGCTAAACAAAATTCGCTTATGAAAATTGACCATTATTTTCAAAATAAAATTGCACAATATGAAAGCGTTGTTCAGGCGTGAGTCTATTCATGATGAATTGCCAAACCAAACTGAGAATAAATCACTTGACAGCTGTTAAATCGGTCGCCATCTTGGAAAGTAATGCCAACTTAAACTTCTATACCTGAAAAAAAAACACTCTGTATAAGTTTCAGTCACTTTCATCCTCTTTAAGTATAAATAGAATGAAAATTTTGTAGTTTCTTTCGTTGTTCCTTTTTAGCATTGAAGAATTTTTCTCTTATTCTTGCTGGGATAAAATAATATTTGTAATTAATATTAGCTCCCTTGACATTAATCAAGTTATTGAAATGTTTAGCATCAATACGAATGTCATCAGTCTGATTAAAAATCACGCAATCTGGTAATTTCAAATATCTTTGTAAATTTTTTTATGCTCAAAGCAGGTACTACCAATCACTAAGTCATGTTCAATGGCAAACCCAATGAAGTAGATTCTATTATTTAATTTATCTTTTGAACCAATGTTAGGTTTAAGTTCTTTTTCCTTTCTCACTTTAGCATTCAGATTACCTAATGGTTCACCTAAAACATTCCAAATGCTCTTCATACAATAATTCCTTATCTTCATCATCCTTGTCCTAAATAATGGCATGTGCATTAATAAGCATGCACAATTAATTAAGCATGTCCTATTTATAATTAAAATTCTCCCATCAATATATAACTTGTTTAATCTTGGTGTTATAGCTCTAAAACACTTAAGTAGATGTTATACTCTATTTACAAATGAACCGGTTCCTCTTTGTGTTTTTATTGTCATGACTGCTGCAAAATAAGTTATAGAATTTCTTGTCAACAGTACTCTGCCCAGTACATCTCAACTTCTGGACTGCTGTAACATCTGCCATGTACCTACCAAGTTATTTTTTCTAAACCTGTGCTGGGTCTTAAAACAATAGAGGGGGACAAACCTCTGATGAACTGAAATTCAAGTCCTGAGTTCTTTTTGGAGTTTGTTACAAGAAGGGCTCTACGTATCTACCTATTCAAACTATGACACAAGTAATTTTTTATGGGATGGGGCTGTTAGCTCCATATTCAACCCCCAACCTGGAAGGCCTTTCCCTGATATAATTCCAAAAGGCAAGGTGCCTATCTACACTCCAGGACACTGGGTACCCATTTTAGTTGCCTTTCATGATATGCCTGAGCTGCATTGGGGCTGTTCCTTCATGCTTGATCACTATATGAGTAAACGTGTGCAATTCCAGCAATTTGTTTGTAAAAAAATGTGATTAAAATTAAAATATTTTTGGAAATGTTTATAAAATGCAATAAATCTCTTTAAAATAGTGGAACATATGTACAAGTTAATCATATAATAATTAAAATATTGAGGTGCAAAAAATTTTTGTTCATTTCCCCTTTTAAAAAAAGAAAATTGCTAGTAAATGTTGAGGATCTGTCTCAGTCATTTGTGCAAAAGATTAATAAGGCTCGCTGACTCCAAGACTATTTTATTGAATGTTTAAGACATAAGAGTTAAGTACTCGTGTTTTAGATGACTGCAAGGAGTCTTGGTTTTCTCACAATTTTTATTTTAAATTTATAAAGTCCTTTGCTGCTTTTTTTTAACTGCTAATATATTTATGTGGTTTAAGTATCGCAATTTGAGAATCGTTATATATTTCAAAATTCTTTATTGCTAATTATCTTAAAGTGAGAAAATTAACAGTTCTAATCTCTTTGAAATTGAATTGTTATTAAAATTTAAAAGAATAATAAATCTATCAAGAAAAAGCATTTTATCTAAAAGTAAAACTGCTGAAATTATTGCATTTTGCTTTCTAAAGTTTCTTATTGTAATTTTCAGAATAAAATTTGGCTGAAATATTATGGTGGCTAAATATTTAGCAATTTATGTTTAATAATATGATAAACAGCATTGATTTAAAATAATTTTAACTGTTGAAAAATTATAAAATTAAGCTTGACTCTTTTTTTTTTTTTTTTTTTTTTTTTTAGTCTGTAAAAAGGAATGAAAAGGATTATGGTATTCCTTTAAAGATTTTATCTTATGAAGTATGTATGTTTTGGTTTCTTTTTTCTGTAAGATAAATACAAATATGATTGTAAAGTAATAATCTAATGCATTACATTATGGTTTTAATAATTTTTTTGTGTTTTTAAAAAATTGTTATTTCAAAATAAGAAATGAATATTTTCTTGTGTTATTGAAAATAACCTGATTTATCTAGAATCCAATCTAATACTGTTTTGTGTATCTGAAAAAAATATTATGTAGTTTTATAATTGTTACTTTCATGAGCCAAATGTTGTTATCTTAATTTATTGAAGAGAAAAATGTATAATTAATATTAATATGGTAACATTTTGGTATATTTTCTGAATATTTATTTCGCTCAGTGGCTGAGTGGTAGCATATTGCACTTCCATGCCACAGTTTCGGGGTTTCAAACCCTGAACTGAGCAAGATCGACTCAGCCTTTCAACCCTTGAGTGGATCGATAAATGAGTACCAGGCTTGTTTGGGAACTAAATAATGTGGGTTTTTGCATCAGACTGACCACTTGACTGGAGCATCTGCTTGTATACCTCAGTGCCCAAGGTCACAAAAACTGAGATGGGCACAGTAGACAGCCCTTTATGGGCTGTTGCACCACTGAGTTTAGTTTATGAAAATAGGAGGCGGTAGCCCTAAATGCGGCGGGATGCCAACAATAAAATTAACGTTGATAATACTCAAGAGAGAAAGTAAAACCTTAATGCATAACAAATATTTATTATGATTAACATAGGTAAATAGCAATAACAAATTAACAATGAATTTAAGAGTAAGTAAAATTAGACAGAGGTGTGTGGGATGACTGGGAGAGTACGTCTGCTCAGGATGAGGAAACTCGTAGAAGTGAAAGTTGTAGGGGGCGCAACAGTAGCATGAGTGTACAAGGTACCAACAGTTTAGTTAGGAATATTTATACATCATTTCATATATTTTATTAATCAAGATATATACATGATTACTGAGATTTTTAGGTGCAAGAATGTTTATATATATATATATGTGGGAGACAACAAGGGGTCCAAAACGTTGGTCTATATCTTCTATTTTATTTTAACATTAAACAAAAATTAATTAAAAAGGTAGTTTTTACAGATAAGTTTGACGATGATATTCAGAAGGTAACGCCTGCTCGTGCACCTCTCGCGTTCTTCTCCTTCGCTGCTTCTCTCTTTCTCTGCTCTCTTAAAAGTTTTTGTTTTACTTTTACTAGTTCAAAAGTTTCCACGGTTTCAGTTCTCATTAGCTGCGCCTGAAGACTGTGTTTTGCTTTTGGCTGCATGCCACAACGGCCAGCCTGACCGCACGCTGTCCGCAGCGGTACTTCCATGGAGACCAGAGGAGAATCTGAAACATACAAAAAAAAAAAAAAAACGGAACAGACAAGGACTATACGACAAATATATAGAGATTAAACATATCAAAATTTTGTTGAACTAGACAGTTTCTCCATCATGTGAAGGCACCTCTTCGACATCCGGAAGGTTCCACAGGAAAACATTGTGTTTCACCGCATAAGAACATCTTTTCAACAAGTTGATCTTTGGTTGAACGCATCGATATTTTCCTCTGTAGAGTTCTGGATGTCTGTTCAAAACGATTTCTCTTTTTCCTTCATTTCCACTGCCAGGGCTCAAAAATTTTCCGGAGCAACACAAACCGTCGATGTTCACTCTTCATAGGTAAAGGGTTAGGTGAGCGGGAGATAAATTCCACGGAACTCATTTTCATGGCACAATTGGCTTTCTTACACAATACTATATCAGAACATTTTTTTCTCTTACAATACTCAATTTTAACTTAGTACTCTTAATTTTATTACATTTATAATCCTTAATTAGAGAACTCGAATCATTTCTAGTATTAAAGTTCTTAACATATGGCAAATCATAACTAGAGTTTTCTATCACACTTGAAACAGAAACATTTGGAAAAGAAACACCACTAGAATAAGCATAAGCATGAGCACCTAAAGAGGATTCACTTTCATTCAATAAAACATCGCTCTTTGCGTGGCCTAGTTTCTCTATTTCAGAATATACACTGGGATGTATAATAAATTCTTCGGTCAAGGTCGGTGATATCGCCGTTCTTACACTTAAGCTAGGAGAGTGTTGATTAAGAGAAATATTTATGGGTTTAACTTCTACCATACGCTGTTGCCAAAACATGAACTTAATGTTATGATCTCTTCGGAAGGTGTTTGCACTCTAATTAGTGAGGAATTTAAAACTGGGATCTGGCAACCTGAATCAATCAATGCTGTTACGGGCTGATTTTCCACAAAAATGTTTACGTATTGAAGATTTGCGCATTCTTCGCTATTTTGTTTTTCGCTCTCGATTTTCAAAGTATTCACGTTTGTTTTATTATGGATGTGATCATTAGATTCTTTAGGTTTAAAACGCTTCTCACAGTCTCTTGCTTGCGCAATGAGATGAATCACCTTATATAAAGCAATTTTTATTTTCTCTTTCATGATATTGGGGATAGTTCTCTTTAATCTTTGGTTTAAAGTTTTGTGATCTATTTTTAAAGGGGTCTTGGGTATATCCATAAGTAATAGGAATTTCTTTACGTGATCCGCTTCTAGATGAAATATAAATATCACACTCTTTAGCTAAATCAATAGGCCTAAACCAATCTTCTGCTTCTCGAATGCCAATATGAGTTGCAGTTTCCTTATTTAAAGTTTCATATAATTTATCAGAAATTATAAGATCACATAGAGATTCAAAGGAATTAACTTTTCTTAACGAACAATAATATTGGAAGTTTGCCGTCAATCTTGCAGCAAATTGGATGTATGTCTCGCCTGATGATTTTACAGCATTTTTAAATGAGTTTAAACACTCGCGAGGGGTTAATTGGAATTCTCTGAGTACTATAGATTTTACTTTTTCATAGTCATTTAATTCCTCTTCTTTAATATACAGTAAGACGTTATGAGCTCTTTCGCCCAGAAGATTTATTAAAATTTCAGATTTATATTCGTCATTTATTTTCTTGGTTAAAAATGCGCGTTCTAATGATTGGAAGAACAGATTAAAATTTTCAGATCTGGTGGGAACAGGAAGAGATAAAGTTTTTATACTTTTATCATATTTTCTATGTTAGTTTCGAACTGTTTTTCTTCGACTTTAGCTGCAGGATTTAAACTTAATGCTTTATTTTTAGCTAATTGAAGTTCGATTTCTTTTTCTAATTTTGCTAACTGAAGTTTCGCGAGCTCAATTTTTTTGTTCTGAAGTTACCTCTCTTTCGTTTTGCGATACTCTCTCATCTATACAGTTTTGAATTAAAGTTTTAACGAAATCTGGATCACTTTCAAATGTACTACTGTTCTCAATTTTAGTCTTTAGTTTAACTATAGTGTCAGTACTTTCGACAGTACCGTCTAGCTCCACAACGACTCTTATGAGATCCTCTTTAAGAGCGTTTTTATACATTTTATAAAAATTTAGAAAGATCCTACCTTTTTTTTTCTGGCTCCCTTGTTGCTCGCACGTACGATGTATCCAATAAAACGTTGATTCCACTGATGTCACCTCTTCGCAGGTAATATAGTTGAAATTGTAGTTCCGGCCTCTACACAGGCGGATTATTCACACTGAATTAGTTCCAACCTCTACACAGGCGGGATTTTGTCGATGGGTTTTCCAACCTCTACACAGGCGGAATATTTGTCGATGGTTCGTTGAAAAATACCTCTACACAGGTTATTTTGTTATTTGTTCCGACCTCTACACAGGCGGAATGAAGTTGAAAAATTCAACCTCTACACAGGTTGAACGAAGTTTTTCCGAAAAATGGCGGCGCGTCTCCTTCACGGACGCTGTTGTTCATTGTCCAGACTTTGGTTCAAAATCGAAAGTTTAACTATCCCGGCCGAGCCCCCATAATTTGTGGGAGACAACAAGGGGTCCAAAACGTTGGTCTATCTTCTATTTTATTTTAACATTAAACAAAAAAATTAATTAAAAGGTAGTTTTTACAGATAAGTTTGACGATGATATTCAGAAGGTAACGCCTGCTCGCGCACCTCTCGCGTTCTTCTCCTTCGCTGCTTCTCTTTTTCTCTGCTCTCTTAAAAGTTTTTGTTTTACTTTCACTAGTTCAAAAGTTTCCACGGTTTCAGTTCTCATTAGCTGCGCCTGCGCGCGAAGACTGTGTTTTGCTTTTGGCTGCATGCCACATATATATAAAAATTTTTCACTGTTATATTTTTCTTTTCTAAATTTTTAAATAAATTTAAATGTTTTATATGCCATTTGAAACAAGGATTGAAACAATATATATAAAACAGTTTCATTCAAGTTCAAATTCTGTCTTTGGAGTTCAAAATGTAAAGGATCAAAGTATTAAGTCATTTGGTAAATTTCATTAGAACTTCAAAGGGAAATGCCACCTGTTAAAGTTTTCCTATCAATGTGAAAGAAAAACAAATTAAGAATTCAGTAATATGTTTACTAGTTTTCTGTATTTATTCCAGCAAGTTTCCTTAACTTCTAAATTTTGCTGAATTTTATGCTTATGTTTTATATTTGTGCTGTCATTTATATATAATTGGGCTTTTTTCAATTAACACAAACAATAAAATGTTATTGAGGTTGAATAGTTTTTTTTCCAATTTTGTATGACCTAAGAAAATGTAAGATGTATATATTCTGGGTCACTCATATGTATATATATTTTGGGTTATTACTTTTCACTTTTATATTTGAGGCAATCTGAGGACATAGTTACCTTGCTTTTTTATATATTGCTTTGCTTCTTTTTTAATGAAGAATGAATACTTAACATATTTACTAAAATAATATTTTCAGTCTGGAAATTATTATTTTTTTGTGTTGGAAATTTGTTTTTAATATTATTTTCAAAATTTTGTTCATAATGAAATTACTTTCATTATCACTTAGTTGTACATGTTCTGAAGTTAGTTTTTATTATTTGACTCCAATTTAATTTTGATTTTCTTCATTTGCAAAACTGAACTGAGCATTTTGTAAATTTGAGGTCAGTATTTTGAAATGTAAGTAAAATCTATCATTTGACATATCTAATAAAATATTATGTATATAATATTATGTTTCTAAAGTTAGTAGAAAATAAATTCATTATTTTTATAGGATCTTTATGGTTGGACTATGGATAAAATAGTTAAAGAAGTTGGTTTGAAAAATAATTGTAAGTTAATTAAAAGCAACAGAATTTTGTGTGTTGTGTTTTTCAAATACCTTTTATTTTTGTAAAAAAATATTATTTAAACTTGAACTACTAGCTTAAAAAATGTAGATTAATTGCTTTCAATAAGCATTAATGTGTTTTAAAGTGTAAAATCATTTGTATTAGACTTGTGTTAGACATAGACTTTAAGCAATATGGTTTTTTCAATTTTCTACTATTAGCTCACTCTCTCTCTCTATTTATATTTATCTTGTTAAATTTTCCAATCATTAATAAAATATTATTTATTCATCCACTCAAGTTGAAATACATTTTTTTAAACTTGTAGTGGATGGCACTTGATGTTAATATAGTTTTTTCAAATATTAATTAATTAAATTAAATTAATTACTAGTTTTTGACTCCAATTTAGATTCATCTCCATTGTTGTAACAATATAATTGTTAAAAGAATGACAAAAGTTGGCATCGAAAATCGGTTTTTCAGCTGAACTAGCCAAACCAGGTGTGCATTGTTACTACAATACAGACAAATCATGCTCTTGTTTCAATTCCTACTATTAGTTCACTTTCTCTCTCTCTCTATATATATCGTTTAAATTTTCAGTCGTTAATAAAATACTTTCTATTCATCCATTAAAAGTAATAATTGACTTAAAATTTTTTTTTTTTGTATTACTTGTTTTATTTGAATTGTATTATGCACACAGTATATAATTTATTAGTTAACATAATTATCAAAAAAAAAACAGAAAAATTTTTTGAATCAAAGTAGGAAAGTCAAATAAATCTAAAAGTAAAAATAGAGCCTGGCAAGTTAAGAAACAATTTTGAGTTGAGGACCAAAATACTAGGTTAAACTAATTTGATGGTTCAAATTTTCCTCCTTTACAACTTAAAAGGCTAATTGAGAAACATCAATGGTACCAAAAAACAATAACAAAAGAGTAAATAAAATTTAGAAATAAATAAGTAAACTGAAGATTTGAAAAATATCAAAATCTTGTGTAAAGAAAGATATTTGAAAAATTATTAATGAATCATAACTTGAGTGTTGATGTGTAAAGCAATAATCAGCTAAATGAAATCCTTAAATTTAGATCTAAGTTCGAAAAACAATTTCTCATAATTATCAGAATGGCAAGAAAAAAAAGTGAGCCATATTAATAGGTAGGAATTTGTAAGTTAACGTATGTATCGAGAAGCATCCTGTTGTGTTTATGAATACCGTAGCATCTGTTGTTAGTATTCAAATTTTAAACTCTGCATTTTTAGATCTTTATTATTATTATATATATGTAATCTAGTTTTAATATATGTATATAAATCATCCAAAAGTTTCTTATGCACCAAAGAGCCATTACATTGTAATCATCCCTCACTCAGAGCAATGAATTCACCTGGAGGAAAAACCATGGCACACATGTGGAGTATATAAAGTGCTTATGTACTGTCTTTTCACATGTGGAGTGTTTCATGACATAATGGTAAAAACAGCTGATTTATTGGATTTTGACAAATTGTTGTGTCTTGGGAATATTGATTTCAGAAACTGGATTTTGGTGGGGTGACCATATGTAACTGTTGGGAGTACTTATTGAAATTGCTGTATGGATGGTGATGCAACAAAAGTCACTGTACTGCAATTTATTGGTCATGTTGCATTTATTCTGCGAGAGAGCACATACCACAAGGGGCTCATATTACCAGAAGCTTCAACAGTGGGAACTCAGATGGTGTGTCTCAACTAATAGTGCAGCATACACTATTATGTATGGGTGGCCTATGCTGATGGTGTTTGAATCATGGCCTTGTTCTGTTGTGGATCATGAAACATCAGCAGTGGACCAAAGAAAAATGGAACTCAACAAATCATGTTTTATGGTCCATGCAATTGACAGGTGTGGGCAAATACATTGATTTCCAATGGATACCCTGAAATTCACATGCATAGTTGGCCAGATACAAAGCAGTGGGGGTTCAATGGTGTGGACAATGTTTTTGTGTGATGCACATTATAATCTGTTCTCTTTATAGAACAATCTCTGATGTCTGCATTGTGTGAACATCATTACCGACCCATATACACCCCTTCATGATAACAGTCATTGCAGTGGGTGATGGCGTTTGCCAAGGTAAGTACCATGTCATAAAGGCTGAATTGCAGGTGGTGATTCAAGGAACGATCTGGCGAATTTCAAATCATGTCTTGACCTCTGAATTTGCCTGACTGGAATCTAATGGAACATTTATTGTTTCACCTGGTCAATCAAATTTGCACCACCTGGTCTTGTTATTCTCATAATGTGTGAGTATAGTAAGACTAGTTGGTGAGTGCCTGGTCAGACTACTATCAGTATTTTGTCGAGTCAGTGCTGTATTGGTTATTGGCAGTTTTTAGGGTGAAAAATGGTCTTACTTCACGTTGAATAGTGGCTCTTCTTTGTATATATCTTCTATTTACTCTGTTTACTCATTAAGTTCTGAAATGTCCTGGAATGTAAAATTAAAATCCAGCCACAAATAAGGAAATTTAAAGTAATGTAATCTAAAACATTTTTAAAAGAATCAAGTAATGATAGTTTTTGTAATAACTTTTATAGAATAATTATCCTTGTTTTTGAAAAAGGTTTGGTTAAATTGAACAGTATTACTTTAATGTAATCCATAAAACTACATTTTTTTAATACATGGATATATTTTTTTAGAAAAATATTTATGAATAAAAGTTTCTGTTTATAAGTATGCATAGGCTCTTTTCAAATTGTTTTAATCATCTGCTGATGTAAAATAATTTTATATTTGATTTTTCGTTAAATAATTTCTAAATGAAAATATTTTATTATATTTAATAATGATTACTTTACAATGTTTGTCATTTTTAAAATTTTATATTATATGTTTGTAGATAATGTTAAAGAAAATTTTTCTTATATATGTGTACCTTTTTTATTTATTTGGATAATTTTGTGAACGCTTTGATGAAGCATAATGCACTGACTATCACTATTGTCTGAAACTATTTGTCGAAAAGAAATTTCTTTAAATAATTAAAAACTGTTATTTATACCAATATATTTAATTTATACTAAAATAATATGTTCTGTTTTATTAATGAACTATTTGAATTGAAGTTTGTTTTTGCATCATGTTTTTATTTTTGGTATGTAGGTACGTTTTGCGGAGTTTTTCGCAGACAAGCTCTGGATAGAGGTGCGGCTCTACTTGGAGTTGACAAACTAGTTACAGGTACATATATCTTTATTTATTCTTTATATTAAGAAAATTATAATGCATCAAAAATTTCTTAGCTCTTTCAAAATTAAAGACAAGCAGATAATTTAAGAAATTTCTATATATGTATTTTATACTCTCACTATGTTAAATTTCATTCAGTGATGGTTTGAGACTGCAAAAGTAAATGATATAAATCTTAAAACTAATTTTTTTTGATAAATATTGTTTTAAACTAATGCTTAACTTTCTATTCTTTTTTCCCTCTGAGTAATGACATCAAATGCTACTTAAATCAAAATTGGATAAATGTTCACTTTTTTTTTACCAGAGGTAGAAAAGCATACTTTGTTTAGATTGTAACTTTAAGATGATGTTATTTTACTAGATTGTATAAAATTTTAAATTGCATAAAAAAGTCAGTGAAATAACTGCAATTGATTAAAAAAAATATGTATAATGAAGACAAGGTTAATTTTGAAAGTTAGCAAACATTACACTACTGGGGAAGGGGGAGTTGTACCAATTCTAACTAATGCAAATCAGTTGTGTTCTACTTTAACTTGTTAATTGTACTTAGTGGTTTGAGTTTCTTCTTTAGCAATGAATGTAATAGATCCTGAAGTCGAATACCTCCATTTTTATGGAAATGGGTGTTTGGAGAATTCTAAAACCAATTCTTTTCTTGGCTGTCTAGACAGAGTGGACAGTTGATATTTGATCTGACATCTATTTTTGTTCAAGAAACGTTCTGAAAAAGTCATTTCTTCAACTGTCCTTTCACTGAATTTCCAGGGCATACAGAGCAAGATACCAAGATATCTGATTTCAACATTGTTAGTGAAACAACAACAACAAAAGAAAGATTTTTCTAAAAAGCTTTTAAGAAGGAATTTTATTCCTTTGTAGTTTCATATCTGTGAAGTTTGGCTCAATAAAGAAGAAAGAAAAGTGCTTATGGGATGGAGTGTCATTTTAGAACGAAAAGCATGGCACAACGTTCACCTTAATCTTCATAGAATGCTAACTGCCTAACATGTACTGTTTGTGAACGCATCAATGCAAAACATTTCTGTGTTTAAATGACTATTGCAAAATTGTATTTATTGTTATTGATTTTCAATTCGAATTTTTATATTTATAGGTCATAATGCTGATGATATTGCTGAAACTGTGATAATGAATGGCAAGTAAAACATGTTGTGTATAATTTTGAAACAAATTGTAATTCTTTATGATCAATTTAGTTTTCCTAAATACTTTTTCTTACCTAATAATTATTTTCATATGACTAGCATTCTATCCTCTCTCTGCTTGGTTTTTAAAAAATAACATTCACAAAAATAATTTGTACAGAAATTTATATTATATAACAATGAAGTTTTTTATTCTTTTTTCTTGTGATTATCAGATTTGTATAAATAATTATTTAGAATGTCTTTTTTTAAAAAATGATTTTAAGACTCTTGTTTAGTGTAGATTGTAAAAAGTTTGTTTTTAAATTTTGAAGTATAAATGTAGATATCAAGTTTGTCTTATTATGAATAAAAATACATTATTAAAAATATGTACATAGGTAGTAAATCATAATCAGTAAACCGCTACTAGATAGGCTTGAAATGTTTACCGAGCTCACTTTTTTTGATTTCCAACTTGTGGTAAATTTGAATTTTTAAAGATAATTTATTTCGTAAGATAGCATTATTAAAAACTTAAATGATTTAAAAAATATTTGCGAGTTTTTTGAACTTTTTTTAATGTTCCTAATCTTTTTTAATGTATAAATATTTTTTATATTTATCAATTTAAATTTCATGCCTGCATTTGTATCAATGATTTTAAATCATTTATACATACTTAGAAATCTAGCATGTAATGCACACGTACTTTCAAGTTGCAATTTTTAATTTCTAGGTGTAGTCGCTGCATAATGCGCACCCACTTTTTCACAAAGAAACCTGAAATATATGTGTTTAATAATCTTATGCTTTTAAGTCATGTATTCAATGAATTATTCCAAGCTTTTGAAAAAATAGCATAGTGTGTGAACTACAACCTCTTATGTTCATAAGGAATGTCATTTCTTTAAAATAAACAGTATTTTAATATATGTAGAAATCTAATTTTTAAAAATTTTTTTTTAAAGCTCTTGTTTTTATATCCGAGGTATAAAAACTGCACACCCATAAATTTCGATCTTATTTTTTTGTGTTACAAGTGAGCGTTATATGCTAGATTTTACAGTATTTTACAATGCATTGATCACTAGTTTATGAATTAAAAGAAAAATTTGAATGTGACATTTGTTCAAGACATGACTAAAATGTATTATTTTTTTTGATAATTAACACACAAAAAATGATGGGATTTTTTTCATTATTTTAATGATATTGTGAAATATTTCTCAATAAATATTAAAAATATTTTTAGTGTTTTTTGTGTAAAATTTATTTGATTCTTTATGTAAGAAAATTTTAGATGTTTTATTTTTATCACAGGGTAAAACATTTTTTTTTCAAAATTATATAGTTATATATATGTATATATAAATGGGTTGTCAATTTTTAATGTAATTGGCTAATAAAATTCTTAAAATCAAAATTTTTATTCTGCTATGAAACTTAAAGGTCTTTTTGCAAGAAGAAATTCTGTGTTTAACTTTTTAAGCATAGAAATAATATTGGTTAATTAAAGCTAATGACATTGACCATTTTTTAAAATTTGCTTTTTTTTGTTGTAATGTATTGAAATTTAGTACTGGTGTAGGATTGTCTAGACTAGTATCTAGATTAAATTCCAGTAATTTTTGTTTTTAGACATTCAAACTTGGCCTTTGAGAAATAATTAAAACACTTAAATTTTGTTGCTTAAGTTTTTTTGGGATCAATGTTTTTAAATGTTTGACATTCAATGGCTTTTTTAAAGCTTGAGTCAATGTATCAAAATATTATAGAGAGGATTAAAAAATATTTGTGATGAGGCTTTATTTAAAAGAAATATTAAATTATTATTCTGAAAATAACATTTACTGTGTAGTAACTCAAAAGTAGTTATTAAATATTTTACTTAATACTATCAGCATTAAATTTATAGCAGGCATTTTAAATTCTTTTATACATTTATTTTCAGAAAAGGAAAAATTAAAGTTAAGAAACAATCGAAACATAGTATAAAATATCGAATGCATTTGAATTAAAATTGGGTATTTCCATTTGGAATTTCTTATTTACTTATTAAAAACCTCCATATTAACAAAATATGAATATATTAATTTTTTTTCTCTTTTTTATTAAAAAAAACTGTATTAGTATTATGTTTTTTAACTTCTGAGCTCCAAAAATGAATTTAGAACATTATTCTTTTTTTTTTTACTCATTTTAATTGCGCTGTTTTATTATTGCTTGTAATTTGTGATTATTTGGCTCATTTTACCAAAATATTTACAGTTCTCAGGGGTGATATAGCAAGATTACAGAGATGTACAAGTATTACAACTGTAAGTTTTAAGTAGTTAAAGTATAGTTTTTAAATAATTCTTTTTTTGTGGGTATTTTTTTGTTTTTTTGTAATAATTGAGTTTGAAAACTGTCTTTCAGGATGCTGAAGGCTTGATTCCTAGGTCCAAACCTTTTAAATATACATATGAAAAAGAAATTGTTATGTATGCTTATTTTAAAAATCTAGATTACTTCTCAACTGAATGCATTTATTCACCTAATGCTTATCGGTAAGATATTTAAGTTGTAATCTATTGTTCATTGTGAATGTTTGTTAAAATGATTGTGCTTTTAAACAGCATAATTTATTTCATTATATTTACTTCATTTTTGTTTTAAGTTTGATTTTGATTAAACTTTTTTTCTGCAATTGTCTTAGAAGGTGAAGGTAAGACTAAGGAAATTCATTTGGGGTTGTGACTTGGTGTAATAGTTGTACTCCCCTTTAGGGGTGTTCAACCCTCAATTTAATTCTGCTGAATGGCCAGTCAATTTGGAGAAAATAGCCTTTGAAATTCATGCTTAGCTTTTATACAATTAAGTTTCAATTTCCTCCAACGATTCCGTAGCCTGGTTGCTATATCGTCTGCATACTATGTGCTAGGTTAGGGTTTGATTCCATCGATCTACTTTTTTTTTCATTTCACTTAATTATTTTTAAAATTAAATAAATTTATTTATGAAAGGTTTATTTGATATTAAATGATATTTTATGTAATTATTTTATGTTTTATAAAGTAAAAAAAAATACTATAGTTATATAAATATTTATATTAAATTTTTTAAATATATTTTTATATTAATATAAATAATATTTATAATAAAATATATAATAAATATTACATGATATTATACATAAAAATTAGTTACAAATAGTTTTATAATGCGAAATACAATATACTATAAATAAAATATTATATATAATATAAAATAATTCATAAAGTATATTATTATCATTAAATTAATTATTTTATAATTTTATAAAATATTTAATAAGTCCTTTTTAAATAAATTTAAATAATTTTAATAAATTTATTTAAATAATTTTAATAATAATTTCAAAAAAAGTAATAATTTTTATAATAAATTAATAATTTTAATTCATAATTATTTTAAATAATTTTAAATTAATATTTATTTAAAATAATTTTAATTAATAATAGTTTTAATAATAAATAATTTAAGTAATAAATTTATTTAATTTTTTAAAATAAAAAATAATTACATAAAATATTATTCAATATTTAATAAACTTTTCATAAATAAATTTATTTAATTTCAAAAAATTATTAAATGAATTGGAAAAAAAAGTTGATTGATGAATCAAACCCTAACCTCGCACATAGTATGCAGACGATATAGCAACCAGGCTACGGAATCGATGGAGAAAATTGAAACTTAATTGTATAAAACCAAGCATGAATTTTGAAGGCTATTTTCTCCGAATTGACTGGCCATTCAGCAGAATTACATTGAGGAAAAAGGAGTACTATTATTACACCAAGTCTCGACCCCAAATGAATTTCCTTAGTTATGCCCTCCCCTTGTTAATTTACATTTATTTATGCATTTCTATTCAACTTTCAAAATTTCATTCAAGAATTTTAAGTAAGAAAAATTAAAAATGTCTAGTATGTTTTTAAGTATTACATTATGACATGCATCCTAAACTAGTTATATTGTCCTATGATAGCATTTTACTTAAATATTTGTTTTGTATTCTACATTCTTCATTTGACTTCAGGATTTTAATTTGTTTATTTTATTTAGGGGCCATGTCAGAGCATACTTAAAGGATTTGGAAACTTTATCATCTCCTGTGATTTTAGGTAATTATGGATTTCTGGATCAGTAGGATTTCATCTGGGTTTTAAAATTGTGGTGTTTTATACTATTCATATGTTTATGTGTTGTTGGTTTTAGAATATTCTTTGCATTAAAATTTGTTTCTTCAATAAATTCAGACTTATATGAAATACAGAATGAGATTTTTGAAGATGAAATAAATTAATATCTTCTAAAATAGATTTTTATATTGTATTATAACTCTTAAAATTTTCTGTGTACCTCTATTTTTGTGTTTATATAATTAATATATAGTGATATGCATCTTAAATGGGGCTATATTTTATACATAATTAATGAATAATCTGAAAATCTGTCCTAATATTTAAATTAAACTTTTTTTAAGAGATTTTTTTTAATTGATGGTAACAATTTCAATCAATTTTAAATATATTTTGTATAATTTGATGTTTTAAATCAGAGTTGCTCTTCGTAATTTTTGAAAAAATTATTCATATTCATTTTTTCCTGATTTATTTAAGATATTATCCACTCTGGTGAATGCATGAGATTAAAGCAAGAAATTAAATTGCCCACACAAGGTAAATATGTATTAAATAAATTTTTCTACAAATTGTATAACTAACAAAACTGTATATTTAAATTAAAAGTAATTACAGGAATTCTTAAAATTTTAGTAAAAATGCATGTTTTTCTCAGCAGCTTTATCTTAATGATTTTAAATTACTCATATCTCTTAAATTGTCAATGCTTTATCTGTTGATTGACTTTGGGAATTTTTCTTTGTTCTTTTGTTGAAATTATTTAATTGTTTTTCAGTGAATTCAATATGTACATTTATTATATTACATTAATTTTTTTATTCTATATGTTTTTTTTAATAAAAATTATTTGTTAAAAATAAATATCCTAATCTTTTTTTAAAAATATGTTTTTTACTGGATTTAAAACTAAATAGTTATTAATAATTGTTGTTTTCATATTATATGAGGTAGGTTTCAAAACTTCCTGGACTGTCTCTAACTTAAAAATTATTACCAATTAAATTGCTGAAACACATCCTCCTTTAAAGTGAGACCTTTGAGCAACAACACACTTTTGGGATTGCTTGCCATGGTCAATGAAACATTTCTAGTATCCATTTTTAGACATGTCCTTTAATTCAGCCTGCGATGCACTTTTAATTTCATCTGCAGATGGGAATCGACGACGACCCTGAAAGCAATGTGAATGTTCTGGAAATATTCTGAAGTCACAGGGGGGTGAAATCAGAGGAGTAAGGTCGATGTGGCAAAACAGTTGTTTGTGTTTTCACCCCATCGTTGCTTGAAGTCTTTTCTTACGAACAGACCATCCACAGAAACCTTTTCAGTGTTTTCAGCGGTGCAGGAAGTCTGGGATGTCCAGAACATTTGTCATCTTTAATACTTTCCCTGCCTTCCCTGAAACGTTGATGCCTCTTAAAAGCTTGCATTTGTGATAATGTATCACTGCTGTACATATGCTTCAACATTTCTTAAGTCTCCATAGCACTCTGCAAAATATATTTTCTACCGTAACGAGAATGGTAAAAGATGGACAATATTATGCACTCTTTTCAAGCACAAGCTGGCTACCAGTCGGCGAGGAAAGTGGATGCCAATTTCTGCTCGCGCAAACCTCTTGTTGTTTTTATACTATTAACTGTTTGATATAATTTTAATTGGAATATATTTAAATGTTGATGAGTTGGAATTCGAAAACCATGAATAAATGACGATTTGAGCTCACTGGCGTAGAAATTCTTTGATTACAGTATTGCAAGTGGCACCCAACGAAAAATTATCAAGTCAATTTCTGAACACCTAGTTCATACAAAATTTAAAGTAGTTTCTGAAGTGTAGCTGACGACTATGAAGAAATTTTGGATTGCATTCAAATCATTTCAATTTTGTTTACTGATCCATTTTGTCTATTTGACTTTTTATGACAATTCCCGAAAAATTGTTCTATTTCGTTTTACAAGTGGTTTTACAAATTTAGTTTTATTTTAAGAGACAAATATGGCTTTTCTCTCAAAAGGCAAGAAAATAGACCTCTATAATTTAATAAGTTAGCTAGGAGTCTCTGTGACTTTAGATGATAAAGTCATTGAGACTTGCACGAAAAAATCACTATGTGTGCATTTCTTAAGAATAATGAGCAGTTTGTGAAAGAGATGCTGGATAACATTGTTGAAGAACGGAAATCGCTTGAAGTTGAAGCCATAAAGAAAATGGAACATGAGAATAAGTGCCTAGCTGAGCAGAGAGCATTTGAGCTTGAAAAGCTTAAATTAGAAGCACAAAATCCTCCAGCATTCTCAGGTAATTCCCCTCAAATGGATTCTAATCCCATGAGGCTGGATTTGAAAGCAGTTTTACCCACATTCATCCCTGATAAAGATGACATATCATTGTTTTTAACAATGTTTGAAAGACAAATAAAGCTTCTAATTGTACCTGTCAATTTTTGGATATTTCACTTAATTGGAATCATTCCAAGTGATATTTGCAGGTTAATTGTAGGAGAACCAGAAGCAATGTTTAGGAATTAGGCCCACATTTGCAATATTTTATTGCAAAGGTTCAAGCTGACCGTTTCAGAGTCCTTTTTTGCCGACACCAGAAACAGGATCATTCTTTGTGGAAAGATTTCTTTTTTGAGCTAAGAACCTTTTTTGAAGGTTGGCTAAAAGAATTAGAAATCAATTCATTTGAAATCTTGAAAGATCTCATCATAGCAGATCAAATAAAAAAAAATGTTCACCTTATTACAAGAATCATTTCTTAGACACTTGGGAAAAGCTGAATGATCCAGTCATGTTAGCAGAAAATCTGGACTCATACAAAAATGTTAAACCTTGTTCGCAAAAATTAACAAAACTCCCGCAACCACAATAGCTAAATAATCTTCAGTTTTCTAGAAACACAAGCAATCCGGAGTTTAGAAAATCTCATTCATTCAAAGTTGAAAAGAATGTTTCGGGTAACCACAACAGTACTTTTGCTATCCCTAGCTACATGCCAGCACGAAATACCAACACTGGTTGTCATCCACCTATTTCTTGCTATGGTTGTGGCAACTCTGGATTTATAAAATTGTAATGTCCAAAATGCTCACTAAAAAGGAGAGTACAGATGTTCACTTGCCTTACCTCCCCAGTAGCTCTACTTGACATAGAAGTCTATGAAGCTACAGGGACAGTTTATGCTGATACAGGAGCCAGCCAGTCAGTCAGGAGAAAATTAATGTTTAAATTCTTAAGAAATCGTGAATAAAAATTCTTAAAATTTCATCTTGCTATGTGTCTAGCTGATGGTCAACAATCCACATCCCATGTTCAAAAGGCTATGGTATCAATCACCATAGGTGGACGAACTTTCAAAATTGATTTAATTTTTTTGCCACGTGCAAAAGGTAACTGCACTCTTTTAGGTGTTGACTTTCTAAGGACGTCAGGAATCGTAATGGACATGCGCAACAATTTTTGGTATTTTGGAGACAAACCAAGCTTCAGCATACCTTTTTTAAACGATGCTCCTTTGCCTGTAGACAACAGTCCTGTCGAAATAAAGAGTACTTCTTGTCCCACGAATTCGATTCCCAGTGAAGTTCCATTACAAAGCAACCCTTGTTGATGCAACTGAGACCAATGATTTTCATTTGTGAGAAGAAGGACAGGCCCTAAATGTAGAAGAAAAAATGATCTGATGGTTCTGCTTAATGAAAGTAAAGATGTTTTCACACTAGGGAAAGAACCAACTCCATTCGTCAAACACTTTATAAACACAGGTGACCACCCATCAGTTTCAACCGCATCTTATAGACTATTTCCAAACAGGAAAGAACTCTTATGGAAAGAAATTGATAACCTTTTGGCTGATATGTACCAGAAACAAGTAGAAAAGGATAGAGCATCAAGAAGTAAAGATATGGGTATTGGCTCTGATAATGAACCTAGAAGTAAAGATGTGAGGTATGATGGAAGGACAAAAAATGTTAGATATGGTTACATACAATAAGCAGTCAAGAGGTAATTCTAATCTCAATAATTCTTTTAGAGGAAACCAAAGATTTAACAGATATCCAAAACCCAAGGGACAGCACTTTAACCGATTTAAAAATAGGGGCGACTATTCTCCAGAAAGATTTGATGTGGAGGAACATTATACAGAAAGATATTTGTCTTAAAATAAGGCTGATTCAGAGGATTATTCTGCTGAAGCCTTCCATGATAGTTCTCCAGTTAACAGATTGATCTCTCCTAGACCAAGATCATACATTCCTTCAAATAAAAGGAATGAAAGAACTAATTATTATGATTCAAACAGAAAATATGTTGGGGAAAAGAAAAGGAATTTCTATCACCATTCCAATTTAGATACCAGAAAGAGAGAAAAGTACAATAATAAAAATCAAAATTATCAGGATGCTAGAAGACAAAATTATGACAGTGAGGTAAATAACAAAAGTGACTGTGCACAAATTTTGAATGAATCTTTAAATGGAGCATTTGAAAGTATTTCACCAAGTGATAAAGAATGTTTCCAAAATAATCAGCCTGAATGTGATGATAAAGATGAATCCAAAAGGCAAGATATCTGTGCTGGAAATTCTTCATGGTGTATTTTTTTATCACCAGAGGAGAAATGCATATCGCTCTGATACTCATTTTCAAGATGGGAGGAGAGACTCTTTTAAGAGAGGGAGACAAAAAATAGAGGTTATCATAGTCAATATAATGAGACAGCATCCATCATCTTATAGAGAAAACAATTATCACTATCAGGGAGGTAAATTTGCTCAGGAAAACCATTCCGGAAGGAACTATAATAGAAGATCACACCGGAATTCTTATAGGTGTTCACGTGAAGAAAATTTGTACTATTTTGATGATAAAAGAGATTATAGTAGGGGAGACGGGCCATACATTGTGTTATCCCAGAGATCTCCCACTACCTTTGTTGTAACCAGTTGTGACAAACCTTTAGGTGTCTACCAGACATCAGCTTTAACACCTTTTCTGAATGGCTCAGAGACTCAGTCTCCTGTAGTACCTCTCAAGAAAAGAGGAAGGCCACGCAAACTGCCATTGATTCCTAGAGGAACTGCTGGAGAGAATTCCAAAATGTCTGCTAGTACACTACCTCACCGTGACGGTCTTCGGCAGTGTAGGGGGAGAATCTAACTATTGACTACATTCCTGGAAGATCCAGGTAAGACAATTCTGCTGGTTCCTTATCAAGGATGATGCTTCAGAACCAGAGGGGGAGTGTAAAGAGAATGGTAAAAGATGGACAATAGTACGCACTCTTTTCAAGCATGAGCTGGCAATCAGTCGGCTTGCCAGCTCGGTGAGGAAAGCGGATGCCAGTTTCTGCTCGCGCAAACATCTCGTTGTTTTTATACTATTAACTGTTCGATATGTTTGAATGTTGATGAGTTGGAACTCGAAAACCATGAATAAATGACGATTTGAGCTCACCGGCGTAGAAATTCTTTGATTACAGTATTACACTACAAAATTTGATATTCGATCTCTGCTTTACAAGCGTCATTTTTTTTAAATCGTCGATTACTAGATACATCTGCTTCCAAAATACAATACCATGGTGAGCCACTGACCACTTGATTTAGGGCAAATCACTTTCAGAAAAGGGAAAGAACACAGTGGCACTGAAACGTTATTGTAGTCACTCTACTGCAAAAAAATTTTCACACTATAGGCTCAGTCCGGCAATTTTCGAATCCTACCTCATATATATATATATTTATATAATAATGGCCCTTATATATATACTTTACAAGTTTTTGTTTTATTTATCATGATTGACTGAAAAATGATTTTACTGTATGTTTATTACAATCACTTGGAAAAATTTTTGTCTGTAATTTATAAAAGTAATTTTAAAGGTAATTGAATTTTTTAGCTTTTTGTAAAGCAAACATTGTATATCTTCTCATAAATATCTTATCATCAATTAATCTAATCACATCATAAATTCGTGTTGTAATAACTAGGTTTAAGCATATTCATGTGATTGAATGTTTTGTTAAGATAAATAATAGTTTTCTCTTTTTTAAAAAAGTAATGTTGAAGCCATTATGTAAATCATATTTGTTATTATTTATTTGCATTTTATGTAGTCAATATATATGCATTGCACATTATATACTGCTGCTAAAATTTTAAAGCATGTTATTTTTTCAAGATGTTTTTCTGAAAGAAAAGATGTGTGAAAATAATTTTGAAAATGCACATTCAATTTTTCAACTACTAACCTTTTATATCCTAAGCTTTGCTACATTTTTTGCATAGTATTGGATGTCTTTGTAAATTAGTTATTTTCTGTTGTCTCTAGGAATAAGTTAGTGGTACTATAAAGAATTTTTAAAACTTGAAGATATTTATTAGAAAAACTGAAGAGAAAACATGGAAATGTTTTAAATATTCATGAGAATTTATTATCCTTTAAGATTTTCAAACTGTAACTGTGCATATTTTTTAAATAATTAAATATGTCTTTTATTCAAGAGGTTTTCAAAAGCTGTTTAATTTATTTTAACTGAACAATGTAAATATCTAATGTAAAGCAAAGTTATTGAAAAAAGCTATCTTTTTTTATCTCATATTTTTGTAGGGGTGAAATGGATGTACGTGAAAGATGTTAATCTTGGAAAAATGATTTCTTTTAATTTTTTCTTCCTTATTAGTAAATGGAAATTTTTTTAAATGTATGTAACTATCTTCTTAGTGTGGGGTCGAATGTTAATGGTTTCCTTAAAACCAGTGGTCTTCAAACTGTGTTCCAGAGAATTATAGGGTTCCATGAGTTAAAATAAAAAGAATCAGAAAAGAAATTATAAATCTGTAAGCAAAATGGATTCATGTTCTCTACAGTTTGTATCCTACACTAGTATCTAAAGCATTATTTCTCAGTGTGGGAAACACTGCTTTAGGTACTTGTTCTACTTAGATTCTATTTTAAATATGTTTAGATATATTTTTCTGAAAGGGGAATGGGGTTTCCTGAAAGCATCTTATAATAATAAGGGTCTGTGAGTTCAAAAAGTTTGAAGACCACTGAACTCTATCCTGATGCTCAAGTTCATTTCTGCTAATAGATCATAAGTCAGATTAATATTTTTAATTCTATTTTTGTTCAAATGAATTATAAAAGTTATGTACAAATTACAACCTATGCAGAAATAATTACCTTTTATAACTGAACTTAATGGTGCAACAGCCCATGAAGGCCAAGGCCTATTGTGCCTATCTCAGTATTCATAACCTTAGGTGCTAGGGTGCATGTGCAGATATTTTGGTCAAGTGGTCAGTTTGACGTGAAACCCCCAGTGTTCAGTTCCCAAACAAGCTTGGTACTCATTTATCGACCCACCGAAGGAATGAAAGGCTGAATTGACCTTGCCCAGTTCGGGATTTGAACCCCTGACCTGTGGCATGGAAGTGCAACACACTACCACTCAGCCACTGGGCTTCAATTACCTTATATAATATATAAAAATACACAAGATACTCTACTGTACATATTATTGTCTAACCAATGTAGTAATCTTTCTTTATTTACTATTTTGGAGTTTATTTTTTCGGTTGGGGGTGAGGGGGGAAGTGCAACTTATCAGAAATCAAAGAAGGTATCATTATTGTATCAATACCAAATTTCAAAATGTATATGCATGTCAGCTTTTTCCTATAATAGGGGTGGCTCCTGTATGCTTAAAAAACATTTTTAAAAAAGAAGCTATGAAATACAAAATAAATAGTTCTGATATTTATAATTGAACAATATTGGTAGATTTATATATTTTAAAATTTTTCCTTTTAAGGTTTATGTCAGAAATGTGGTTACATTTCTAGTCAAGCAATTTGTAAGGCTTGTGTTATGTTGGAAGGTTTAAATACAGGAGTGCCTGAGTATGTATTTACTTTCCATTTTTATCTATTGCAAATAAGAAATTTATATATTAATTTTTTTAAAAAAAGGTTTTTATTTTGTATTAATATTTTCTTGAATATGATTGAATTATTAAAAAATATACTTAAGCACATACAAATTATTACTATTATGTTTATGTTACAAATTATTACTATTATGTTTATGTAGATTTTTCTCCTTTTCCATTTTTATAAAGCAGTTAAATGAAAAATGTTTCTGATTGTATTTTTTATATATGTTTTAATTGATCTATTTCTCTTTATTCTTGTGGTATACATTATGGTGATGTGCAAAAAGGTAAATTATTGAGTAATGAAATGAAATTTAGCAAAAAATAAAATGATGGAATATATTCATTTAATGCAAATATTTCATTTAGTGTATTAAAATTATTATTTGTCAAGGCTTTTTAATTCTTTTATTATCTAATCAAAATTTATATATATATATTTTAAAAAAAATTAAAGGTTTAAACAATTGTATGTATTGCTTATAAATAATGAAATAATCAAGACTGTGTTTAAATGTAAGAATTACGTATATATATACATATAATTTACTTTGATAACATACATTTATATATTTTGTTGAATGTCATGAAAATTTTAATCGAATAAAAATTTGTATGCTAAAAAAAAAAAAATTAAAATCTAAAATTCATGTTAAAGCGTATGTACAGTAATTGAATTGTTCATCTTTTCAGACTTGGTGTAAAGAAAAGCAGCAAAGTCAAAGACAAGGTATATATTTAGTTTATCATGTATTTAAAAATTTGAATTATAGTTGTTTTAAAAGGCACAATTTTATCGATTAACATAGTATCAAAATTGCTGTTCCCAAAATTGAAGTCTATTAAATTAGGAACCGAGATTACTAGCAAATTTATCTTAAAAAATCTGTTATAAATTATCTCATATTTTCTCCTACCCTATCCTTTAAAATCAAACTTAAAATTTTATACAGAGAGAATTAATTAGTATGTCAATTATTTTAAATAGAGAAATTTAACAACAACAAAAACAAACAAGCTTTGAACTTATTCATAGAATTATAAAAGAAAGATGTCCAATAAGAGTATGAGTTCAATGAAACAGTAGTTTATGAAATATGCAAAAAACTTAGCATGGACATTTTCTTGGTAATGAAAGATATCAAATTTAGTTTGAAGTAAAAAAGAGGATATTTTTAGTGAACATGATTGTATGCAATTTTAAAGTGAGTGGTTTTATGTAATTATATTTTATCACAATTTTCTATTATTTTCATAAAAAGAGTTCAAATACCTCCTGTACTATTAAATAGCTCTTGAATCAGATATTTTTAAAAATCTTTATTATGCTTCATTATTTTAAATGGATTTTATTCACATAAGTACATTTTTGTGTTAATTTCTAATTTTTCTTTCGTAATTTTCACTTATAATTTAAAGTATTTATCTTTATTATAGATTGAAAAACTATCTGTTCAGTGCAATGGAGGTGGTTGTAATTCCAACTGTATTTCTTAGTATTTATCTTTGCTGCCTGAAAGTTACAAAAAATTCTTGTGCAGGTCATTATTGTAAATAAAATAATTTATATTTGTGTATAAATTGTTTTATAATTATTTTCAATTCTTGTTACCCAGATGATATTTTTATAAAATATTTCTTACATGGAATGGAAATCTAGCATCTAAATCACATAGGAAGTTCTGCATTTTTTCTGTAGAATTTCCTGAATATTGCTGCATTTTTTTTTTTTTTTTGAGAACTAGCTTTTATAATGTACATTTCAAAATTGGGAATTTTATATTTCATTTATTTTAAAATTAATAATTAAATTTCAGTTAAAAGTTGTGCATGTTTAAGAAGTCTTTCCTGTTTTAATATAAAAAGATATTTAAATTATTTTTGGGGAATACATGTATCATTTACATAATGCAATAGTTAAATTGCAAAATGACAACACTTTCTATTGATTAAATATATTTGTTACAGTAGTTAAGAAAAAACATACTTTCTCTTATGAAATATTTTTGGAACAATCCTGAGTATTCTTGGAAAAAGTAAGCTCATAGATGTTTTCACATTGTCAAAAATTAACTAACATTTATTATATTTTAAAGAGGGATGAAAATACTATTTATGTTGTGGTTAAAAAGTTATAAGTAGCAATCATAGTAGCTAACATGAAGCTTGTATACATTATTTATTACAGCTACATTTGGATTACTTAATTTGTGGACAAACATTTTATTCAACATCATTATAACATCACAAATGTTAGTAGAAAGTTATGAAAATCATTTATAGAAAACCTTATTTAAATTAACATATTCTGTTTTGAATATTATCTGAAGTGGGAACATGTTTTAAAATAAAAAAAAATCAAATTTAAATTTCTGATACAATTTGTTTGGATCAAAAACATCCCAAATTTTGCATGTTTCATCTGATGCTATGAACTTGATTAAATATGCAATGAATTCTTAATGGTTTTGAAATAAAATTGTTATTGTTTGAAGAAACAATGATGTTGCTTCTATGCTTGTTCCTCATGCTTAATATTTTAAAATTGCTTGATTTGATTAAATTAAAATTTACTCCAATGTGATTCTTGAAATTTTGTCAAACCCAAAACTAATACAATTTCCATTGAAATTCATTGTCTTCTCCTTATTTCTGTATTTCAAGTCATGACAAGTTTTGTCTCAATGCATATAATGCTTTTTCACTTTTTTATGTAAGTTATGATAATCAAGTACAAAGTGGAATTGGTCTTGAATTCATTTATAGATAGGCAGTTGCATGAGTAACCTGATAATATTCGACTGTAAAGATGTAGTATCACCAATTCTTCTTAAAATGTTCATGCATGCTTTTTCTGTTGCATCTGTTATCGAAAGCAGTTCTGTAAGCTTCATTCATAATTTTGTGCCTTCATAATTCAGATGTAATTGTTCACTTTCCACCATGGCTTACACATTGGGTTAGTTGTTACGAATGAGATATAGTGAATAAGAGGAGTAGAAATATTAACATTTGTATTTGTTAAAAATTGTAGAAACTGAACTGTATAGATTTACAAAAAACTCTATATAACTTAAGCAATTTACATTGCAGCTGAAAGAAGAATTCTTCTGAGGGAATTATGATATAAAGTGATTGATTTAATGAATATACATTAACCCCTAAAAATATGGTTACAGATCTTTGTTTTTTTGTTCCTTTTCAGAATTAAGTCGAGAATACTCTAAACTTAGTGGACTACAAACTTTTTTGATTGTGTCCTCCTAAAATGAAATAAATAGAAGTATTCCATTAAATATATATATCATGATCTTGCTTCTTTACTTCAAGTAGCATTCCACATACCCCATTTTCATACTCAGGCTGTTTTTCATTTACAGGGGGAGTACAAATAATGGACCCAATTTTAAAAAAACATATTAATGAAACTACTGCCAATATTACAATAAGTGATACATGAATGTAAAGAGAAATATACCAAGTTTTTTTTTCTGTTACAAATGTTCGATCTGTGACCCTCTTGTTACCCAGCATTCGTCCTATCTGTAATCCGGTTCGTTCCATACATTTTGTAGCATCACTATTAATCGTTTGTAATGCTACACAAAAGCTTGCTTGATGTTGTGTTAATTGCAAATAATATGGCTTGAAATTTAATTTCTTTCGTAAAAATTTCATACAATTTTTATGGGCATCCTAAGTTCACAGGAGGAAACTGTTGTAGACTTTGAACAAAATTCTGCCTCACTCTCCCCACTACCTCTTCCAAGATGCCGCTTTTCTTTATATACAATCAAATTGTTTTCTCAAATTGATACTATGGTAGAATGCTCTTGTTGGTTGGTGCTTTTTCTCTGTAGCGATTTCTAAGTGCACGTAGCAGAGAAATAACTGAAAAAACCCATGCATACCCTAATCCACAGAAACTCTTCTTTTCTGTCATTGTCACCGTGTCTGGATTTCAATCGCAGTGATCTTGAATGGGCTGTTGGTCATTGGTGGCGAAAAAAACTTGATATATTTTCTTTGCATTCATGTAATATACACAGTTATTTCGAAAATGTTTTTTTTTAAATGGAATCCATCATTTGTATTCACCCTGTAGTTGCCTATAGTGCAGTATTCACTGTGAGCTAATTCAATCACTTTAGTGAGTATCTTCTTCTTTATAAGTGTAACAACCTGTTACAGGTCTTGGCTGCCTCCACAGCTCGCTTCCAATCCCAACCATACGCCGAGCCCAGTACCACTAAAGACCCGCCGTGTAGGGCAGCGATGCACATTAAATCTGTCGAGAGCTGAAACGTCCTTCCGTTGGTGTGGTGTGGTAGTTAGGAGAGGGGGGTGCCAGCTCAGGTGTCGTCCACGTCACTTGACCATGGTTCAAAATTACGTGGTCTGTCGCCAAAAGCCCTCGTGTAGCTGAACAGTGCGACGTTAATATTCAATCAATCAAAACCCAACCATACACAGCAACTCTGGCAGTTTTTAATATTTAGAGTTTTTAAGTCATTTTCAACATCATCTATGCACCTTGTTGGTGGTCTTCCTCTTGTTCGAGATCCCATAGGATTCTTAAATGTGTAAGCTCTGGTCTGGTTGTTTTCAGGGCTTCTCCAGATGTGGCCGAGCCATAACAATCTGTTACTTCGGATGACTTGAGTAACTTGAGGTTCTTTGTAAAGCCTATATAGCTCGAAATTGTATCTAGTACGCCAACATCCTTGATCTTTAACAGGCCCAAATATAGTTCTCAGTGCTTTTCTTTCGAAGGTTTCCAGAGCTTGTATAGTCTCCAAATTCAGCGTCCAGGTTTCGCTAGCATACAGCAACACAGGCAAAATTAATGTCTTATATAATCTTAACTTTGTTTTTCCGCTGATAAATTTTAGTGAGTATCTAGAGACCTTATAAAACATTCTTTAAAAATCCACATGGAATACTTTTGCAGGTGCAAATGGATGTGTACAGTTGTATGGATAATATGGTAGTTTTTCTCCTTCATTTCGCTAAATATAAAATATTTGAAATTGAATATTTTTTCTTTTATTAATGAGAATTTGAGTTTTAGTATTGTTTTATTTCATAATGAGTGATAAGTTGTTGTTGTTACTTATGCTGCTTGATCAACAGTTATATCAGATCAAGGTCCGCGAAATTCATCGTGGCAAGGGTCTAATAATACGGCTGTCGTTTTCCGTAGCTTTGAGCACCATACAGGTGACAGTACGATTCTCCCAATTTAGAGGGAAAACTCTCTGTGGGTGGTCAGAGGCTTCACGAGAGGATTTGAGGCTCAGCAGCTGTTTAAGAGTACCCCCATGCCGTAAAGGCACTATTCATTTACAAACATCCATGCCTTCTGCGGGATTCGAACTCGGGTCCTACGGCACAGCAGTCAGCGTCACTAACCACTATATCGGATGGGTGGCAAGTTATTCTTAAGGGTGACTAATTGGAGAACTGTTATTAAGAGATCTGAATGGAAGAGGGTTCTAAAAAGGCCTTGGCCCACCCTAGGCTATTGTATCAATAGAAAAGTTATTCAATAATTCATTCGTAAGTTATTTAATGAGTCATATCGTTATTTCAATGAATGATGGTTTTACAGAAAATAAAAATGTCTTTTGTTAATCAATGCTTTTCACTTTTGGAGTTTCTGTATTTAAGGGACACACATAAGCATATAATAATAAATGCTTCCTGCAACGGAATAGAAAAAATATAGATATTCTAGAAATTTTTCTCTTTACCCGATCATTTAGAAATGTACATACTTTTGCTGTTCATGAATAGATCTATGTTGATAGTAAGGGCTTTTTTTTTCAGCAAAAAAATGGTTCTTGACTTTAGTACCATAGATTTCTGAGTCATCATACTTTGTACTGTAAAATTCAATACCCTTTTGACTGGAAAATAATTTTCAGTTTTTGCCTCTTTACCTTGTGATTCAGAACTATAAATCTTTGTGCAAACCATGAACGACATTAATCATATGAAATTAAATCAAAAACGGGATGAAAAGCTGTATAATGTATGATTAGTTTCCTGCAATGATCCTTGCATTTCTGAAGCTTTTTTATTGTATATTCATTTGTGTAAAATTTTCTTCTCATTAATGGATGTTTCAGAGTTTAAAAAAGTTTCTGATCGCGCGCGGACAGTAACACTGTAATAAAACCAATTAAGATCAGTGCTTCGGAAAAAATGAATGTTAAAAACACTTGTTTATACAATCTTAATATTTATTAAAAAATACTTTGAACAAAGCGATCCATTAAAAAACATGAATTCTTCTTGTTTTTTATTGAAAGGAATTGAATCTTGATAATTTTTTTCTTTTACTGCAGGAGAAAGGTTTTGTACCTTATTCTGTTTGTATAGTATGTAAACAAATTCTTGAATTGTTTGAGAAAATTTTGAATTGGATGAGTATACCCAGAAGTATATTCATAGAGCAAAGATCTTTGACAACATTTATTGAAGTATGCTGTAAAAATTTTTTTTTTTCAATTCCTACTTTTAACTCACACTCGCTATATATTTGCTTATTTGCTGATTTATTTATCTTGGTGGAATTTTCAGTCGTTAATAAAATACATTTTAAAGCTCTCATTTGAGCTGAAATTTTATATACATGATTATTTTGGATGACAATACAATAATTAATTATAATTAATAAAAATTGATTGATTAAAACTAATTATTTAAAGAATTAAAAATACAGCCACGTTGGCATCATTTTTAGCGACTTGGGTCAAAACTTTAAAAGATTTTTTTCTCACATTTTAAAGCATTTAGTTGAACTGAAATTTTAAATGCATGATTGTTTTGGATGACAATACGATATTAATATTTATATTTATATTAATTGTAACTATTTAATAAAAAGTATCTAAAACAAAAATTTTCTTTGTTGATCTAAATAGGAATTGACTTTTTTTTTTTAATATTTTTTTTTTTTGTTTTATTCATGTTTTATGTGTATAATTCATTCGCGATCAATACAGATTATCCACTATGTGACGGGTGTTAGGTAGCATCAGGATTTGAAAAAAAAAATCTTAACTGTAATTTAATTTGCAGAATTTCATGTCTTGAGGTGTGAAGAAACTCGTACTCTCATTATACGTAACTTGTGGATTTAAAACTGCTTTGGGAATCTAAACAGCCATTTCAAAACACAGGGGGCACGATAGCCTAGTGGTTAAGGGCATGTTCTCTTGACCAGCCTTTCATGGGCTTGGATCCTAGTGCTACTGAAGACCCGCCGTGTAGAGGTTGTAAGTTGGTTGTAA
Source organism: Trichonephila clavipes (assembly GCA_019973935.1). Lineage (NCBI taxonomy): Eukaryota > Metazoa > Arthropoda > Arachnida > Araneae > Nephilidae > Trichonephila > Trichonephila clavipes. The sequence continues at coordinate 277,984 of BMAU01015595.1, forward strand.
GTTCAAAACTTAAGACAGATGTTCAATGTATGTTTCGTCTTGCAGTCACATTTAATTCTGATGGAAAGGCAAATCGTTTCCGGGCATTTATTAAAACTTTTTTTTATAATTATAATAACTTTCATTTGGCATCTGTACTTTTGTTCAGGGATTTCGAACTTTTAGTTGGAAAGAGATCAGTTTCATTACAAGCTAAAATATCTGCGATGACATTTGATTATATAGATTGTAACGTCACTTCTCGAAAACATCAACATCTAGTCGGCTTTCTTTGTGGACCCGACCCCCACACGTGCATCTGCAGCTGCAACGCAACCCCTTTTTGACCCCGAGGAATCTAGCTCGTCGACCGGAAGATGAGAGGAGAGATGCTTTTGAACTTGCACGGGAGCGGTAACCAACGTTAATCCTCCTCTCACAAAATAGTGGACTCTAACAATCTATAATTAACTTTAATAACTGTAATGTATCATTTAGTAAATAATTTTCAATAGTTGTGACGTAAATAAATTCCATATTTTAATTAACCAAGAATACGCTACCGTTATTCTTTCAAACTTTACAAGATTTAAATAATTTTCTATTAATCAGATGAAGTATATTGAGATCTTACAGCGTTCAATAATTCAACCTCTGGAATGGTAGATTTCATTACTGATGAATCACACTCTGCTTATTCATACGTAACTGTCTGGAAATAACAAGGAGCATAAAAAATATTTTTTCAGTCGATTCCAATTTAGATCAACAAAGAAAATTTTTATTTTAGCTACTTTTTATTAAATAGTTACAATTAATATAAATATGTATATACATTGACAGAATCGCAACTTTAAGTGGTTATTAATTTTTATTAATTATCATTAAAGTATCGAATTGTTATACAAAACAATCGTGTCTATAAAATTTCAGTTCAAATGAATGCTTAAAAACGTGAGAAATTTTTTTTTTCACGTTTTGACACAAGTCGCCAAAAATGATGCCAACGTGGCTGTATTTGTAATTCTTTAAATAATTAATTTTAATCAATTAATTTTCATTAATTATAATTAAATATTGTACTGTCATCCAAAATAATGATGTATATAAAATTTCAGCTCAATTGAGCGCTTTAAACTGTATTTTATTAATGATTGAAAATTTCACTAAGATAAATAAATAAATATATAGAGTGTGAGTTAATAGTAGGAATTGAGTAGGCATGAACTCATTAATATTGTACGATTGTGCACTGAATGTATATTTAAAGCTTTTCCGTGTCTTTGAGTACCGTTTCTGCAAAGGAAACTCGTTTTTATCAGTGGCGTAACGGAGAACATTTGCCCCCTCGCCGCAGAATCAGGTTTTGTGCCCGAGGTTGGATTTTATAAAAGGTAGGTACTTGGCGGCAGTCAGGCTATGGGCCCCTTAGAACCCTGCCCCTCTGCGATGGGGGTGTACCTTACGTCACTGGTTTTTATTGTATCGGCATAGATTTGCTTTCTGTTTGGATCCCGTTCCCACTCTGGGAGGTGACTGATTTATCGTGTGAACATAGCTTTACTCTGTCTTCTGGTATCTCTTTGTTTTGGGAAGCCAATGTTTTTATAGTATCTACGTAGCTTAACTCTGTCTTTGGACACCATTTCCGCATAGGATAGTGATTTTGTCGACAAAGCTGTACCCTGTCTTTGATCACCATCTTCGCTTAGGAAGCTGACGTTTATAGTGTTATGATATAGTTTTCCCCTGTCTTCCGATGCCGTTTCCGCTCAGGAAACTGACGTTTTTATTGCATCGGCATAACTATAACATGTTTTTAGCTACTTCTGTTAATGAAGCTGACGGTTTTGTGTGTGTACGTGTCGACATAGTTTTAGCCCGTCTTCGGATACCATTCCGGATTGTTAATGAATTATTATGATATTTTGAATTCATTTCATTAAATAAAAATAGTCTTGTATTATCTTTTAATAAATAAAGTCTAAGAATTTGCTACAGTAACCACACTTAGAAAAAGTAAAAACGTCATTAGTGTCCTGTAATTTTTGATGCTCTTTTTTTAAAAAAAGTTAAACTTTGGAACATTATTTAAAAAACATAATTCACAAATTAAATATCAATTTCCTTATTTATGATAAATTATCACTTCGGCAAAATATTGCCTTTAAAAGCTGGAATATAATTTGTGAAGGTCCCCTTGGACCTCACTTTGAGAACGAGAATAAGTAGGAGTCAGATAAGAGCCAGTAGCCATTTTTATAAATAACTTTATTTGGTTATCTTATCCAAATAGAATCAAAGACTTATTAACAAATATATCTAAATAATATTATGAGATTTAAAAGGGAATGTCCTTTAAATTAACTTAAATATTTAATGATCCAATTAATTAACAATTAGAATATCGATCACGCAGAGATTACCACGATAAGAGATCCCTGATTTATATTTAATAATGTTCCTATTGAACATTTAACTTTAATCTCACTCCTAAAACTTTAATGAGACTTTAATCAATATTTACCACACATGCAGTTCAGCTCAGCCTTTTCGTGAGATTTTATCCTCCTAGAAATCTCCAATAATATCTTTCTAATTTCACTATTATAACTTCTTACTTCAATCTCTCTCTCCTATTGCTCTAACTTTACTATTCCGTTTGACTTAAATACTTTATCTAATCTACATATATATAACAAGGAATCCTGTCCTCTCTTTGGAGCTGATTGGAAATAGGTAGGGAATTATATTTCCCTAAAAAAGACGACTCAGAAGGTTAGTGATAAAGTTCCTTATAGATTTGTCACAAATTTAAAAAATTTATTTTTTTAAATTTTAAAATGTAATTTAGGAATTTCTAAATACCAACATATTATAAATCATTTAAAAATTTTTTTCAAATATAATAGATATTCCATTACTGATCAGTTTTTGAACTAGTAGAAACATGTTTGTGGATAGAGTTATACAAACGAAACACGTGATAAATACACTGCTGGCCACCGTAAATGCAACACCAAGACAAGAGATAGCAGAACAAAATTTATTTTGTAGATAACATGTTGACCAAGTATCAAATGATTGAATTTATAGACTTCTGTGAAGTGTGGTTCCTGCCAGAATCAGTAGCCAGAGTAGCCTCCATTGTTGGAGATCACCACTGCCACACGCCTCGGTATTGATTCAAAGAGACTTTGGATGTGTTCTTGGGGTACAGCAGACCAAGCAGCTTCCACACGTTGCCAAAGTTGATCTGGTGTGGCAGCTGGAGGTGTAATCTGGGTCAATCGGTGAGCAACCATGGACCACATGTTTTCTATCGGCGGAAGATCCGGAGAGTGAGCCGGCCAGAGAAGCAATTCAATCTGGTGATTGACGAAGAACCTTTGGACAATGCGTGTCACGTGTGGTCGTGCATTATCCTGTTGAAATATGGCTATGGCCAAGCCCTGAAGGTAAGGAAGGACAACTGGCTCAAACACCTCAGAGATGTAGCGTTGGCTGCTTAAAGTACTTTAATGCGTACTAGAGGAGTGCGAGAGTGATATCCAATACCACCCTATACCATAATACCCGGTGCAGGACCAGTGTGGCGGTGCATAACGCAGCTGTTCAGCATCCTCTCTTCACGGTGTCTCCAGACTCGAATCCGACCATCGTGGTGTTGCAGACAGATGCGTGACTCGTCGGTAAAGACAACTTCATTCCATTCTGCCACCCACATCCTTCTTCATCGCACCATTGGTGGCGGAGACGTCTGTGGTTCTGCGTCAAGGGTAGACCAAGCAATGAACGTCTTGTGGACAGACCACTCTGTTGTAAACGGCGTCGAATGGTACGCGCAGACACTGAATGATGCATTACAGACTCAATGTGCTGTGATATGGTTCGTGATGTGACTGAGTGTTCCGTCACTGCCATGCGCACAATTTACCTCTCCTCACGTGAAGTGGTGCACTGAAGTGGATGCGATCGACCACGGTGGTCCTTCGCGGCCTCATGCGTCCAACGGTCACATATCTGCATTACAGTTGTTTGGTTTCGTTCAACACGGCTACCGATTTCCCTGAAAGATAATCCGCAATCTCGGTAGGTCACTATCTTTCCTCTGTCGAACTCGTATACTTGAACAAAAGCTGATCACTGTTTTCTACGAGACATAACTGATCGTTTTTTGAAAAAACCCCACAAAAACCACGCTCCACGGCGCGCGTGTTGTGTGCCTACGCTGAAATTCTAATCATTTGCACATCTCACCTTCTCTAATGCATGTTGTAAATTTCATGTTATTTGCATGCTTCCTTCAGGGTGTTGCATTTACGGTGGCCAGCACTGTATTAACGAAAGTTATCTTACTGCTTTCGAAATAGTCAACTCTTATATCTATAGACCTCTGAGATCTGCTATACATGTCCAGGGGACTTTGCAAGAAGTCCCCTGGACATGTATAGCAGTTTTGTTGGAAGTCAGAAATATCGTCAAATCTTTTTCTTTTCAAAGTGAGTTTGAGTCGTGGGGATAGGAAGAAGTGTGGAGGATTGAGGTCTGGCGAGAATGGCGGATATTCAATTTGCCCCTCTCTTTTTTTGACAGGAACTGTTTGACGATATAGGCTGTGTGAGGGCGAGCATTGTCATGAACAAAAAACCATGAAACTTGTGCGTACTGGGGTCATACACTGCATAGGCGTTTCATGATACGGGTCAAAATTTCAATGTACCTTGAAGTATTCATCGTCCAGCTAACAGGCGCACAGTTAATCCAGACGATCTTATGTGATTAATCCACTCATTCTCTGTGTGAATGTTTTCGTCACTTCCAGAGGTCTCCGGTCTTTTACTACGGGGGTTATCAGAAACACTTTCCCGACCTTCTCGAAAACGGGCGAATCACTTGTACACACACTTCATAGACAGTGATTGATCTTCATAAAAAAGTACCAGCATCGAATAAGTTTCTTTCGGTGTCTTGCCAAGCTAAGCAAACAAAATTTTAAATTGTTCTTTTGTTCGTTCATTTTTCTGTTCTCAGTTAAGAACCAACGCACTAAACAAGCACTTCGTAAAACAAGTCTTAAATAAATTTGGTATTCAGCAAACATCAACTTTCACAATTTTTCTTTTTTCCTTCATAAATTGATATGCACTCAAGAAATCACATCGTTGTCTATCAACAAACTTCGAAAGTCAATTAACAGTACAAATTTTGTATTTGTTCCTTTGTTACAAAACTATAGATCGATTTCTCAAAGGGATAAATAATTGTTGATGTGTCACTAAATACATTGAATCTGATTATAATTTTGACGTACATTTTTATAACTTGATGCATAATCCAGCCAATTTTTAAATTCAAATTAACTAAAAGCCAATTAATTCTATATTTTTTAAAACCAATATACAGTGGGCCACAAAAGTGTTCGTACACTTGCAATTTCTTATAAAATTTAAAGTTTTCGACTAATAAAAATTAACATATTGTAACTGTAATTTTTTTATGATATCTGCAACTTGTTCTTAATAGAATGACATAATTATTTTTTTAAAAATAGTATAACTATTTTTTTAAAAAAAATAATTATCAAAAAGCTACTAAGAAATCATGCCACAAAACTCTTCGTACATTTAACAAAAATCTCAACTTAGTTTGAAATATTGTATTTCTTTCTTAATTTAGTGCTTAGTAGGATATCTGCTAGTGTCCACAATAACTTTTAAGTGTCTTGGTATAGATTTAATCAGTTTTTTGTAATTTCTGCATCGATTTTCCACCATTCTTCTGTGATTATTGTTTTTACTTCACATTATGCGTTTATATGTCGTGTTTTCTTTTTTTTACATCAAAACTTCACCATATATGTTCTTCTGGGATAAATAAAATGATTTAGGAGGTGTTTTCAAAATTTGGGGACAGTTATAGAGACATCAGTGGCGTACATTGAGAGCAGTGCGCTTGGCGTTATTATCCGTTAAAATCCGTCCATTATCCGTCCGTCGTTTCCAGTATCCAAATTTTGGGCGGATAATTTAAATTTTCTCTTTAAAATATTTAAATAGAGCTCACATGATTCACAATATCAACAAAAAATACCAAATTACATAATTCTGTGGCCGATTTACACCCCCACGCAAGAACACTTCTACCTCCATGTTTTATTGATTCAACTAGATTCTTGGAATTAAGTTTCAGAAAATTCAAAACTGACAACAAATTGATTGGGATGGCAGAAAATTCAACAATTTTGGTTCTGATGGGCCTATAATAGCTTGTAAATGAAAAAAATAAGGAGTTTAATCCCATGAATTTATGCGGAACAAGAACTCCTTCACTTCCATGATGAAACATGGAAGTGAAGGTGTTCTGGCGTGGGGGTGTAAATGGGCCTCAGAATTAGGTAATTTGCTATTTTTTCATGGTATTATGAATCATTAGCTCTATTTAATTATTTTAAAGATAAATTTTAAATTATCCGCCCGAAATTCGGATATTAGAGACTACTTAATTTTTTAACAGTGTAATGACGCCAAGTGCACTGCTCTCATTGTACGCCACTAGTGTCTCTATAACTGCCCCCAAATTATGAAAACACCTCCTCAATCACTTTATTTAGCCCAGTAGAATATATTTGGTGAGATTCTGACGTAAAAAAAAAGAAAACGTGACAAATAAACACAAAATATGAAGTAAAAACAATAATCAAAAAAGAATGGAGGAAAATCGATGCAGAAATTACAAAAAATTGATTAAATCTATACCAAGACGCTTAAAAGTTATTGTGGACACTAAAAGATATCTTACTAAGTACTAAATTAAGAAAGAAATACAATATTTTAAGCTAAGTTGAGATTTTTGTTACGTGTACGAAGAGTTTTGTGGCGTAATTTCTTAGTAGCTTTTTGATAATTATTTTTAAAAAAAATAGTTATACTATTTAAAAAAAATTAATTATGTCATTTTATTAAGAATAAGTTGCAGATACCATAAAAAAAATTACAGTTACAATATACTAATTTTTATTAGTCGAAAACATTACATTATATAAGAAATTGCAAGTGTATGAACACTTTTGTGGCCCACTGTATATTAAAACAGTTTTGCATTGACCAGAGAACGCACATGACATTCGACAATTATTTTAATTTGATTAAACAATTTAAATGTTTACGAAATTTGTAAATTCTTATGAAATTTTCTATTTTGAATATAATGTCAAGGGAATATTTCATTTTAAAAGTAATAGAAAAAAACCCGAGCTTTTTATTATCTGATTCGGCATTCAAACTTTAAATTAAATAATTCAAACTAAATTAAAACTAGTTTGCTTCTGAATATGATATGAAACAGGATTTATTTTTATCACAAATAATATCGTTTGAGAATAATTTCAATTGACTTTATTTTAATAATTATTCAATTAAACAATTTAGATTTTTACGAAACTCGTGAATTCTTAAGAAATTTTTTTAGTTCGGATTAAATGTGTGTGTGTGTGTGTTGGAAGAATATTTTCTTTTAAAAGAAAGAAGGGAAAAAATTTAAGATTTTTATTATTCGATACAATACATTCAAATTTTAAATAATTCATTAATTCAAACAAAATAAGAGCAAGATTGCATTAGAATAAATATGAAACAGAAGGAAAACTGGTTTTTATCGCAAATAATATCGTTTGAGAATAATTTCAATTGTCACTTTATTATAATAACTCTAATTCAGTAAGCAATTTAGATTTTTACGAAACGAATCAATTCTTTTGAACTTTTCTGTTTTGAATTAAATATCAGAATATTTCATTTTAAAAGTAACTAAAAAGCTAGCTTTTTATTCTTTGATACGACGTATTCAATTTTTAAATAATTAATTAATTCAGACTAAATTAGAATAAGACTGCACCTGAACCGATTTTTGAAATGAAGGTAAAACTGATTTTTATCACAAATAATATCGTTTGACAGTAATTTCAATGTTATTTATTGTAATAAATAAAATTGTTTTTTTATTATAACATTAATTCGTCCTTCTATCTCAGAAAGTTCTTATCTGTAAAAAATATATAGTCCCATCTCCCTTAAACATTATTTATAAATTTCCCCGGTGATGAACATTTAATGTTGAACCTTTTGTTACAAAGTGTTCCTTTTTTTAAAATATAATGTTTTGCCTTACTAACGTTATTTTATGAGCCAAGAAATTTCGTGCTTTAAGGTGAAAATAGGTTTTGTGATTCATTTATATATATTTCCTAGTCTAACCGTTCTCCCAGCCTTTTTCCTATACAGAAATGTAACTTATGTACACAATGTATGTTTCATAAGAAAATATTTCATGATCTGAGTAAATATGCTTGTGATAATGTGTCTGATTACCTTCCACTTACGCATTATGACTTATAGATGCTCAATGCAATGATACAGTTGGATTATTTTGCTTTTTCTTGTTGGCAAAAACATTAAAGAATGGATCACCATTTCGTGCTTCCGTTTAGAAGTAATACAAAACGTGATATGTGCTTAGAAATAAAATGGCAGATAAATAACTGGTATCAATCGTAGATTATGTACGCTTTCTGTTGATATTGTTCCAAAAATCTCTGAATGACCGTTATTTTTGTTATGTAGGATGATAATAAAGGCAGAACTTTTCTATAAATGTTGATTCCAATATCAGACATAGTAACATATAATACTTTGCTGTTTGGATATATTTTGCAATGACTTTTCAAGTCTATGTGTAAAAAATGGTAGCTTAGAAATAAAACACGAGAAGAGAATAAAAGAAAATTAGACATCAATATATATCTCGAAATACTGTTTATTTAAAAGATAGGACATTCCTTATGAACTTAAAGGGTTGTATTTCTAGCAGTATACTACTTTTTTTCAAAGCTTGGAATTGTACCTCAAATAAATGACTTCAAAACCAAAGAGCATTGTGCTCTTACATTTCAGGTTTCTTCGTAAGAAACGGGGTGCACTTTATACGGCGAATATACCTAAAAATTAAAAAAATGTAACTTGGAAGTATGGGTGTGCGTTATATGGCTGTCGCTAATTTACTTAAATTTTAAGCGGTTCATTTTGATTTTTAGAGGAATTTTATTTGATATTGCATCTTGTTTGCACAGAAAAGATAGGACATTCCTTATGAACTTAAAGGGTTGTATTTCTAGCAGTATACTACTTTTTTTCAAAGCTTGAAATTGTACCTCAAATAAATGACTTCAAAACCAAAGAGCATTGTGCTCTTACATTTCAGGTTTCTTCGTAAGAAACGGGGTGCACTTTATACGGCGAATATACCTAAAAATTAAAAAATGCAACTTGGAAGTATGGGTGTGCGTTATATGGCTGTCGCTAATTTACTTAAATTTTAAGCGGTCCATTTTGATTTTTAGAGGAATTTTATTTGATATTGCATCTTGTTTGCACAGAAACGAAGAATCTGCAACAGCTAAATCAATGTAATGAATGTGTTCAAGAGACTTTTATGGTAAAGAATGATAAAAATTGTCTTTCCATTTCAAATATTCCCATATGTACCTTAATCGCTCTCATTTGAACTTTGATTTTCCTTCCAGTATACGCGATTCATATGTTTTGTTCGCAGCATTGTCATCATCCGAGAGATCACTAAATTCTGATGTAAGTTCAATCTGATTTATTCATTAATTGAAAAATTTCTCTCTTCTCTGAGAATTCTTCTCCTTTTAGACACCTGAAAAAATGTTTGGTTAAAAGTTAACACAGTATTCCATGAAAAATAGTAAAATGTATCATTTATTATTTAAAAAATTTTATTATTTAAATATATATATATATATAAACCACAAACCATACTAACTCTCACCTGAAAACCCAGATTTTTTAGGAGGGGGGAAGAGATATGGATGCAGATATCTATGGAGAGGATAAAAATGCTATACTCCTCAACAAATGCAGGAAAAAGAAAATTAATTGCAAAAGAGAGAGAGAGAGAGTAAAAAAAGATTCATCCACATTGCGACCCACAAGAAAATTTGGTATTAATTATATAATTATATATTTCATTTTTATGTAGGCTTTCATCAAAATTATTGAAATAGAAAAGAAAATTCGCATGGTAAGTACTTACCTTTACAGCTGCAGTGACTCAAGGAACGCCCAACCCGCACGATCGTGCCGGTAACGAAATCCCGAGTCCTACAAGCCACATTAATAGAGTAGTTAATATTTTTCTATTTTACAATTATTTAAACATTAATACAAAAAATTTTATCCAAGCAATTAGAAATATATTGATAATTACCTTTTTACGACAGATAAAAAGACGTGTTTTCGTTGTATTTGAAAACAAAGCTAGATTTGCCAGCTGAAAGTAAAACATGGACCACAACCATCGTCTGTTGATAAAAAGTAACACTAACCACTTTTTGAAAACCTAGCAAAATTGCCTAGCCAAAACCTAGCCTATTGTTAGATTCGTGATTTTCTTACATACGACTATTTCAGAAGCAAAAACGTATACGAATATGTAATCCGAATGACCGTGCGGGTTGGGTCTTAAAGGGTTATAGAGAGTCACATGAAAAATGTTTTATTTTAGTCTTGAGTGTGGTTATTATAAGGTAAAACGAACGTTTGTGATCCTCAAAACCAGTAGATCCGCTTTAAAAGAAATTGGTATCCTGAAATAGATGATTTCTTCTCTTACATTTTTTACTCGTTTGAATTAATAACAGGTAAGTATGACCTTAATTTCGAATTATTTTGTACTTGACTTAATAATATATATATATATATATATATATATATATATATATATATGTGTGTGTGTGTATGTGTGTGTGTGTGTGTGTGTGTGATGAATCCGGAGCCCTTCAAGTGTCAGTTGGGGTAAACTTCCCGCATAAGAACTTTGACTTCTACTTTCGCCGGACTTAAAAAAGACACGTGTACTAACGACTCACTCGCTGCTGATCAACGCTGAAAGAGGTCTCGTCTTGTCATGGCTTGGAGTACAGACTGTTTTGCTGAATCTTGGAATAAAATATAATATGATAAACGGTTGCACGTTGCATTTCTCTTGTCAATCTAAGAATTGCTCCAATACATGATGTATATATATATATGGTATAATAAAATAAAAGTGAAGAAGTACTAGAACCTACAATGCTAAAGAAGTACGAAATTGGAATTCAGCAGACACAACCAATGTAGATACAAAAAAGTCTTTGGACTAAACTGGTGACCTATTATGATTTCTAAAGCTGTCGCTGAATTACGCCAGCGATTTGTGGATCCAACCTTCCCTGTACAGCAGAAATTTTCGACATAATAGAAAAAAAATAAAAAGAGCCAAGTTGAAAAGTTAAGCCTAATACAATACGTGGAGGATGAACCTAATAATATAGTAAAATGAAATTGAGAAAAGAGAAGAATAATGAATCTCTCAAGTAGAGGAATAATAATAATAATAATAAAATTATATAGAAAGAATTAGGAAAAAATTACTTGTAAAATAAAATCTGGAACTCAAGAAATCAACCTTCAACGTTAAAATCCCACGCGAAATGACGTAAGAGATTGAAACGCCAACACAAGAAGGAAAATACCGTGACGCCACCTGGATAGTTATTTTGCAATTAAGCTAACCACTAAGATATATTACAATAAACTAAACATAAAAAAACATATTAAATAAAAGAATGAACAAAATTAAGAATAGATAGTATCAAATAGAAATATATTACAAAGTAAATTTACTTGGATGATTATATACTAGATAGTTACATTGCAATTAAAATAAGCGTTTAAAATATTTTAAAATATTTTTTTAAAAATAAACTAAATAAGGAGAGAGAATAAATTTTAAATAAAATATCGAACTACGATAGAACTAGATTTAATTAGAAATAGAAATATATTTAAAAATAAATTTACTTGGATAATTGTATTCTAAACAATTATTGCAAATTTCACAAAACTACTATGCATTAAAATTTTATCAGTAACTAAATCATAGTTTCTTTTTATAAAATTTAAGATAATATTTCTAATATATATATATATATATATATATATATATATATATATATATATATATATATATATATATATATATATATATATATATATATATATATATATATACACATATATGTATGTATATATAACATTGTTATGCTGCTTTTTTGTTCGCAAACTTATTCAAGTTTCATAGGTGTGCATCCATGTGAATAATTTAAATTTTTTTAATTATAATTTTTCGCTTTAGAGAGATGGGAGGAATTTTCCATTTTCGTCCGGGGAGGCAAAACTGCTAGAGCCGGCCCTACCTGCACACACTTAGCCCACCGATCTTTCCAAGTGAAAACACTTTTAGAAGGCTTATTTTGGAATAGTGTTCATATTTGCCCATCATCACCTTCTGTGTTATCTCTTCTTACTTTTAAAATAGAATTCTTCAGAGGTTTCTTCATTTCGGAAGCAATCAGAAGACTGAAGGATCCATGTCTTGGGAGTAGGGAGGTTCGAGAACGACAAGAATTCCATATTTTCGCAAGAAAACGGAGCTCTTTATATCGCACCAACATCAGCTTGGACACAAATTTCGAAGTTAATCTGCTCAAGTTTGAATATTCCAAAATAATATTTTGTAGACAGTCTCTCTTAAATAACTTTCTGAAACTTTTACTTCTCTTCATGTTTAGGTTCGGGTACTATATTACAAGATATATATATAAAAAAGAAAGAGCTTCAACTAAAGTGGTAAAAATTATATTCTTGTCTTATGACATGTTTTAGAAGAATGACCGAGAAAAAGAATTTTTTTTGCAGAATATTGGAGGGGTTTCTTGCGGCAATTTGACTTAAAAAAAAAGTTCTTTTTTTTAGTTTCCTACTAAACTCAGTGGCACAACAGCCCATAAGGGCGAAGGCCTACTGTTTCTACCTCAGTATACGTGAGACACATAAGCAGATGCCCCGATTAGGTGGTCAGTCTGAAGCTAAACCTCCTGTGTTTAGTCCCCAAATAAGCTTGGTGCTCGTTTATCGACCCACTGAAGAGAAATGAATGACTGAGTCAACCTTGCCCAGCCCGAGGATAGAACCTAGGACAGGGGGGCGAACCTTTCTGGATCAACGTGCCATTTTTTCTAAAGAAATATTCTAATGAGGAATAGACGTGCCGTATCAAATAACTTTGACTTGTGATTTTTGAGAAAATAAAACTAAATACACCCTAACAACACAAAACTCTATTTACTACGAAAAAATACTTTTTGCACTGTATAAGTGTTTTAGTTATAGGTGTAATTCAAATTCAAAGTAACATTAGTGTGACTTCTGCTGTTGCAAATTAGATGACAAATAACATATTAGGATTTTTCGATATTACTTTGTGTAGAATACATGCTGAATTTGAGTTATCTGCCAAACGATTTCTAAGCAATTAATTATTTTTGCTGAGGTTCACTTTTTTGACAAGAGGGTCTGTGTTTTGTTTCAAAATACCGTTTTACAGACGCGATGTTCTGCATACCACTGTTCCAGAACATAAAACACACCGCTTTGTCGTCTTTACTAATAATGCCATGTTTTTCGGTCTTCCAAATTTGAAATTCCTTGTTACACTTACTATCTTGCACTTTTTGTTCTTTTGCTTAACTAGCCATATCAACTAACAGTTAAAAATCATAAAATATAACACAGATAAACTTTAAAATACAGTTGTGTGTCAATGAAACTGACTATGCTATGCGTAGATAAACTTTACATCATAAGCAATTGTAAGCTACGACATAACAAAGCACTGGCGTAGCTAGTCCTGAGTGGGTCCTGTATTTAAATGCCTTGGGGCCCTCTTTTTGGGCCCAGAACATTTAACGATCTTTTGATTCTATAAGGTATTTGATTCTATAACGATCTTCTGACTCTATAAGGATTGGGGGGTGCGTATCATTGATATGGCGGTAGCTATGCCCTTGTAACTAAGGCAGGACCACCGATCCCTCATTTTTTTGTAATACTTCATATTGAACTTTGAAATTAAATATACAAATCATTTTGATCAGTGGCGTGCCGAAAATATTGTGTCGCGTGCCATCTATGGCCCGCGTGCCACTGGTTCGCCATCCCTGACCTAGGACCTGTAGTGTGGAAACGCGATACGCTACCGCTCTGCCACTGGGCCTTTAAACAAATAAGACAAAAATAGGAGAATCATCATTCCGCATTTAAGTAGCATCCGCATTAAGTATATCTTCATTCTCAAATTCTTCTGTAGGTTATTAAGATGTAATACATTTTCATATTTTAATCCTCGTGTAATATAAAGTAAAAAAATATTTTGTTGGATTTTTTTCTATTATTTTATTTTTTTAGCTTTTCACGTTTTACATTCAGAAACATACATCATTGTCATCGGTTTCTTAGAACATTTTTATGTTGCTTAACATGCTTAAGTATGAGTTTTCTCAACTTGAATGCCCCTACGTTATTTCTAAAACACTTTTAAATAGTATTTTTATTCAAGGAAGAAATGCAATGTGCTTCTCACATGAAAACAAATTTGTTCAGTCGCTTTTAAAGGCTGATAGAAGTTCATTTAAAATGATCTTTAAGAATATAATATAAACTTTAGAAAATAATATTAATGAGCTTTAGAGTACATATATTCATTGATTATTTACAATAAACTGAAAGGATTCTAATAGCAATAGTTATATTCTGGGCATTGAAGTAAAGTATAGTTATATTTATTACGATTCTGCTTTGTGCTTAGTAATAAATGTGTGAACTACTCTATGCTTGTTAAATGTATAGTTTATACTGCTTTAGACTGTTTGAGGATTTTCAAAGAAAAAAAGCGTGAATTTTTTTTAAGTAAATATTTTTCAATGTTATGTACTATTATAATAAGGGGAAAATAACAAATCCATAGATTTTTTTCCAATCTATTCTAAAACTATAGATCAAGTTTTTAATGTATAAGACTAAATAAGAAAAAATTACTCAAATTCTTTTTGTTGAATGTAATTCTCTTTAAGTTGGATTCAGCTTACATCTCAGTTACGATTTTTCATACAGTTAATTTTAAAGAATATTTAATGTAATCTAATAATTAATTATAAAAATTTTATAAAAGTCCTATACATTTTTTAAAAATATTATTTAATATTCTGTAGATTACACAAACAAAGTTTCTCACAAAGCATATTGCAAAAATTATAAAAGTAGAGTTAAGAAATTAACTGCAATTCCGCACGAAAGAATTTAAAGTAGAATGCAAAATGTTATCGCAATCTTGAAAATTTTTTCTGACACCAATCAAAATTTAGAAGGATGATTATTAAGTGGATAATTTTTTGATTATGAAGTGATGTTAAAAAAGTAGAATTAGCAACTCTAAGAAGAAAACAATAACTTTAAAAAAGCCTCAATAGTTTACAAAAAGCATTTTTTTAAAAATTTTGTAATCTTTATCAAATGTTTTATTTCTCAATTTATACATAATAGCTTTAATTCTTAAGGTATCCGACAACGTTCGGAACCGTGATTTGGCGAAAGCTCATAGAATGGATAATAATTATGATATTTAGTGTCACTTTAAGGTTAGAAAATGTATATAAAATTGTTTTAAGAATATTATTACAATAAAATTATTTAAGTACACTATTTTAACAAAAAATGAACATAGAATGACCCATTTCAAAACATTCTCCTTTCATGAAAAATGCTTCTATTATAATAATATTTTGCCTGTATATATCTCAGACCTCTGTACAGAGGCTCAACTGGAGTTTTGAAATATAAGTGAAGAGGGTTTATCCATTTTTTACGACAACAGAGGGGAGAAATTTTAAGAAAAAAACGCCGATAATTATTTTAATTGGCGGTAACTCTGAAAATAATGTGAATTTTTCAAACATCGCAGTTCAGACTCTCTGTAGAAGTCCTTACTTTATATAAGCAAAATATTATTATTATAGAAGCATTTTTTATAAACGGAGAACGTTTTGAAAAAAGGTTATTCTAAGTTAATTTTTTGACAAAATAATGTATTTAAATAATTTTTTCCGTCTTAATGTCCTTAAAACCATTTTATGCATGTATTCTAATCTAAGTGACACTAAATATCATGAAAATTATCCATTTATTCGATTTTATAAAATCACTGTTCCGAACGTAGACGGATACCTTAATCATTTAATTTCAATCAAAATAAGTATAAAATATTTGTTTGTTTCAAATGGGCTGCATTTTGGTAGCTAAGCCATTTGCAAACACGGAAAGTCCTCAAGAGTGAAATCCATTTGATTGGTGACACCATCTAGGAAGGGTCTTTCGCTACCAGATTGGGACGTTTGAATTTTATTCAATTCAAACTCTCGATGCTGTATATTGTCATGAATTAATTTTGAAGAGAGTACCAGAGCCAATCCGGTACTTAAGGGATCTTTTATATGCCACATAGCAGTAGCGCACACAGGAATGTTTCAAGGGGGGGGGTCCGGGGTCGAAAGTTCACCATTCTTGTATCATGCTCCTTTTGATTTTGTCGATTTTCGGGAACAAAATACAGTAAAAAGCATTAATTAATAAAATTAATCATTAATAACAAATACTTAATTAAATTTTACGTACTATATACTTAGAATTATAATGAATCGGAAAAAAATCAAGGGCTTTGGGGGTCCGGACCCCCCTTGTGTGCGCCACTGCCACATAGTCATACGACATGCGCGCCCATGATTTTCGCATCTTTTGTGTGTATTTTTTTATACTCTGTTGAGGCTAACTCTTTTCAAAGTGTATCCTTTGTTATAGTACCCGTACTCACGCATGCAGAGAAAAAAAATTCAGAAAATTATTTAAGAGAGACTGTCAACAAATGCAATTTTGGAGGATTCAAATTTGCGCAGATTAGCTTCAAAATTTGTGTCCAAGCTGATGCTGGCGAAACATAAAGACTCCATCTTCTTGCGAAAAAATGGAATGCTTTTCGTTCTCGAAACTCCCTTCTCTCAAGACATGGATCGTTGAGATTTCTGTTCGCTTCCGAAATGGAAGAAATCACTGAAGAATTCTATTTTAAAAGTAAGAAGAGATAACACAGAAGGTGATGATGGGCAAATATGAACACTATTCCAAAAGAAGCCTCTCAAAAGTGTTTTCACTTGTAGAAAGATTGTTGAATTAAGGGTGTACAGACGTAAGAAACGTATTTTGAAGGGGATTAGAGTGTCTCAACCCCTTCCTATTATCAAGCTGATCGGGGGTTCAAAGATTTTATGCAAATTGGTTGCTAAAAATAAGACAGTTCTTTAAGAGCGACGAGAATTTATTGTTGAGAAAACAATCCTCTAAATACAGGATTCAACAGCAAAATTTGCAGAATAAATATCAGAAGGTCCCCTTCACACTTTCTACAGCACTCAGACACAACCAACAGTGTCTAAAATAGAAGTATGCAAAAGATTATTCAGAAGCACCGCTCATCCTATTCAACAGCCGAGCTAGTCACTAGTCGTCTCTTCACGGTCAAGACAAGTTCACTAATCACTAGTCAAAACAATACTAACTAATCACTCGTCAAAACAAGACTAACTCAGTCCCGGCGACCGTCTCCATATTTATAGGCATCGCGGATTTTTCGAGAACGATCCACTTGTGTCATAGATCTGGAATTTAGTTTATTTCTCCACTAATTTCTAGAAGAATCTGTAGGGTCGCGAACTCGCCAACATTGTCACAAAATCACCAACTTGGTCGCTAAAAATGATGATAACTTGGCTGTATCGCCAAGATTTCTTTAAGTTCCCACTGCATCGTCATTATAACGTAAGGGACGGAGCTAATTGCGAATTTTACAATTTTAACATAAAATAAATATAACATGGAGTATAATAGATGCATTATACATCCAAATACAACATATTTACACTATTTTATACAATTCGTAACAATATAAATAACATATTTTTTTAGGTCTAACATCGGATTCTTTTTAGGCAGCTCTCTTTATATATATACAGGGTGTCGCAAAAACAGCGCCCAAACTCCGCACAATCAGATTCCTCGTTAAGAGTACATACAAAATGCCCGAAGAAATGTACCTATGCGATCCAAAGTTTAATAGAAAAATACAGCAAATGATAATGAATTAATGATGGTACATGATGGGGCTCCTGCACATTTCTGTGTTCCTGCACGTGATTAGCTGGATATGACATAACTCGGCCACCGGATCAGACATGTGGGTCTGGTTCTATAGCCGCCACGATCACCAAGTTTCAAACTGTTGGATTTTTTTTTCCTGTGATGAAATCTCAAGAAAATGATGAATTGAGACGTAGTTACTACACCAACGGGCTTTGTTGCTCGCCTTCATGTTGTTTGTACTGTACGACGAGTGCATTAATTCATTCCACGGCGTGCTCAAGCCTGTCCCGATATGCACGGTGGATGCTTAGAACATCTGTTTTTTTAAAAAAATATTTGCTGATATTGTTGTTAATGTGTCTAATATGGTATTTTTTCCCTTGCACCGGCAGAGACGTCATACTTTGTTTTTCGGGGGGAGGGGATCTTGTAAGCTATGGATCAAGTAGATGCAGTTCTTTGGGCATTTTAAAGTACTTCCAGCAACACGAGGGCAATTGGAGACGGTCCTTATAGTCTTGATCTAAGTCAAGTGATGACGATGAACTTAAACTGACACTCCTCTCCAAACTATCACACCACACCAATGGAAGGACATCGAGTCTCGACAGTATTGCGGCCCCATCTACACGGCTAGTCTTCAATGGGGCCATGACTCAAGCCCGTGATACTCCGGTCATGACTTCATGACTATAACCGCTAGGCTATCGCGGCCAACAAAGGCAGCCAAATGTTGAAGAATAAGATTCCTATTCGGCAGTGATACTTAATCTGCGGTCCTCCGGCCTTTTTTGAGTGGCCCGGTAATGACTCATTGCACTAAGAAATTCAATTATTGGAGAACTATGTAAGAAAAATTTAACAGAAATTCTATCAATCAAATGTTTAAATTTTGTTATCAATTTGTTTTTTTAATAGTAGAATGTAAGCAAAGAGGCTTGGTCATAGATGAAAGAAAATAGAAATTATCCCTTAACTCAGTAAAAATTCATAAAAATAAATATTTGTGTGTGTGCGTTTTCGATAGAAAAGTTAATATAGTATTAAAATAGAAGCTAAAAATGAGTTTCATAATATTTTGATCAATTTTGTTTGTCAATGTTGCTTTGGTCTAATAGTGTGTTTTCCCCATTATCCGCATGCTTCGGCTTGCGTGAAATACCTATCATGTGTATGCGGCCCGGCGGGAAAAAAGGTTGAGTACCCCCGTTATAGGGTATATACCAATGCAACTCAACCTGCTGCCCACCGAGCCTTTTTAAGTGGCCTGGTCATGGCCCATTGCTCTCTGATAAATTTACTTATTTAAGAACATTGTATTAAAAATTTGGTGAGAAATTCTTTGTCAAGAAATCTGTGACAAACCTATACGGAACTTTATCACTAACCGTCTGAGTCGTCTTTTAGGAAATTTATATACCTTTTCCAATCAGCTCCAAAAAGAGGACAGGATTCCTTGTTATTGCAGATTAGATAAAGTATTTAAGTCAAACGGAATAGTAAAGTAAAAAAGCAGTAGGAGAGAGAGATTGAAGCAAGAGAAAGGTATAATAGTGAAGTTAGATTTATTATTGAAGATTTCTAGGTGGATAAATTAATCTCAGGAAGAGTTGAGATTCAGTGTGGTAAATATTGATTTATAATTAAAGTCTCATTAAAGCTTTAATTAGGGTGAGATTAAAGTTAAATGTTCAATAGGAATATTATTGAATATAATTCTGGGATCTCTTATCGCGGTAATCTCTGCGTGATCGATATTCTAATTGTTAATTAATTGGATCATTAAATATTTAAGTTAATATAAAGGAAATCCTTTTAAACCTCATATAGCTAATTTGAATTATTTGTTATTAAAAGTCTTTGATTCTATTTGGGAAAGATAACCAAATAAAGAAAGTTATTCATTAAAATGGCTACTGGTTCTTCTTTGACTCTAAATCATTCTCGTTCTCAAAGTGAGATCAAGGGGATCTTCACAAATCAAATATATCAATTTTGCTTTTTGCTGTGGGTGTCGTACGGGTACGTCGGTTACGGTTAGTGATAATAGACAACAGAGGAGTAGCGACAATTTTGTGGGTGGAACTAATTTTTAGCTATCTTTCATATCTTGCCAGCGAAAAATATTAAAAGAAAATATATCGCTTCAAGACGACAGGGAGGTTGACTATTTTGTAGTAAAAAACAAACATGGATCAGCAATTGTTTGATTTGTCTCGAAAGTGCTGTATTTAAAAGATACCAATAGACAGAGGAATCATTCTAAGACACTTTTCCTCGAAGATCTCTTTCAAGAGGTGATATAAATAGGCTTTCTTGAATAATCCTTGCAACAGAAACGAAGTGTTTTGTCAGTGGTGATATCACAGCGGTAACAAAGACATCCTATAAAGTTTGTTAAAAATCATACGAAATCGTTTACTGAGATGCAGAAATTGTGAAGGAGTGTTTCTTAAATGCTTCTAATTTAGTATTAGTGACAAAAATAAAAAATAATAATTTTAAAAAAAAGCAAAACAGGAGTTATAATATTTTAATCAATTTTCCACGTTTTTAATTTCCAATGTTATCTTTGGTCTTAAAGCATTTTTCTCGCCCCTCCCCATTTATCCTCATGTTGCATCCCGCTTGAAATAACAAACATACGTATGCGGTCTGCGTGAAATAGCTGACATATGTATGCGGCCCAGCAAAGAAAAAGGTTGAGGACTCCTGGTATATATCAATCGATAGGTTAAGAAAGCACTACCGTAAAATCCAACAAATAAGGCGCACCACCCGTGCTTTCAAGCTGAAAATTTTAATTTTTAGATATATTCGCCGTATAACGCGCACTTTCTTTTTGTGAAGAAACTTGAAAAGTATGTATGCAATGTTTTTATGTTTTGATTTCATTTGCTTGAGATATTATTCTAAACTTTAGGAAAAAAATAACATTTTTCGAGAACTACAACTCTTTTTAATTTCATCAGGATTGTCATTTCTTTTAACCCTTTATCTACCGACGGTACTTATAAGTACCACTCACTTTAAAATTACATAGAATAATAATTTTTACGAATACTCTGACGATACTTCGCAGGAATATTCTTTGAAATCCACTCTTACAAGATAGATGGCAACACGAGTTTTATGGCGAGTATTTTAGCGAGGAAGGCGAATAGTTTTATAGCAGAAATTGCGTTTTCAGCTGACGGCGTTTTGAGCGGATTGCGAAGATTATCATTTTTGTCCTGAAAAAATAGTTAATGTTAAAATTTTAGTATCTTATTTTTTTTGTATGTTAATGAAGACCTTAGAAAACGTTTTGACTATTTGTTTTAAGTGAGCAGTATATATAATTAATTTTACAGTTGAATATCTTTAATTAATTAATTTGCTCAAACGGATTAAATTTCTCAAAGTTGAGCATTTTGTTTATGTATATCCCTTAATTTTGAATGTAGTGATTCAAAAAAAAATATTGCATGGAAAAAACTGCAGTAAATCATAATGCGGTAGATAAAGGATTAAATAAACAGTATTTTGAACTAGGGAGAAATTTAATTCTTTTTTCTATGCTCATCTTTTATTTTTATTTTTAAAGCTATCATTTTTATACACGGTGTATAACACGCCCTTGTAAATTTCAATATTTTTTTTTTTTTGTTAAAAGTGCGCGTTATACGTCGGATTTTACGGTAATTCTTTTTTGTATAATTTATATTTTAATCCAACCAACATTTAAAAAAAACCCGTATTTTAAATTTGTTATGTTCAAACATATAGCTAGCATAAATTCTTATTTGTCTTACCAGGTTGTCCTTCTAAGAGTCATGTTTTGCGTTAAATGTTAAAGAACAACAAGGATCATAAAATTCAAAGAACTTCACCGGGGTTTTCGCTGAACTTCCCATACGAGTTAAAAGTGTAGTAGGAACAGCAATTTCTTTGTACTGCTTTTCTGCTCTAATATAATTGGTTTTTCAGCTAAATGGAAGCAGTTAATTCTGGGTAATTCAATTTAATGGACCAAAAACTTGTCCGAAAGAACTTTAAGTGCAGAGGATAGAAGTAATTCAATTGGTTTTTTTGACTGAAGTAAAAAAAAGTGAAATTCAGTTGGATGCACTAGTGATTTATTCACTTTATTACACAATTAGTGACTACAAAATAAAATTTTTTCATCATACTCATCATTTTTTATTGCATTTTTGAAAACATAATCTTTGATGTTCTCTTAATTCTTCCTGCGCGTGATTTTTTGGGCGTTTTCATTAATTGATAAAAGTTTTATTATTACTGATTCTAACGATCCTTTGTTTATTTTGTACGAAAATAAATTAAGTGTTGTTTTTTTATCTTTTTTCGAGAAGTTTATTTTGATTAGAGTAAATATTTCACTACTTTTTTTGCTCAACTAGCTAGTTATCGATATTAAGTCCTAGCATTAAGCTTTCTACTGTATTGAAAAAACATCGTTATAGTTCTCGGCTCTTGATTTAAAAAAAACAGGTCTTGACTTTTTAAAGTGGAAGAATAAATGTTTTTTATGTCCATAACTCCTCCCCCACAGAGCCAAGTTCTGAAAAACAAATTTTTAGAGGATCTTTAGTCAAAAACAACAAAAAACACCATTGCTAAATTTCATATCTAAAAGCCTAACAGATATTAAATAAAAGGCTTTATTTAAAATGGCAGAGCAATCCCCTTCGAAGACGATTTCCGCACAACCTTTCTTAGCGGATCTCTACTCAATAAAAAAGAAACAGGCCTACAAAATTTTAATTCTGCTAGTCTGATGGTTTAGAAACGGAAACTTTTATCTGTATCACTTCATTTTCCTTGGGAATCGATTTCTTCAAAACTCGTTTTAGAAGATATCTAATGAAAAAAAACACGCTAACTAAATTTCTGTAGGTCTTGTAACGCGTCTATCCATGAACCTGTGGTTGTGTGATATCTATATGAACTAGTACCAACATCACGCGAAGACGATCGTTTTGACGTGATCGGTAAAGTACTCGCGTTTGGAACGGAAGGTACCCAGAACGAACCTTCTTTCCTTCATTGGTGACCCTGACCGTGCAAAGAACCGCACACTTTGCGCGTCGCAGTGGTGGCGCAATCTATACATTGACGTAAATAAGCCGTTACTTCTCAAAGCTGTCTAACACAAATGACGCAATCTCAAGCCGTCACGCATGATGACGCAACCCACAAAGTGACGCAACTGCTTACATGCTCGCCACGAATATGGTATCGTTCGTTCGCCTATTCGTCAATACACTGGCAGGTGGGTATGTGGCGGTGTGATATCTATATGAACTAGTACCAATATCACGCGAAGACGATAATTTTGGCGTGATCGGTTAAGTACTCGCGTTCGGAATGGACGGTACCCAGAACGAACCTTAATCCTTCAAACCATTAACTAATCCTCTTGGGGTAAGTTTATTTCTGTTTTACTGTAAGTTCTATTGAAAACTTTCTTCCGAAGAAGAGTTAGTCGAAGAAGAGTTAGTTAGTCGATGAGTAGTCTGTGGATGGTCAATTATTGCTAATAGGCGAATAAGTTATAGGATTAAGTTTAATGATTACGACCGGGGGTCGTACAACAAATAAGAGAATTACGAGGATTATACGGTAGAAGTCCAAAGTGTTCAAGAGTAAGGGAAGTAGATTATACTCATATATTAAGCATTCTTTAGCCGTGTGATTGCTCTTCTAATTAGGGGTGATGTGTATTTCTTACCCTTAGTCGTTTCATTTATGTTAGTGGAATAATAAATCTGAATTTCAAACTGGTTATGGCTGATCTCTACTCGAACCCTCAAACACCCCCAACCTCAAGCAGATTGTTACAGTTCAAAACAAGTAATTTGTTCATCTATTAGTCCCGTAACCTCCTCCACCTTCGCAACTCCACATGGGAGTCAATTATACATAAAATTTGTTTCTAACAGAGTCACGCTTACCAAATTTCCAGTCTTTAGGTCTGATGGTTCGAAACGGAAATTCTTTCTTATAACACATTCACCACCCTTCTTGGGGGGTTGATTCCCATTTTTAGAGGATTTGGCAGAACAACTTGTCATCACGTCTGGGTGTGCTGTTGGCGACAACATCGAGGGGTGGGGAGGCAAGTTTTCTAATTCTTCTTTTAGTGCATGGATACGAGTGTCCTTGTTTGTTGAAAGCTGATTTCAAGTGTCTACACGTCACATTAAAAACTACCAAATTTTTCACTTAAATCTGGGGAACGCGATGGCCAGACAAAAAAACCCAAATATCATCGCTTTCTAGGACAATGCCAGTGGGATAACACATCGCTCACACTGGGGCAGTTGGCTCTTAAATCCGATGAAAGACATTTCGATATTCTATTCATGTTATGATTTTGTGGTTTTAGGAGCTTGATTATATTGTTACGTAGATCGGGTTCGAAGAATTTATACTATCAGTCTCAAAGAGCAAGATAGTTCTTCCAAAGTGGTGGAAGTTTATTGTCAAAAAACAATCCCTGGAATACAGCACCTATATTCACAAAATAAGTCTCAAAAGGCTTCACACCTTCTACTGCGTTCAGACACAACTTTCAGCGTCTAAAATACAAGTATGTAAAAGATCATGTACAAGTCCTCGCTTGTCCTACACAAAAGCCGAAGTAATATCTAATCGATGGTCGACTCTTGCCACTCAAAACAAAACAAACTAACCACTAGTCAAAACAATACTGATTCAGTTTTGGCGAGATACTCCCTATTTATTCACTTCAGGGATATTTCAAGAAAAATCCCCTTGCGTTATAAATCGTGACATTAATAGGTTTCTCTTATTATTTTCAGTAAAATCCCTATGGTCGCCAAGTCGTCAAAATGGTCACCAAAAATGATGCCAACTTGGCTCTATCACCAAGATTTCGCCGTTTGCATTGAATTGCCATTATAATGTAAGGAATGGCGTTGCTTGCGAATATTACAATTTTAACATAAAACAAATACAACATAGAGTAATATATACGTATTAAATATCCAGATATGAATTATTTACATTATTTTAAACATTCATTACACAAAATTCGTAACAATATGCAATGAAACACACGAAATATGTTGCTTTACCTGCAATGATACACTGCTTGTGGTAAAAAGAGTTCTACAGGGTAAGTACTCTTCTCAGCATAAACTTCAATAAGATTATATCAACCCAAGAAGAGATGTCACCACTCTTTGGACTAACCTTAAAACTTATCATTTAAAATACAGAACATGTTTTTGTCACTTACGTTGGAGTTTATATGTATCTCTTGTTCAAAATTAGGAATACTCTGGAACTCATTTACGCAACTAAGTAAAGTTTCCTGGAAATCACTTTAAGGTATGCCTTTCCAAGGTGGCATTTTCATCTATAAATTGGACTTCACTGCTTAAGAAATAATTGTAATATTTTCACTGATTCTCAATAAGCTTTGTTAACGAAAAACAATTTGTAATCCAGAAATAAAAACCTCAAATAACTACCTTAAGGGGTCACATACCTTTTAAAAAGTTGAAAATGGTTAAAAATAGTGAGCTCTTTAAAGCTCTATAATTTTTTTATTATTGTTTCCTGGAATGTAAATTTTGGAGGAATAAACAAATAGATATTACTTTACTTAAAACATAACCAACAAACACACTGCTAATTAATAAATTTTTAATTAGATAATTACAAAAAGAAATTTTGCAAGTGATATGCATTACGCGCAGCTTTATAAAAAAGTTACCAATATTTTTTGATGAAATTTTTGCTCAGTGTTGAAATTGTGTTATCTTTAAAATGACGAAGCATGAAACACTGATTTAAAATTTTAGTAAACTATAACAATTTAAAATTTAACTATAAAATTTTAAAATTTTTTTGCTATTTTATATTTGTAATTTTAAATTTTTTCATTAAAAATTCAAACTGGTTCGTTATTTTAAGTACAGATATGATCAGAATCTACAGTAAAAATTTTATCATTTTCCATGGCGTGGTTTTGAAAATATCATGCGCGTAATGAGTAAAAATGACGTTCTGAGAAAATTGACATCAAACGTAAAATTTACCACAGTTTTATATATATAATGGTGAAGTTTTTTTAGTCAATAAACTTCAATTTATTAAAATTATTATAACTAAAAACATATATTATACCAATGCAGTACAAGCATCGAAACAATATCAAAAGCTACAAAATAATCAAAATGCAACAAAGTGATTCATTTCTCCAAAATAAAGTTAAAAATTTATAAATATTACTTAAAAAACAATCAATACCTTAATTAACAACTACTTATTATAAATATTAAACAATTTGTGATATGAATGCAGTGTATTACTATGATTCTAAAAAAAAATTCGCCACATGCATATGATTTTCTCTACAAGTAGTTTTAAATATTTTTTAGCCTGTCGTACTTCTTTTGTGGAGATTAAAATGTACTTCTGCAGTCTGAATTCTTTTTATATCTACGACCAAATTGACCAACAGTCAGTGCGATTGCATAATTTTTAGTCTGCCTTGATTGCCATCATTAAAAATGACAATTGCCTCATTTGTAGATATATCAACAACTTTCTACCACAACCTAAAGTTTTTGGCATAATTTCCATATTAATGAGTTAATGGATTCATTATTATTTTGGGTTTTACCCCTAGAAAGAAGTTTAGGTTGTGATAGATCATAAACACAGGTTTTATGGCATCCATTACTGCCACTGGCAATTTGTTACTGTGTCTAAAAGTTTCCACACTGCCCTCTACTACTTGATTTTGATATTTACACCAAGAAAGACCTACGGGACAAAAACTGTGCAATGGTTCTTCGTTGCTTGAACGTATATGGAAATATACAGCCCAAACAGCTTTTCGCATATCTGACAGGCATGTTTTATTTTGTCGGATTGCATTTCCATAGTACGTTGTAATTAAGTCGATCATTCTGTCGGTCAACCTTCCCTTTCAATCGACTTCCCATCACTGAGTTTGGAGCTCATTTGTTTTAATTTTGTAAACGAGTTCCCATTGTCCAACACATTCAATTTTTGAAACTGTGATATCTTCTCCATACGGATTGGATGCAGTAATAGATGAGAATGTTTTGGAATCGCCATCCCCGATGTAAGATGCATATCTCACAGAACGATGACTTAATGAACGCTGAAATATACGAACCATTCCCACAGTCTCCATCATGCCAGCTGAACCATTGTGGTTCTTCAAACATTCTGAAGAACTTTTAACGTGAAGAAACTTTTTGTAAGCAGGTGACCCCTTTCTTCGTTTCCAAGAATCACATCCTTTACAGAAAGAAGACATCACTTCCGCATCAATACACTTTCCTGTTTTGTCTCCTATAACAGCACACACACCAACACGAGAAGAATAGCCACGGGTTTTCCATGTTCCATCTCCACTAATTATTATATCGGAAGAATTTGTCAAAGTTTCTTCCAAAGCTGCACTTTTGAAGCTTCTGCGACTTCTTTACTACACAATTGTAGTTTGTTTATAATGTTATTATAGGATTTTTCAGCAACTGGAGGAGGAAAGTCCATGACACCACAGAAAGTTGTCAATGACCCTGTCCAATTGTCCTCATTGCGTATACAAAACGTCTGTTTATTTCTGGAATATTTTTTCTTTTACCCAGCATTTTTGAATAAACGAACACAAGTCTTTACAGTTCTTGCATTCAATCGAAAAACACTAGACAAACCTCTAACACAATTTTCTGAAAGTTTAATATCACCACCACATTTTTTGCAAGAAGCAAAGTTTTGAATGTTTGTAAACATGATAGTTTTATCAAACACTCTATAGCCATCAAAACAGTCATCATGTTCAATAAAAGATGAATGAACATCAGCCGAATCTTTTTTCCAGATGCACTGTTGTTTAGTGATTCATCCACACTGTGTACAGCTTTGCATCTCGTATGCATATTACCAGTAAACTTCCTTTTTTTTGGACGTTTACCAGATGGTCTTTTTAGCAGATTCAGTCGAATTCATCCTTCACAAGTTTATAACAAAAATAATACTTTTCCTAAAACTTATCTTAGAATAAGATACGGTATGAAAATCAAAAACGAGCGAGTATAAATTCAAGATTCACTTTATCAAAACAAAGTAGAAGTAGAAGTTTATAAAGTTAGTAGAAGTTGTAGTTAATATATTCAGAACAACAATATTAATATTTGAGGCTTAGATTCAAGCATTTGATAATAATTAGAATGAAAATATTAGAAACAGAGAAACGCAGCTGTCACCAGCGACATGACAGCTGTCACCCTGGAGCCAAAATGTAAACAATATGTAAATCGCCTTTTCTACTCTTTTTATTTTCTTAATAACGTCCGTTCTATTGGGAATATCTGCATGCGGTTTCTTTTAGAACACCCAGAAAGGTTTACTCTATAAAATAAAATAATAATAAAAAAATCGATTTTCAGGAAATTTTAAAAGGTATATGACCCCTTAAGCCAGTCAAATACATGGTATCCGGGCTAAAAGTATCCAAAAGTAATGGCTTATTATTACGAAACTACCCATCAGAATGTAATAAACTGTTCATCCATGGATTTGAAAACTCTCTGAGATATTTTGGGTCTAGCCCGATCGAGCGCACGTGTGCGCATTATTCGGCAATCACAGATGATACACTTTTTACACTGGCTTCATTAGTAAAGATGTGGACGCCACAGTAAAAGATGCAGTGTGTACTATGGTTAACGGAATTTAAATCAGTCACACACGAGTACAGCGACGTGTTCAAACAAAACGGAATGATTGTCGTGTTACTGGCTTGCCTAATAGACTTATCAGGACTCCTACAAAACGAATCATGCACACGATCAACAGTGTCTTCTATCACGAAAACTTAAGGATACTTGCCAGTTTGAGATACCAAAATTCCCGTCTCCTTTAAAGTTCTTTCCCATTGGTTGATAGATTTTGATATCGGAGGGTCTGTTATAACCTCTTCTTTTAAGCATGCCAATGATGATAAACTTCTCTGTCTCTTAAGAAACTCACCTCACAAGTTTTAATAATTTATATGATTCTGCAAATCATAAGATCTCAATAAAGTTATTCAGAGATTATAACAAAAAGGGATACTTATCTTGACGAAGTGTGATGTGAAAGGGGGGGGGACAGTGTATTCCTTTAAACAATGGCGTAAGGGAGAATATTAGGTTCCCCCCTGCAAAATCAGGTTTTGCCTTTAATATTCTATAAGTAGGTTAAGGTATCCGACTACGTTCGGAACCGTGATTTTCAAAACCGCATAAATGGATAATTTTCATAATATTTAGAGTCACTTAGATTAGAATATATGCATAAAATTGTTTTAAAAACATTTTGAAATTTTTTTTAAATACAATATTTTGGCAAAAAATTAACTTAGAATAATCTTTTTTCCAAATGTTCTTCTTTTGTGAAAAATGCTTCGATTAGAATAATATTTTGCCTGTAAATAGCTCAGACTTCTGTTCAGAAGCTCAATTAGAATTTTTGAAATATATAACTTAGAAGTGGCTTTATTCATATTTTACGACCACAGAGGGGAGCAATTTAAAAAAAAACGCGAATAATTATTTCAATTGGTGGTAACTCTGAAAATAATGCGAGTTTTTCAAAAATTCTAGTTGAGCCTCTGTAGAGAGGTCTGAGCTATATACAGGCAAAATATTATTATAATAGAACCCTTTTTCACGAAAGGAGAACATTTGGAAAAAAGATTATTCTAAGTTAATTTTTTGCCAAAATATTATATTTAAATAAATTTTTTTGACAAAATGCCCATAAAACAATTTTATGCATGCATTCTAATCTGTGTGACACTAAATATCATGAAAATTATCCATTTATGCGCTTTTTTAAAATCCCCGGTTCCGAATGTAATTGGATACCTTAAATACGTATTTGGCGCCAGTCAGGATTTGAGCCCCCTAGAATCCTAGACCCCCTCCCATGGTGTTGGGGTGCCGGGGTGTACGTTACGCCACTGCCTTTGACTGACAATTAAAATACTAAAATAACTAAAGTATTCTCGAATGCTTATGATATATATTCTGCATAGTATCAATATACTTATCACGTCAAATTGCAGCCTTTGAGGAATAAATAACAGTTACCATAAAATCCGGCGTATAACGCGCACCTATAATTACAGGTGCAATTTTTAATTTTTAGGTATATTCGCCGTATAACGCGCATCGCCTTTTATGAAGAAACGTGAAGTATGAGTATGGTATACTCTTATATATATGTTTTGAAGTAATTTATTCGAGATATTATTCAAAGCTTTAGAAAAAAATTTCATATTTTTAGAAATACCTCTTTATAAGTTCATATGAAATGGCATTTCTTTTAAATAAATTGTATTTCGATATATGTAGAAATCTATAAGTATTCTTATAAAAGCTCATCTCTTTTTTCATTTTTAAATCTCATTTTTATACCCGACGTATAATGCACACCCGTAATTTTCGATCTTATTTTTGGTGTTAAAAGATCGCGTTATATGCCGGATTTTACGGTAAATAGTTTTCTTTATATATGAGTATATATAAATCGCGACATTTCTAATTGCAGATGAAATTGATAAAAGAAAGACAGAATATCGAATCAGCCATTTCAACTAGAAATTTCTATTCTGAAATGTAAAATAGACAGAGAATGTAATATGCAATGCAAGATATCTCATATATATTTCTCTTAATGCAGAATGTTCGTAAAAGAAAATGATATTTGAAGCAAGACTTATGAATGATAAACAGGTATTTCGAAAACGTTACTTCTGTCTAATATTTGCTCGTAAAATATGAAGCAAGTAATGTCTACATCACATATTTTTTATTTTTGTCTCTTAAAAGGCTTTCGACAATTTTCAAACACAGTATTTTTGAAACATCTAATAAATTTATGAATTACTTTTTATTAGATATTACATACCGTATATTTTCGTGCCTAAGCCGAGAGTTTTTGAAAAAGAGGTACGAGCATGAATTTTCTTGTAAGTATGAGAGAAATTCTTTTAAGATATATATATAGGGTGGTTTTTAGAGGTATAGAACTTTAAATTGCAATAAAACAACGATGTATTATTCGATTGACATGAATTTTTTTTATTCGAAAGATAATCTTGTGGCATTACATTTTAAATAGGATTTCTGGCATAGGACTGCCACGGCTGGCTCGGATGTAGTCCAATCTGGACGTCCAATTTTCGATGACTTTTTCCAACATTTGTGGCCGCTTAGCCAGTTTAGCGATGAAGCGCACTTCTGGTTGAATGGCTACGTCAACAAACAAAACTGCCGCATTTGGAGTGAAGCTAATCCACAAGTGTATGTCGAAACACCGTTACATACATAAAAACTGACTGTTTGGTGCGCTTTATGGGCTGGTGGAATCCTTCTTCAAAAACGATGAAGGCCACAACGTTACAGTCAATGGTGATCGGTATAGAGCCATGATTACTAACTTTTTCATTCCTGAATTGAACAATCATGATGTCCAGGAGCTGTGGTTCCAACAAGACGGCGCAACATGTCACACAGCTCGTGCCGCAATCGATTTATTGAAAGACACGTTTGGTGACCGCCTAATTTCACGTTTTGGACCTGTGAATTGGCCTCCAAGATCTTGTCATTTAGCACCGCTAGACTATTTTTTGTGGGGCTATGTAAAGTCATTGGTCTATGCGGATAAGCCACAAACGCTTGACCATTTGGAAGACAACATTCGCCATGTTATTGCCGATATACGGCCATAAATGTTGGAAAAAGTCACCGAAAATTGGACGTCCAGATTGGACTACATCCGAGCCAGCCGTGGCAGTCCTATGCCAGAAATCATATTTAAAATGTAATGCCACAATATTATCTTTCGAATGAAAAAAAAAAAAAAATTCATGTCAATCGAATAATGCATCGTTGTTTCATTGCAATTTAAAGTTCTATACCCTCTAAAAAACACCCTTTATGTATATATATATATATATATATATATATATATATATATATATATGAAGCATTCTTCATAGCATGCAGAATATTTCGTACTTATATAAAACAAACATTTAGGAGTTTTTGCGTTCACAATTATAAAATAAACAAGTAATATAAAAAAATTCTTTTTAAGTCGATGCCTACTTAGATCAATGAAGAAAAATTTAACTTAATTTACTTTTTATTAAATAATTACAATTAATATAAGTATGTATATACATATGACAAAATCGCAATATTAATTGGCGAAATAGAAAGCGATTTCCCTGTCTATATATGATGTTTGACTATTATTTTAGTTGTTGTTGTCATATGTTTTTTATCCTGGAAACATGAAATGCAAGTGAAGAACAGAAAGCATACAATACAACAGAAGAATATATACATTTATTACAGATGATAATCCCAGCATATAACAAGAAGGGGTGCGCTGCTTTCTTTCGAGACGGAAATCTATTACACGCGAAAGACAGACTTCTTTCCCGAAGAAGATACAACCATGTCTTCCTTGGGACTCGAACCCACTTGGTTACAAACCGAGGGTCATAGTCAACATACTGGCTAGGCGACATTATTTTAGTTTGTTTCTCTTTATATATTCATTAATTAAATTTAATTATTCTAATAAAATAGTATAGTGAAAAAGAAATCACATTTCCAGAAATTAGGCCATCGCAGGTGGGATTTGAGCCCACGACCTTTAGATTAGAAGTCCAACGCGCAAACCATTTCGCTACAGGGACACAAATCACGAGTTTTCTTTTTATATATGTTGTTGGACTATCATTTTTGTTACCTTTTATTCATTTTTTAATTTAATTAATGAATTAATTATTGAAAAATCTGTATCAACATCAAGTGTCATCCGCAGCAAGTTTAAAAAAATGTATTTGAACTTAAATGAATGAATAGAAGGTATTTTATTAAAGATTGAAAATTTGAACAAGATATATAGAGAGTGTGAACTAATAGTAGGAATTGAAAAATAGTGAGTGAAAACTTTTTAAAATTGAAAACTAAAATAAAATTCTTTCATTTTCGCATTCTATTAAGAACTATGCTTAGTTATATGCAATAAAAAAGTGCCTTTTTTTGAACATTTTGGGCAAAAAAAATTGATCTCTTAAGAAGTTAATGTCTGAAAGGTAGAATTTTCAAATGGATTGTTTATTAGCATTCCATTTTGAAACAATACAAGGTAGGAAGGGTATGTGGGTGGGGGTGCACTGATGGCGGATCTCAAAATTTTACATCATATTCAAGTGACGAGAACTGGATTTGACACTTCCAAAAGATTTGGAAGTGAGGATTTTTTGAATTCTGACAGATTTAATATGCATCAGCTCCAATGCGAGACGGATCTTCAGGACTCAAATACAAGTCTCGATTGGAACATTGCTAACCAAGAAATCCCATTTATGGCCTAGGATTTTTGAAAACTCAAAATATTGTTTTAGAAAAATTTTATCTATGCAGCAAAAAAAAAAAAAAAAAAAGATTTTGAACGGGACAAAAAGTTTGGATATGAAAACCGATAAGATAAAAATACCTTATGCCTTTATTTTATTTATTCAACATTTTATATGCTCAGATTGAAATGCGATGGTATTTTCGCATTGTGGTATACATTTTTCATTATTCTTGATTCACACAAATGCAGCAATACATTTTGGAAGCCGTTATGAAGTATTGTATATATTTCAAAGGGGATATTCCCATTCATTTAACCTCAATGGATATAAATTCCCAAAAGAAAATATGCGACAAACTTTTCCACTTATTCTATCCCAAATTTATTCCCGAATAATATGATAGTACAATTTATTTCTCTCATATATTTCAGAAAGTTGGCATTTATTTTTTTATATATTCCTTCAAAGCAGACACTCAGACTAATAAACAAGTTGGCGCAGCGTCGTCAAGACATTGCCACTGTTCACGAGCTATTAGATGTGGGGGATTTTATGTTAAGCATTTCAAAGTAGAGAGAGAGATTAACAGATATTTTTTTAAGCTCATTAAGTAGCATTGACAGAGGAATTGAATAGAATCTTGATTACTCCTCCATACAACGACGGGTTGCTATTTTAAAAGAAGGTAATTAACTATTCTTTCAATTTGAACTACTTCGTCTAAATTTAAATTTTTTTTTGATACATTTCCATTTCGCCTGCGAAAATCTCGCCAAGCATGCTTTATTGGCGGCAACACACAATATGCACAGAAAAAATGTTATAAATGTTAGTTCTCAATGGTTTTTTTAATTCCTTTTTCATGTGCAGTTGACTCTCGCTAATTCAAACCTTCGATAATTCGAACCTCTCGCTAATTCGAAGTATATGCTCAGCCCCTAGAAAAACTCTTGATGTTTCGAACTAAAACTATATGTTTTGGTACACTCAGTATTTCGAAAGTAAAATCTGAGGCTGGCCACCCTACAACACTCAATAATTCGAAGTTATCTTATAAAACTTTCGACATTGAACACTTGCTGTCTAGAGTCATGTAGAAAACAGCTTGGAGCTTACATGCTTTCTGCTGTATTGCTTCTGTGTGTCTCCCGTGTAATGTAGCCCCTTTGATGACCATTGGTCTGCTACCCCTTCTTTGTGTTTCCTGGTTCCTCAGGCGAAAAGACACTTTTATTTCTTTCCTTCTTCAAGTGGACAGTTCTGTCCAGCACTTGCCAGTCATCCATATCTTTCGTTTAACACGTGGCCTTGCTACACACGTGTTCAGAAAGGATGGTCTTCTATTACGGAGAAGAGATGCGTAGGATTGTGTTTTTTGCGTCGGACTGACATGACGATTTATGGCTCATCTGTGTGACTATACTGTGTCTTAGCAATGGAGGGACTGTGTCTGAAGAACCAATGGAGAAGAACCAATGGACTGTGTTGGGGACAGTGTCTTGAAGAACCAATGTTCTGTGTCTTGAAGAACCAATGGAGTTGGGGACAGTGCGAAACAATGGAGTTTTGTTTGAAGAACCAATGAAGAATGGAAGAGAACCAATTTGGTTCTGAGGGAACCAGGTGAAAGAGTCATGATTTTCGGAGTGAGAATTACTAAATAAGTGTATTGTTTTAGAGTAAGTAGAGAGAAGGGATTTTTAAGTTCTGTATAATATTTATTCTGTATAATATGTGTTTTTTAAAAATACTTTCAAGTAATTTTATACATGTGTGCAATTGTTGTTTTATATTTCATGGTTTAAAATTTAAATGTGTTAGAAAAAAAATTTCACTTCGTGTATTTTGGGAGCTTTTTCTTGATCTCTTGATAATTCGAACTCTAGATAGTTCAAAGTTTTCCATTGATCTCTCCAACTTCGAATTATCGAGAGTCGACTGCATGATGAAAAAGACGTTAATGATAAGAAGTTGGGGGGTCATTGGGAACTGGATTTTATGAAATCCGCCGTCCCATATCGAAAGTATTTGAATCATTAAATGTGGTAATTGGAAATTAAAAATGCACTTAATAGTAATTATAGTTCACTTGAGTTCTTAAAATTGTATTGTCCAAAATGTCCTTTATGTTGATTCCAGAGTTCTTTTGCTGTCTTAGGTGATTAATGCGGAGTCTTGACAGTTCGTTGTAGCTCGCAAGGAGCCGTGCTTTCCTTAGCAGTGTGTCGTCGCAGCATGGTGATTGATGGGGTGGCATCTGAGGTAAAGCGCATGTCAGGAGGAGTGATGTCATCTCGTAGAGGAGCGGGCTGTCAGTCTTGATTGATGGCCATTCTGTCGATTGTCGGTCCTGTTGTGTGAGAGAGGGCACTTCTATTGGATGTTGCAGCAAGTGAGAAACCTCTCTAGTGGCCGTGCCGAAGGTTGTGCAGAAAGTAGTGGGGGAAAAATTTTGAATAATTTCCTGCTAGATGTATCGAATGTAGAATTGTTGGGGAGTTGAATGAAATTTAAAGTTTAATGAAAAATTAATGAAAAGTAGTTTAAAATTTAGCAATAGGGGGTTCATTCGCCGATCGGTGAATGAACGTTTAAGTGAATTATGGCGGATTGTAGGAATCTAGGAGAATTCTCCTAGGTCTTTTTTGAGTGTCCAGAGGGGTGTAATTTTCGAGATTGATGATGTTAGAATTATTGATGTTGGGGAGATTATCATAGAAATTTTTGGCTAAGTCTTGAATATGTTTTTTAAAAGGAGGTATTTTGATTGCTCTATAAATGTTTTTGTTGGAGTTGTATCTACATGCTCTCTCTTACAATACACCGAATGATGGAATTTTGAGCTATTTCAAGAATTTTGATATTTGTTTTAGCTGCGTAGCCCCAGATGTGGCATCCGTAGCTCAGAATTGGTCGCAAAACGGCCGTATAGAGAAGTACTTTATTGTAAAGATACATATTGGAATTCCGGCAAATTAAGGGGTAGAGTTTCTTTAATGCGATCCGGAATTTATCTCGCGCGTAAAGAATATGAGGCTTCCATGTGAGTGTTTTATCAAAGGTAATTCCAAGGTACTTAGTTGTTTGAGACCAGCGTAGTGGTGTGGAATATAGAGTGGGCGGTGCAATTGGTTTACGAGTTTTAGTGAATAACACCGCAACGGTTTTATTCACTTTGATTTTGATCTTCCAGTCGTTGAAGTATTTTTCGAGTAGGGCCAGGTGTTTGTTAAGTGCTATTGTAACTGATTTTGTATTTTTGTAAGTGGCTGAGATCGCAGTGTCATCAGCATATAGGTTAATCATGGTGCGTGGGTGTGAAGGTATATCATTAACGTAGATGTTGAATAACACAGGGCCCAATAAGGAACCCTGTGTTACCCCAATGTTGACGCGGTGTGTAATTGAGAGCGTGTCGTTCACTCTGACTTTGTATTTCCTGTTAGTAAGGTAGGAGTATAGAATATGAATGATGGCAGGTGGAAAATTATAAGTAATAAGTTTATAAATGAGTCCGTCTATCCAGACACGGTCAAATGCCTTTTGGATATCCAGGAAGACAGCACCAGTGGTCCTGCCTCTCTGAAATCCTGAGGATATTTTTTCCGTTAATCTGAGTAGCGGGTGGTAGGTAGAAAGTTGTTGGGTGAATCCAAACTGGTTAGGGTTTAAAAAGTTAGTGCTATAGATGTGGTTTTTGTGATTCGATTTAGAATTATGTGCTCAGCACTTTTGCTGAGCGAAGAGAGTAAAGAGATTGGCCGGTAGGCATCAGGAGAATTTTTGTTTTTTCCAGGCTTGTGGATTGGAAAAACAATTGCAACTTTCCATTCATTTGGAAAGTGCCTGTGTGATAGAATTTTATTTATGATGTAGGTGAAGATTAGAATGATTTTGAAAGGAAAATTTTTAATCATTTTGTTGGTGATATTATCGATTCCAGGAGCTTTGGAATTTTTTAGTTTTTTCATATAATCACAGATCTCTTCTGGGTCTGTGGGAGAGATAGGAGATGAAAGTGGGGTAGAGAAAAATCTTGTTAGAGTATTAGTGACGTCAGAGTCTATGTTGGTTGTGTGCTTCCCTGGTCTTTTATTTTCCGTGTAATTGTCAATGAAAGTGTTTGCAATTAAGTTGGCCTTCTGTTCATCGTTGCTAGCGATGCCATCGGGTCCGGTTAAATTTGGAATGTCTGAGCGTTTTTTGCGAAAGTATTTTTGCATACGCCAGACTGTTGTCTTGAGTATCAAGTGATTCGAGTTTGGCGTTCCAAGTGTTTTGTGCGTGCATCCTGATTTCTTTTTTAATTAATTTTTGAAGTCTGTTGGCTTCAGTTTTGTGTATTGGATTTAGTGTCTGTTGATATAATTTCCTGGTCCTATTTTTACGAGTTATTAAGTAATTGATGTGTTGTGGCGTGTAGTTGTGTCGTTGCTTCGACTATTAATGATAGGAAAAGACCTCTGCTTGTTTTAAAAATATGGTAGTAAAAGGTCATTAGAAGGACATTCCATTTGGCGTCGGTTGTACCATTTTTGGCGACTCTATCACTTTCGCCGGCAAAACGGAAAATACCATTTTTCCTTTAGTTTAGTTAATTGAGCGATTTTGAATCAAGTTTTAAGCGGGCGTGGTACCCTGTAGACAATTTTCTTTATTTTGTATAGTTGTATTAAGAAATGTTTACTTATACCCTATGTGAACACGCATGAGAGAGAAATGTAAATTTCAGAAAAAATCTTCCTTTTTAAGCACAAACAATTATTTTCAACAATTTAAAAATATAGCAATATTTTAAAAAGTTCCTACTACCTCAACAAATTTTAATATTTTTGAATTTTTGTTTTGTAATTTTCTCAGAGTGAAAGTATTCACTATAACTATTCACATTCAAAATAAATATTCACATAAATGCTTATTCCACGAAAAGAATTGTTAAATATACTATGCAAAACAGCCAGAAAAGTTTCAAAATTTTACATTGAATATTTAAAAAAAATGCCTTAGCATTTTAAAAAACACAATTATTGCGAAAAATAAAACAATGAGAAAAAAACCCATTTAAAATTTTAAAGGCCAGTAAAATAAATGAAATATCTATATGCAGGCGTCAAGTATTTAAGTTTCGGGGTTTGCTTTGACATGCTTTTATCAAAAGTTAAATGGCTGGGCTATGTAGCTGGGTAATGTAGTTAGAGCAACGAAATTTTGTGCAGATTAGGAAATTGCATAATTATAATAGCGTAATAAGAAATTCGATATTTTAATCATTTTTAGGGTAATGTTTTCCCCATAACTCTTTCATGCTTGATGGTACAAATACTGTACCACTAATTCTTATTCGTTTATTGCATGGTGATATATGAAACGTACCACTTGTTTGAATACCTCAGAAATTGATGCTGGGGGTACATTCTTTGAATCACCTCAGAGATCAACTCCTAGCAGTTACGTCTCCATCAGATTGATTGATTGATTGAATATTAACGTCGCACTGTTCAGCTACACGAGGGCTTTTGGCGACGGACCACGTAATTTTGAACCATGGTCAAGTGACGTGGACGACACCTGAGCTGACACCCCCTCTCCTAACTACCACACCACACCAATGGCAGGACGTTTCAGCTTCGACAGATTTAACGTGCATCGCTGCCCTACACGGCGGGTCTTTAGTGGTACTGGGCTCGAACCCATGACAAAGCAAGCCACGTTCGATACCAATACCACTCGGCTACCGCGGCCTACGTCTCCATCAGATATCAGAAGCTAATTGTATACAATGTGTTTATACAGTAGCTCATTCTTAGATCATCTATGAGTCTGTTGAGTGGGGAGTAACTGTGTTGTATATTTTTAAGTGTAACTTGAAGTGATTCTTGTGATATTTTGATACAAATCAGGTAAGTACATGCATTATGTATTTAAATAAGTCAATATTACTATAAATAATACCTCACATGTACATTGCTAGTATAAAAATATGAGAGTCCAAAAATTGTACCACCACGCTTTTGAAGGTCTTCTTTAGAAATACAAAAATTCATTCAGCGTATTTTTTGCAAAAATGGACATGTTTATTGTTCCAGATAGAGTTGTTGTAAGTCAGATTCTTTAAATAATAATAATAATATTGATTAAATATTAGTACATACACACACAAAATTATACAAATGTGATGAGATATAGCTCGTATTCAGGAAAAAAATACAACTAATACACCTCTTATATATGTTGACTAAAAAAAAACTAGGTAAAATAAAATAATGTATATAATAGAATATTTAAAATTAAAACTAACATTAGGTAAAAATTAGGACTAAACTAAAAAAATATTAAGTTTACAACATTAGATTATAGGAAAAACTGAAAATGTTTTAATAAATAGGATGAATTACAGTTTAAGATGAAGGAATGTACTTATTTTCCAACAATAAAATAACTAAAATGTGTTGTGTCTGCTAAGTTCCATTGTGTTGAGGGAAGAAAAAAAATCATGCTTTCAAATTTATCCTGCAACTTGAAGCGTGGTGGTATAAAATATGTACCACATCTATTTTTTAAAACTTTGGATACACCCTTTATTTGAAAAAGTGTTTAATACTCGTATTCTCAATATGTACCAACTTTTATCTAAAATATTTTTGTAATTATTTCCCTCTAGTGCATTAGATTGTCAAAAATAAGCGAATTTCAGGATCTACCGATCCAGGTGACATAACAACAAAACAAAGAATGAACGACGGCATCTTAATTTCGTTACTAAAATATGATTTTATTATGTTTGTGAATAAATTAAGAAAAAAAAGAAAGAAAACAAGTAATATGTAAAATTTTGTAATCATTTTACATATTAGATTTGATGAGAGGGGGAAAAATACGCAAATGCTTATTAAATAGTTTTTGTTCCTCTTTTCTGTTTTAAGACTACTTTAAAGTTATAAAAGTTCTTGAAATATTTAAAGTTAGTTTAAAGTTTTTGTTTAAAAGCCTCTGATATACACATAAGTGCATTCCTGTAAATCTAAATTTATAAGAGGACTTTCAATCTTAATTTGTGAATACTCACTTAGCTAGATAATCAAAGCTGTCAATTTTTTTCCCGACGATTTCTTAAGCCAAGATTTTCTTTTGTTACGAACCATATTTTATTAAATGTTGGTTTTTCCATTATTCATGAAGCTACTAAAATATTTCTTCGCTTTATTTTGCTTTTACTTTTCTTTATTTTTTTTTAGCCCCGTCACATTTTATTAAATGAGAATCATCTTGATCAGGATTGAAAAACAATTCTTGATAGTTTAAAAAGTAAAGTTTGTTAAGAATAGTTTTTTTATTCTTTAATGGAGTGGTTAAAGATTAAACTATAGCTTCCTTTTAAAATTATACTAATAGCTCTTTTCCAAAGACTTTGATTGGCACTAAGATATTTCTTTTTTCTTTTGTTGTTTAGAACTATGAAAGAAAGGAAAAAAATAACAAAATATATTCGAAAAACTTAAAATTGTGTCAGCATCTTCTAGAAAAGTATACTTTATAAGTTACAATATCCATGTTTTTGATCGAAACTTTTTTATATTATGTATTTTTGTAGTATTTTGGATATGATGAATAGTTTTCTAATATAAAACTTAACGGACGAAAAGTACTGACAAACTAATTTAATAATCTATACATGTAAAGGAGAAAAGAGGCTAACTCACCCACTAATTTATTCACTCACTTATCACGATGTCTGAGGAGCTGTGAGACCTACAGATTAGAAATTTGGTGTGTTCCTTTCATGGAATAGAGATCCACTAAGAAAGAGTTTTGCGAAAATGGACTCCCAAGTAACGTTGTGAGGGCTTAAGGGGCGTTATAGATAAATTTATTCCCATTTTTGTACTATTAGATCTACAGACTTGAAATTTGGTAAGAACGTTTCTTTCATGAACTAAAAATTTCATACAAAAGGAATTCGACATCTTGGGTGTTGCGAGGGATTGCAATTGTAGCTCGTTGGGGGTGGGAACACTTTCGAACCTTCATCTCCATTCAGGACATTTTGGATGACATTAAAGCGCTTTCAAGTTGCCCTTTTTAATAAATAGTTCAAAATTTAAAAAATATGTAAAGAAAAATAGTAAAAAGGGAAATAACTTTGATATATGAACAGATTTAACAAATATAAATAAAATCATAATAAAATTTGATGAAAAAAATCTTGACTTATAAAAGATGCTTATTTATTTAAATATTTATTTACTTACTTATTTTTCCGTGATGGGAGTGGGAGGAGCTATGCCTAGCCAATCAGCTTGCAGCAAAGGAGTCCAATTTCAAGGGATAAAATATATAGATGTAAGAAGTTAAAATGAGTTCATATTGAGGGGAGCTTCTGTGGATGGCTGATCGCGAGGCATTAAGGCATGTTTAAGATAAATATTCCTATTTTTGAGCTATCAGATCTACAGACCTGAAATTTGGTAAACGTGTTTCTTTCGGTGAACAGAGAGCCACTAAGAATGGATTTTATGGAAATCGACACCGAAGGGGAAATTAATGGGGCATATTGATAAAAAAATTCCAGTTTTCGAACTACTAGACCTACAATAATGAATTTTGATGTACATGTTTCTTTTGTTAAAGTGAAATCCGTGAAGAACGAATCTTAGAGTAAACGATTCTCAAAGGGGGAAACGTGGTTTATTGATGAAAAAAATTCCGTTTTTGAACTATTAGATTTAGCAAGCATGTTTATTTTATTAAGTAGAGATCCACTAAAAGGGAATTTTGCGGAAATCCACTTTAGAGCAGGTGATTACGAGAGCGTAAAGAATAATTCTACTTCAATTTTAGAAATCGATAGAAGTTGTTATTTAGAAGTCCTGTTATTTTTTAGCAGAGAGGTGAGAGTTATAAGAATTTATTTCCATGAAATTAAACGCTTTATGCTAGAACTTAGATATCAATAATTTATATGTATAGTCGAACCTCTGCATTACGAACCTCTTTATTGCGAGCGATTTTTCCTACATAGCGAGCTTTTTCCTGGAATCAATAACATTTCACGATTTTCTTCATAAAATAACCTCCCATTACTGGAGTGCATTTTCTGTATAACGAACTTTTTCTCTTGTGATTCAATTTTTTTCTACCTATTTTTGAACATTTCAAGTTATTCTCTT
Source organism: Trichonephila clavipes (assembly GCA_019973935.1). NCBI lineage: Eukaryota > Metazoa > Arthropoda > Arachnida > Araneae > Nephilidae > Trichonephila > Trichonephila clavipes. The sequence continues at coordinate 320,712 of BMAU01015595.1, forward strand.
TTTTAACACGTTTAATAGTGATCATAAATCGTGAACTGATTTTATTAGGTGCCTAACTTGCCGAAAGCAAAATAATTCTGGGCGTTTCATTCAAGAAGTGAAACCTTTAACCCCCATGGTCCAGCTCACTAGAAACATCTTCAATTGCATCAAAGCACTTTTTCAAACACAAAAGCAAAATTAACAGATTTTATGAGTAATCAAATTTAAGGACGCATATGGTAATGTATATTTAGAATTTCTAGTTATAAGATAATGTATGTTTAGAATTTCTAGTTATAAGATAATGTATGTTTAGAATTTCTAGTTAAAGATAATGTATGTTTAAAATTACTTGTGTACTTTAAATTAGGAAATATCCTTAAAATTCGTAAATTTTAGTATAAAATTATCTTCTTACTGTTGAAAATACAGTGTATTTGTTTTCCCTGCAATTTTTCTTTTCTTGATGGTTAAGATATATATAAAATAAATAGATATTAATTTACAAGAAGTAATATAAAATTTTTTTTTAAGTCAATTCCTACTTAGATCAACAAAGAAAATTTTTATTTTAGCTACTTTTTATTAAATAGTTACAATTAATGTAAATATGTATATACATATGACATAATCACAACATTAAGTGGTAATTAATTTTTAATAATTATCATTAAAGTATCGTATTGTCATCCAAAACAATCGTATACATAAATTTCAGCTCAACTGAATGCTTTAAAACGTGAGAAAAAAAAATCTTTTAATGTTTTGACCCAAGTTGCTAAAAATGAAACCAACGTGGCAGTATCTGTAATTCCAAAATAATTAGTTTCAGTCAATTAATTTTAATTAATTATAATTAAATTATCGTATTTTTACCCAAAACATTAGTGTATAGAAAATTTCAGCTCAAATGAGCACTTTAAAATGTGAGAATAAAACCTTTTGAAGTTTTGACACAAGTCGCCAAAAATGATGCCAACGTGGCTGTATTTGTAATTCTTTAAATAATTAGTTTTAATCAATTAATTTTTATTAATTATAATTAAAAATTACTGTATTGTCATCCAAAATAATCGCGTATATAAAATTTCCGCTGAATTCAGCGCTTTAAAATGTATTTTATTAACGATTGAAAATTCCACGAAGATAAATAAATAAATAAATAAATATATAGAGAGTGCGAGCTAATAGTAGGAGTTGAAAAACGCGTGAATAATTACTTTTTTTCAATAAATAGTGTTTACGTATTGTGACCGGCTCAAGCATCGTTTCTTTAACATGTCCTTTGGGTTCTTTGGGGCCAGCCAGAATTAATGGCAACTCTTTTCCAACCAAATCCAAGAAGTGAAGCGTGAAGGAAAGATGCAAATTAGGAAGCTTTTAAATATCAGAAGTTGGAGTAAGCGGGGTGGCAATTTGAGGAATGTTAAGATAATCCGTGGTCCAAGCATGAAGAGGTTTTGGAAACGTTAAGTGACAGAAAACAGAAATTATACGTGATAGAGAGCCCTTAAGTCAAGGTGCATACCATTGCACTCGAGAAAAACAGAAATTTAATCTAGGATTATAGGGATCTTTACTTCAGTCTACATTAAAGGTAGGAGTGACTATTTAACATTCGTATCTGTCATAGTCTAGGAATAGAGCTTAGGCGAGTTAGTATTGATAGTGGTCCGGGTTACGTTATTTCGGTATTATATATATTGTATGTTTAGCCCCCGTAGATTCTCTCATATATTATTATTATCTAATTTATTAGACGTTTAAGTTAAAGATCTTAATAAAGTCAGATTAAGATCGTGTCTGCTTCTAGTTCTTCCGTTAATCCTACACCTTTAGCTCACGCTGATAATCAAGGAGAAGGGCACCCGAGGGGAACGTCCTCACAGTATTTAAGATTTGTTTTATGTGGTTTATAAAGTATATTGAAAGGTGAACCTCTAAATAACGAATTTTCCTTATAACGAGCTTTTTTTCGGGATATGGCGACTTCGTTAAACGGGGGTTAGACTGTATATAAACATTATACATTCAAACAACATCATTAAATACCCAGTGAAGCGGGCTATTTA